>OZ007586.1:252115405-252286029 GCA_963931845.1 Maratus michaelseni | reverse complement strand
GTCTTCATGTTTGTATTAAACGATGCAATTATTGTTATCCAAGATAACATGATAGGGAAACTATTTTCCTTCGTCTTAAGCAAAATTTCGGCTTAAGCGTTTTCTTCTTAATGAGGTTCGACTTTATTTATATTGCTGTTCCCCATAGTAGAGTGCTTGGTAGCAATAGAGAATTTGAAAACTATTATCAAGAATACATTATAATTTATGACGAAACATCCCAGTGGCAGAAACACCACGACACGGCGACATAGTCGCAGACAAAGAAAATCTCTTGCGGACAATTTTTGTCTGCACTAATGAAATTAATTAAAAAAACTGTCCGCAACTTGTGAATTTTGGCAAAGGATCGCAGTAAAAACACAGAATTTCATCAAAAGAACGTGGTAAAAACATACTAATCTTGTCAAAAGATCGCGGTAAAAACACACGATTTTCATCGAAGGATCACGGTACACATAATTTCGTCAAAAGATCGCAGTAAAAACACGCAAATTTCGTCAAAAGAACGCAGTAAAAACACACTAATTTTGTCAAAAGATCGCGGTAGAAACACACGATTTTCGTCAAAGGATCGCAGTAAAAACACGCAAATTTCGTCAAAAGAACGCAGTAAAAACACACTAATTTCATCAAAGATCGCGGTAAAAGCACGTGATTTTCGTCAAAGTATCGCGGTAAAAGCACGCGATTTTCGTCAAAGTATCGCGGTAAAAGCACGCGATTTTCGTCAAAGTATCGCGGTAAAAACATGTGAATTTCGGCAAAAGATCATGGTAAAGACACGCGATTTTCGTCAAAAGATCGCGGTAAAAACACACGAATGTCGTCAAAAGATCGCAATAAAAACACGCGATTTTCGTCGAAGGATTGCGGTAAAAACACGTGTATTTCGGCAAAGGATCGCAGTAAAAATAAGTAATTCCGTCAAAAGATCGCGGCAAAAACTGTTAGGAAATATTCCATTATTTCCCTATGTATTGGTCCTATCACATCATTTAATTCATCCATTTAATCCCCACTTAAAATTTCTAAATTACTTTTTGTTTCACAGTTATATATTTCTAAATTCTGTTTCAGACATATACATTCTAGGTTATATTTACTTTATTTCAATATCTAAATACCATATTTAATATTTCATAAAGCTTACTTATGATAGCTCAATAAAGTATCCAGGCCTATTCATTTTACTTTCCCACCACACTGTTAAAACCACGCATTTCTGTTTACCTTTTTGCCGGTTATATCTTTCTGCACAGCCTTGCATAACGATGCGTCGAAGCACTTACGGCTGACGACGACAGATGGCACGATTGTCTTTTTCTCCTACGATCTCTTCCTCGTGGCGGTTCGTCACTTCATCCGGATCTTTCGAGAAGCCGGTAGTGACGTTTGCTAAGGGAGAGCGGTGTGATAGGTTGTTTATCTGGAGATGATTGCTTATATACGACAGCTCGTGGTTCTTTCATTAGCTTCGAGTTTTAATTCCTTTGGTGTGTGTCTGGCAAGGCAATGTTGACATAGTAATGCCGCCGGTAATGACTAGTGTTGGTGAAGTGCAGTTTTAAAGATGTCCTATAATAGTTAAATATGTAATGGTTTTTCAAGATGCTTTTTAATCTCCGATGATGGTGCTTTTTAGATCTAGAGATCATTTAGTGTTTTTGTGAAAGCTGGTTGGTGATGTTGAAGGATACATCTAGAAGTTTTATGCATTCTCTCCTCTTGTTTACAAAGTTGCCTTTCCTGAAAGACAGAGTGAGAAGAATGGCTTTCGTTACCTAGTGTATCAAAACACCGGCTGCAATACGTTCTATTATTTCGGTTTATGATTTAATTAGTTTGTTTAATTAGTTTTTCTGCTCAACAATGTTTTCCCTTCTCCTTAGTATGTTTTAAACCAACTTCAGTTAGACTGCTTTTAGGCAAGTTTTGAGAAGTTGTGTTAGTATCTTAGTATACTGTTAAAGGGGGGGGGGGGGGGAAGGTGAAATACATAGAGAACTTTCGTAAGTAAATTTGCATATACTTTTATTTAGTTTTTCTTGAAGTGATTTTATTATACTTTTGGCTTTATTTAATTGAGTTTAAAACTGGTTTAAGTTTCTATAAAGTTTTAGTTTATGACAGTTGTTTTTCCCTCTCAGTTTTAACATGTTTAAGTCTCTGGTTTTTGTCTCTTACTCTTAAGGTCTTTCAAATATTGTGACGGACTTCATCATGTTTCAGGTTTCAGATGAAGATCCGATTTAATTTGTTCGACACTTTTGCTTTGATGCTTTTGGTATGCTAATGACGGTACGCGTGGTATATCGGAGGTTTTCATGAGGCGGGGTTTGAGATAGATGTCTGAGACTTGTTTTGCATTTTGGCTTTGATCCTTTCGGTGTGCAAATGACGGTACACGTGGTACATTGGGAGTTTTTCATGAGACGAGGTGTAAAACGGAAACACAGATTAACGATCTTTTAAGATTAATATTTAAATGAGAGAGGGATAATAAAGGTCAATTTATGTTTATATTTTTGTTAAGTTAAAGTTAATTAAGTTGATTAAAGTAAAGTTAATATAATTTGAAGTTATAATAGTAAATTAAAATCAAATTAAAGTTTACATTTTTCTAAAGATAAGTATATATAATTATGAATTGAATTTAAATAAAAATAACTTTCTTTTGAAACTTTTCCTAGGCTTCAGTTCATATTAAAGATAAAGTTTAAAGTATATTTTTATTTACATAGTTCATTGAATTTGTATTTTTGTCTTTTTGATTTTATTCTTGTTTTTATTTAATAAACGTTTAGTTGTTTTTAAAACAGTTTGTCTTTATTTCAAGACACAATCCACATGTTACTTTACAGTTTTTTCTCATATTTAACTCTGGCAATCTATCGTCAGCATATACACTCCATTTAGCGTTTATACTCTGCATCCTGTTTTAATGTATTAGTGATTACTTTAGTAATTACTATACTAACAAAAACACGCGATTTTAGTCAAAAGTTTGCGGTAAAAACATGTGAATTTCGGCAAAGGATCGCGGTAAAAACACGTAATTTCGTCAAAAGATCGCGGTAAAAACACGCAAATTTCATCAGAAGATTGTGGTAAAAGAAAAAAAAAAGTTATTTTCATCAATCGATTTTGGAAAAAAATAATGTGACTATCGTCAAAATTTACTGCATAAAAAGACTGCTAAAATATTTAAACCTAGTTCCTTTTACTAATGTCTAAAGATCGTCGCAAAACAAGAAAAAATGCTAAAAATTGCATAAAAAATTCAAAGATGGAGGAATTCTGGATTCCTTTTACTAATGTAGAAAACTCGCTGCAAAAAGGAAAAAAAAAAAAAAAAAAAGAAGAAAAAGAAAAAAACTAGTTTAAAAGTGGGCTTTGAGGTGCATAACTTCAGACAAAACAACTCTTCAGACTCTTCCTATGCCAAATCTTGCAGCTCTGCACTTAGCGGTCTCTTCAGAAAACATCACACACAGACAAACATCTATGTTTAATACATAAATGTTTAAATCTGAAACATTATACAGAACCAACTTTTAAAAAATTGTGTTAGCCCGAATCCAACATGCAGGAATCTAAACTCAGTTCGAATTGAAAACAGTGTTAACCCGATCTGCAGCTGATGCAGGACTTTAATTAAGACATTTTTCTCCAGAAGGAATTTCTGTAGCTGCATCAGGGGAGGGAAATTTCTCTCCCCCCCCCCCCCCCTAAGCTTATCCTTCCCGTTTTAGAAATCCCACAAGAAGTGAGATGAAACGATATGTAACATCAAAAGTTATAAGCAAAATTAATGAGAATGCATCAAGCTTACCCTATTTTAAATAAAATGATGAAAAATGCCTAGTTTAGTGTATTATTCATTCATTAAAATTACACGCAAAATTTGCAGACAGATTATGAAATTTTAAAAGCTTGTCGCAGACTGCTACATAACTTTCTGCCACTGGGCAAAACATTAACTACCTTTTCTATTGATAATGTATGTGAAGGTCCCATTTTGTTGAAAAAAGCAATTGGCGCAAAAGCACTGACAAGTCCTGATGAAATACTAGTGACAGAACTCATTATACAATAACCCCCTACATATGCAAAATCTTTGCCAGAGGCAAGCAAGTGGAGTGAAGCTAAGAATTCTGAGATTAAAACAATTCTAGACAGAAAAGTTTGCATACCTATTTCCTGCAGAATCTAATCCAAAAGTTATAGGAGCAAAATGGATTTTTACTGTAAAAAAGATTTGCACAGAAAAGTCTTCTCATACAAAGCCAGATTGCTTGATGTGAATTGACAGCTTGAAAGTCTAGATTTCGATAAAACATTTAGTCCTGTGGCGATTTTTTCTCCGATAAGACTTTTTGGGATAAGTTTTGTAAACCTTTAAAGTTAGGCGCACCGTTTACTTTATATTCATTGTGCTTATTTATATGGGGACATAGATAAATATATTTTTTATCAAACAACCTTTTGATTGTCTCATCCCAGGGAAGGAAAACTGTATTTTGAAGTTAAACAAGGTTATGGGTTTCACCAAGCTGACTTATGTTGATTTCATCATTTGCATCAAAAAGTGATTTCTAATGGCTTTACTGATGTTCCAAAGCTAACATGCATCTATAATTACAGAAATGTGGCAGATGTATTAGTCTATGTTGATGACCTCCCCATATTTGCTAAAGATTTGAAAATTTGAATGAAGTAATTGAGCACATTGAAAGTTTATATCAAGTAAGAAATTTAGGACTCATTACCCATTTCATAGGAATTAAGTTTGAATCTGGAAGTGACTATGAAAATCCATGGCAAAAATTAATAGAAAAATGTTTGAAAAAGCATAGTATTAAAAATGTTATTTCTCTTCCTATGCAACCTGGTCTAGAGACGTTCCAGCGACCAAAGAGGAGAGACATCGGATGAAAAATGTCCCTTACTGAAATTTACTTTAATGCCTACTATACACATTAGTAACAAATGTCAACCAGATATTGGACAAGCCTATCTCAATTCTGTGAAAATCCTGGTTTCACACTGGAAATTGCTTAGAAAAGTTTTAATGTGTATTGCCAGTACAAAAAAAGATGGGCCTGAAGTTAACACCTATTAATGCTCCTTCGCAACTATATTTTCTGATGCATCCTGGGCTGGAGACCCATCTGACAAAGTTGTGGAGTAGTTTCTCAATCTTCATCAATGCACTACCAGTCTCTGGGTGAATCATCAAACAAACCACTGTAACCCTTTCTTCTATGGAATCTGAAGATATTTTGATTAAGGAAGAGGCAAAATAACTTAAATATTTTTCAACTGGATAAAGTTTTCAACTTTGGTGCTAGTAATGTGCAAATACAATGATCTATTCTACATTGTGACAACATGGCTGCTATAAGCTTTGTCCAGAAAGCAGTGTTACATTTTCACAACCAATTTTAGTATCAATGATTTTGATATATATGATAGATTAGTGGTACAGTTAATGAAACTGCCATTCAGCTGGCACACTAGTGAGTGGTATTAAAACAGCAGCAGTGCACAGCCTGCTGCAATGTGAAATGAACGGCAACCCAATTACAGGTGTTACTCTGAGTCGGGGCATGATCAATAATCAGGTTGCCATTCATTTCACATTGCAGTGGGAGCTGTGGTTCTGCTATTTTAAAACTTCCACTGGTGTGCCAGCTGATTGACAGTTATCTACACCATATAATCTATCATATATACCAAAATCATTGATGCTAAAACTGGTTGCAAAAATGTGAAGCTGCCTCCTGGACAATTAAGAATAAAGCTAATAATCTATGTAACAAGTACTTTGATTTAAATTATAAATTTGTGCAAGATTGATATAAACAGGGAATATTCAATGTTTTACACGTTACTTCAAGAAACAATCTTGCAGCTGTCATAAATAAAGCATTGACAAATGAACAGTTTGTTCAACTATGTAGTACAATACCTGAATTAAGTGACTGTATTTCATATTTTTTAGTGTTCTGCTTTCACATGAACATATGTGGAACTTTGAAAAAAAAAAAAAAAAATTTCACGAAACTGTCTAATCACCAGTAGCGATTAATGAACTTTTGTGGACTATCAGTAGCTGTCTAGATGCATCAAGTTCAAATTTTTGTTTTCTGTATAACTAGAAATTTAGCATTTCTTTGCATATAATACATTTATTGTATTAGAACACATCATAAAAGGAAAAAAAAAAAAAAGATAGAATAGGTGAGCGATTTATAAGACAAATTTACTTAATTTACCCCCCGGCCCCCCCTTTTTTAAAATGTAATATTCTAAATGTTTAAATTAGATTTAATTTATTTTAAACTAAATAACATTTAATTTACTTACTTAAACTTAAAAACACATGCATTCATTCAAACTGCTCTGTTTGTTTTAATTTCATGTTAGGTTGAGCTGTTCTGCAAATGCCCGTCAAAATTCAGTTATCTTTTTGTGATCACAATTCGTGATCTATGATATGTCACAAGTAATTTTTATTACAGCTTTTTAAATGACAATTAAGTTAAAAATAATTTATTTAAAACAATTAAGTATATTTTTATAAATTTTTTTGCAATATTTCATAATGTTTTGAAAAGTTTATTTAAAATTAAAATTTTTAAGTTTAATTATGCAAATAACAAAGTCACTTTTGATTGGCTGATTTGACATGTGCTATCAGATTTTAAGAGCTGACAGTAGAGGTCTGTACAAGCCATAATTTCCAGATCAGACCTGGTCTGGCCCAATCCATACAAAAAAATTATTGGCCAGCCCAGTATAAAGCTAAAATTTGGTCCAAGCATGGCCAATGAAAAACATTTATTGGCCAAACCCAGTATAAAAGCTAAATGTTCGGCTCGAGCCCGGCCTGACCCATATAAAAATTTAATTGATATGAAACATGTTCGATACTTCAGAAGCAACATTATCCTATAATTAAAATTATTCAAAAAACACACTTACTTATGCATAAATTTTATTTTTAGATTATGTTGCAAATACATGGAATGCAAAGTAGCTACAACATTAATAACCACTTAGACAATTATGTGCATAAACACCGATTTAAAAAATTGACTTAGACAATATCCATGGCTATACTATAAGGCATGAATATGCTATAAATAATGTATATTATGTATTACTGAATGCAAAAATATAAATGAAGAACTTATGTAATTGTTTACAAAAGTAGAATTTTTATTAGCACTTTTTTAAAATAATTAATTTGGCAGAATGAAATATAATGTGAAATAAATATGAATTTAATTTTACTTGAAACACCTATGCGCACTAAAGAAAATACGAGTACTACAGATAAAGTAGTATTAAAATTTTAATACTTGTGTAAAATTTCAAACCATATTTAAATGCAAGGAAAAAAGAAATGATTATGATGAAAAACTTGAAGCTTTTAATAAGAAGCAGAAAAAATGTGAATGCTTTCACATTTGTATAAAGAAAAGACATGAAATAATCATAAAAACTAGGAATAAATATTATTCAAAACTTGAAAAGTTACCGTAAAATCCCATTAATCCCCCCCCCCCAAACGCGACAGAAAATCGTAAAACAGAGTTGCCAAGTCTCCGGCTTTTTGGACACCAGTATTTTAGTACAGAAAATGTTGTTTTATGCAATCGGAACAATCGGCGATTTAAAAGAACAACATTTTCTCTAAGATAATACTGGTGTGCAAAAAGCCGGAGACTTGGCAAGTCTGGTAAAATAATCAGAGGGGGGGGGGGGTGCTTACACGGTATTAAAATTTTAGTATATGATATCTATGGGTAGTGGTGGTGAAGGGGGAGATGCTAATGGCCGATCGTCGCAAAGTATACATTATTTTAATAAAGTGACAAAAGAAAAACATTTGGAAAAAAATATGATATAAAAATAGAAAAACAGTATAACTTTACGATTAATGGCGATTTCAGAAGCTTTGAAACTGAAATGCATTAAGATAAATAATAAACTAATATCTAACATTAATATGGTAACAGAAAAATAAAAGGAACTTAATAATTTAAAATAATTAAAAAACACTGAGAAATTTCAGTTGAAAATGTCCTGAAATACTTTCTAGAATTAGTAACATTTTATATGGTGTCGTCATCTGTTGTAAATTAGGGAGATTAAATAACCTTTTTTTTTATCATGATTTCTTATCTATAAATGCTAAATAGATAATACAAATCACAAAAATTGAGAGCATACAGAACGAATTGGTAGTGTTGCCAGATTTTTAAAATGAAAAACATTGCTACCACAAAAATAGCACAAAATACACTACAAATTTTGACTGTTGTGCCATCTACTGATCAATCAATCGATAAATTTTTTGGGTTTGGTTTTCATAATAACGTTAAATACGACTATAAATTCTTTGATAAAATAAATATTCTTTTTTAGTCAAAACATTTCACACACAACATCAAATACACATTTTTTAACTTATTTCATGAGAAACTTTCACTATTGATATTTTTATTACCTTCAAATCGCCATGGAGATAAATTTACAGCAAAACTAACGTTTGGTTATATTGCTTTTTCAGATTGGCAACAGTTGAAGTTGTGTATGTTACTTTTGTGTTTGTACACGTTTGCGATATATCAAAGAATCGTTACGCCTTTCTGATCCGTCGGAATTAAAAATAAAAGAAAACTGCCCTGTTAAACTGACGGCATTGAGCTCACAGGCTATTCACACTAACTGTAAATTATATTCTTATTTCAAAGAATTTGAAATAAGCCCTCGAAAAATGAAGAAATCGACAATATATTAAGAGGGGAGAACCATCCCCCATTTCTCCTTCTTATAATTAACCAATGAACCCATAAAACTAATCAGAGAAGCGCCTTACCACAATGAACCTATATACAAAATTTGAAAAAATCGGATAATTCTGCATGAAAAATCCATTTATCTAAATTAAGGGGGGGTTAACCCCCCGTCCCCCCTTTATACTTAACCAAACAACCCCCAAAACTAATCAGAGAAGTGCCTTATCACAATGAACATATATATAAAATTTGAAGAAAATCTGATAATTCTGCTTAAAAAACCCATTTATCTATATCAAGGGGGGTTAGTCCCCCCCCGTTCCCCCCTTTATACTTTACCAGTAAACCCCCAAAACTAATCAGGGAAGTGGCTTACCACAATGAGCCTATATACAAAATTTGGAGTAAATTGGATAATTCTGCATGAAAAACCCATTTATCAAAATTAAGGGGGGGGGGGGGTGTAGCCCCCGTTTCCCTCCTTTACACTTCACCAATGAACCCCCAAAACTAATCAGGGAAGCCCCTTACCACAATGAGCCCATATAGAAAGTTTGAAGAAAATTGGATAACTCTGCATGAAAAAAATCATTTATATAAAATAAGGGGGAGGATTAACCCCCCCGTTACCCCCTTTATACTTAACCTATGAACCCCCAAAACTAATCAGGAAAGAACCTTATCACAATGAACCTATATACAAAATTTGAAGAAAATTGGATAATTCTGCATGAAAAAACCATTTATCCAAATTAAGGGGGGTTAGCCCCCCGTTCCCCCCCCCCTTATAGTTAACCAATCAATCCCCAAAACTAATCAGGGAAGCGCCTTATCACAAGGAACCTATAAACAAAATTGGAAGAAAATCGGATAACTCTGCATGAAAAATTCATTTATCTAAATTAAGGGGGAGGTTTCCCCCCCCCCCCCCCCCGTTAGCCCCTTTATACTTAACCTATGAACCCCCAAAACTAATCAGGAAAGAACCTTATCACAATGAACCTATATACAAAATTTGAAGAAAATTGAACAATTCTGCATGAAAAAACCATTTATCTTAACTAAGGGGGGTTAGCCCCCTCGTTCCCCCCTTTATATTTAAAAAATCAATCCCCAAAACTAATCAGGGAAGCGCCTTATCACAAGGAACCTATAAACAAAATTGGAAGCAAAACGGTTATTTCTGTCAAGAGTTATCGCGTTACGTACGTACATACATACATACAGAACGGGCGGGCACATAAGCTCTCAGGCTTTGATAGCCTGTGAGCTAAAAACCGCTCGTGAGATAAACTTTTTGGTGTTGATCTTGACGTGCATGGCAAAATTTCTTTTGGGGGAGTGTGCTTTCTCAGGATTCTTTGAATTTTCCAAGTTGTTTACAAAGTGGGAAGGGGGTGCTTAATCGGGAAGGGCGGATTAACGGGATTTTATGGTATACATTTCATTTACCACTTGTTATCAAATCTTACCTATAAATGTTTATTGTAGCAATATTCTTACAGTTATCTAATATATTTTTTTTACATAATTCATATAATGAATCAACCAGACTTAAAACTTTTATCTCATTAAGGTGTTTTTAAATAAAACTACTACTGAGGATGAGAAAAAGTTTGAGTCCCTGATATCTGTGAGCACTGGGCAAGTGCCTCATGCTCTTTCAGTAATATGGCACTGCAACTGCACCTATGCATCACTTCAGTTATGTTCTGTTTAATTAATCATTTCAGTTGTGAATAAGTCACTGCATTAAAATTACTTAAGCATTCGTAACATATTGAATATCTTCCTAATTTATGTTGTAAAACATATTTAAATATACAGGGTTCATATAGAGTTTGCTAAATGAAAAATAAGGACTTTGTAAGGACTTCGTTAAAAAAAATAAGGACTTTCTAAAGTTTACAAAAAACAGTATATATGCTTACTCACATTAAAATTTAATCACAAGGTTGAAATTTTACATAATAAAACATAATTACCCTTTCTAATTAATTATTTTTTTTTAATGAGTTACAAAATGAAAATAAATACAAAAAATATATAACATTTTATAAGCATTTTATTAGTTGACTATCAATTGTTTTTTAGCATCAATTTCTTTGGACAGGGAGGAAATTTCCTTTTTTTTTCTTTAGCAGATTTCCTACAATTGTTTGATTTGATAAATAATTCAATGTCTTTAGGTGTTTTAGCTTTATTGGCTAATTCATTAGCCATACTTTCCAACTGCAATACCTCTTTTTCAAGACACCGTATTTTTTGCTTTGTAAAACTAATTTTGAGCTGCCATACTTAGCAGATGAGATTTTTTTTTTAAATATTTTACGAACTCGCGTTAAATATGCAGCTCACGCTAAAAAATAAGGACTTTAAGGATCCTTATTAAGGACTATCAAAATGTAAGGAGTTTTTAAGGACTTTTAAGGTCCGTATGAACCCTGATATATACATACTGTATTTGTAAATTTCTACTGAAATAATAATTGTAAATTGAATGTGGCTGTTTTTTTCTTAAGAATGATTACACTAACTTTATTATAAAGTAAAAAACATGTAAGTGAGTAATACTAACTTCATATTTACAATGTCAATGACCTGACCAATAAATTTTGCTTTTACCACAATTTTTGAAAACTTCTAAACATAGCACAATTTCAATTTTACACCTTTGATTAAGCAAAAAATGTACTTTTAAATGCAATTTTCTTGAAACCTGTATCTCAATTTACTGATTTTTTAAAGTTTTAAAATAATTTTCAAGCATGATTTTTTAAAAATCTATATGGCATGCAGCCCACTTATGAAATATTAAGTTGTTTTCACTTAAAACTATATAAATAGTTCAGCATTTATTTTCGAATAATATTACATAATAAAATTAAAACTTCATCAATAAATAAACACGTAAAACACAAGTTTAAGAGATATGTAATTTAATTACGTGGCAAAATGCTGAAATAATCAGTATGGAAAAAGATACTGTAAATAGCAAAATCTTTGGCAATATCTTCGGCTATTAAACCCTGGCATCTGGCTAAAACAAAAGTACCATTTTTAGTAAATTTTAAAACTTTATTTGAATACATAATTGATATTGTTCATATAAAGATGCTTTTTGGTGTTGCTAGTGGGCAATCTAAAAAAATTATTAAAAATATATTAAAGTTTTCAATAAAAAATGATTTACCTATGTTCTATAACCCGAAAAGACTGTTTGATCCCCTGGTTATCTTAAAAAACAATTATCTTGATATTTTTTTTCGATTAATTTAGAAGGCAAATATTAAACATTTTGAAACTCTTTGTACAGGAAAGATTGATCTTGGTTTTGAAACTTTTTAATACATAAATTCCTAAACAACATAGTTATTAATTAATAAGTGTCTTTAATTATTAAGTACAATACAAATAATATGAAATATTAATTTATTTTATTTTATATAAAACAGATGCACATACTTATACATGCATAATCATAAGTGTCTTTGTAATGTGGTATGAGTTTATGATTTAACTAAATTAATAATATTTTTGTATTTATGTAGAATTTAATACCTTAAAATTTCATATTGAGAAAGTTTTGTTTTTGTTTTTGTCAGACACTAGTGAATGTCTTAACTTTGTTAATTATTTGATAAACAACATAAAATGAAGGATGAAATGAGTCAAAATGTTTGGGATTGCAAATTCACGGTATAAATGTTTAACTCAACTAATGGCGGATCCATAATCAAAAGTCCTATTTAATATACTTAATGATAAATACAGTTAATGAACATTTGCATTTTATATCTATAAATATAACTATTTTTATAATAAAGTTCACTTCCAATTAAACGAACATCAAGGATATGGCAAATTTCAGTGGAAGCTCGATTCAATGAATACCTGCGAAAAATAATGTTGAACTATATGTAAAACATTATAAACCTAAAATCTTACCTTTAAATGAGTTTTATAAAGTTTTTTGTAGCTTCAAAAGTTCAAAAACCAAATTAAAACCAAATTCTTAAAACCAAATTCTTATTTTATACAATCGGAATTAAGCCTTATATTTTCCATAAACACCAACAGACATCATTTTGAAATATTTCCCATCTAATATTGTGCACCATCGATTACAACAATAATATTAATTCTGAATAATCATTTTTGTTTATCATGCTACAATTTGTTGCATTTCCCATAACAGCAGTAAGAATTAAAAGATATTTTTGTAATGAATCAGCAAAAATGTTTTTGAAGAAGTTAACAGATTGTTTAACATCCTTATCCTAGCAATAGTCAAAAAGTGTGTTTATATTAACTTCCAGAAAATAATTCAAAAACTAAACAAAACAGATAGGCCTTGTTTCGGGTCATTGATCTGCAGTTTAAACATGACAGTTTGAAATCTAAAAAAATGTATTTTATGTATTTTAAAAATACCAAATACTTAGAAAAAGATAAGAAAATACATTATCAAAATACTTTGATTGCATCAGTTTAAAATACAAAAGTATTTTGAAAATGTATTTCAAATACATGTATTTTTTATACTGCCCAACACTGGCCAGGCTAAATTTATTTTTTCTTCTGGGCCTGGACTTCATTCTTTCCAGGTTTTAAGCTAATACTGCATTCAGGTCAGATATTTAAGATATCTTAGACCGCCGAACTCACTGAGGGATTTCCACAAACTCCCTCAGTGAGTTTGAACTTTCTATAGCTAGATACAGCCACTACCACTCACTCTGATTGGCTGTGGAGGCTCACTTTAACTGATTGGCTGCTAAGGCTGTATTTAACTTACGCTCATGCGCACATTTTACATTTGTTTACATCTCAGACACAGGGACGTTCAATGAGTTATCTTAGAGGAGTTTTGCGGTATGAAAAGATTCTATAATTCTGGTGTGTACCACCTCTAAAATGGCAGTCTAAGATATCTTAAGTATCCAATCTGAAGGGGGTATAAGGGCCTAGAGGTTAGAGACTAAGGACTGAAATTTCCAGGCTCAGCTCCATGCAGACCTCTAAATCCTTCCTCCCAAGCCCATGTTAGGCTGGCATTTTATTTATTTTTAAAAATTATAGTGATGTTGTACATTTGTTTAGTGAAAGCTTTAGAAATTTAAGTTGGTTTAATAAATAAAGCACGGAGATATTTTTAAAAATCTAATTATTTTCTTTGTAGAGCTTTAAAATTATCATTTTCTTTTACCTTTTATTCTGAACAACGTTGATTTTCTTATTCAATCTCCATTTGCATGCAATTGTCTAAGTCATTTTTTTTTAAATCCGTGTTTATGTAGGTAATTATCCAACTGGTCATTAATATTGTTGCTCATCTTATTCCATGAATTTTAAGCATAATCTGAAAATAAAGTCTATGCATAAGTAAGTGTGCTTTCTGAATAATTGAATAATATTGCTTCACAAAATATTGGTATGTTTTGTAGAAATTCAGTCAGGCCGAGCCTGGAAATTTCAGGCCATACAGACCTCTACATTGATTCTTGCAACCTCATGCTCCATTGCATTGAGAACTTTGGACTATCTTGTGAGCTGATCCTGCCATAAAAGAATATTCTTTCAGCCTTAGCAGCAGAGGATTCCAGATGAAGCTGCCAGAGAAAGGCGTGCTCTCATTGTTGTCCAAATGAATCAACAGGTTCTTCTGAAGTGAAATGAGATAGAGACAAGGGTAGGGGGCATATGCAAGTCATGCACTAGCAAAAAATATAAGGTGGTATTTTCAGATCCAAACCAAACTTTTATGCAGAATGTCTGAAAAGTAGAGTTATTTTAAGCAAGATTCTTAAAAATTTTGTGCAAACCATGAGAAATCTTAGAACAGAGAGAGGTTTTTTTTTTTTTTCCAGCACTGCTCTCGTCCTCAGGCATTTTCAAAAGATGGAATTAAGTCCTGTGGATGGAAAACTTGTACCCATGACTAAGGGAAACACAAATATTCGGATCTGTTTCTGTTTCTTTGCAAATATTTTTATCTGAAATCAAAGGCGGATCCAAGAAAAGGGTGCTAGAGGACAATCCACTCCCTCTCCTTGACCCAACAAGGGACCCCAAAATCAATATTATTAGAAGCTCTGAAAGCATGTTGTACCATCAGCTGGAAAATTCCAACTTTACAATCCTAATTTAAACTGGCTGTACAATCAAAAATCTTATTAAGTAGAATCCACTAAGAATTATAGGTAGAACTATACCCATTAAGAAAGAAGTTGGATGATGTTTTTCATTCATTTCAGTAGAAAAAAAAAAAATGAATAAAATGTATGTGTAAAATTTATTTCTTTTTGAGATATCACCAAAAATGTTAATGAGCATTGTTTTTAATCAGTTTTGTATTTTATGATATGTACAATTTGAGAATAAATGTTATTAGTCTATTATTGAAGTCAGAGTCGTTGGGCCCCATGTAACATTGTGCGGGCCCTGAAAGCATGAAATTTAATAGAATGTTATTCTAAATTTGTGTAAACTAAATAAGCATATTAACGGTGAAATAACGATGAAAATTTGAGTAGAACAATTATAAATTGATAAAGCAGAATCAATAAAACTAGAATAAGAGACTAATAATGAAACAGCTACAAAACTCAGTGCAATATGTTTACTCATATAATAATCATCATTTTTAAGATACTAACCTGTTTAAATACATGAAAGCATGATCACATCACTCAAAATCTGACAGCTAGAGCATCTGAGTGTCAACAAATGTGGAAGATGAAAATATAGCACAAAGTAAGGGCTTCCTAAAAAGATTACTTTTGTAGAAAAAGCAATATGCTTCACCCAGCAGACCAAATGAGGAAAAAAATTATCTTAATAGCAGAATTTTTATATAGGGGAAACTTTTCTAAAATGACATACCATAAGAAAAAGATGCTTCTATTCATACAATTTTTTTTCTCATGACCTTTATTTTTTACAAACTAACTTTGCAAAGTATACAAAATACAATGGTGCCTTTTAAAAAATAACAAATAAAGCCATAACGTCATAATAACAATTTATATAAAATGCTGCACTGTATCATTTTATCTACAGTCTATCATTTTATCTATAGTGCTGTCCTAAAACGATACACCCATAAGTTGTTATTAATTTTACTTGCAAACATCAAATTATTTTTTTTTGCATATCAAGATACCGGCACTTTGAACACTTAACACATTATCTACTTCTTCAGTTTTGAGTGACTCAATAAATCACTGCAATAAAGACAGCTTCATCATCATCATCGGCAGAAAGACCCATGTCTTTGTCATCATCACTGGATGTAACAAAGCTAATTTTCTGCTTAGCTTGTAGAGCTATACGTCTTGATTGTGAATTATGTTTCTCAGTAACTTTTGCCTTTGCCTTGGCAATATTAGGACTGCTAGTCAGAACTTTTGCACCTTCATGCTTCCTCTTTTTAGTGGATGATAGAACATGAGATGACAAAGAAGTGGAGATACATCAAGTGGTCTGATAAATGAAGATGAACTTGAAGATGCTGTCGGTTGAAAAGATACACACATCTTCTAAGTATTGGAAACAGATGTTGTTGGCATTGCAATTGAAGGAGATGACATTGAAACTGTGAAAATTTGACAGATTAGGTCTAGATAAGCTGTTATCTGTAAAAGTGTTGTTTTCATTGCTTTCCTTATTTTCCAGTGGACTTTCTGTCACAACTGAAGCACAGAAAACATGAGGTAAAAAATGACATACTGTGTCATTTATCCCAATAGGTGGCATGTCATTTTACCTACAATCGCCATATTGTATATACAGAGGCAGTATTCGAGAACACATGTATTTATAAATTTTCACATATACAGAAAATAATCTAAAAAGAAATAAGTATTCACCTTATACTTCAGATATGTAATCACTGAAATGGAATAGACGTGACTTAGCACCAAAAAATATTCCCAAGAAATTTCTGATGGTGTAAACAATGAAACATGCAAAACTTGAAACCTTCACCATTAAATGCTTATCATTGCCGATCAATTCCATAACATAACTGCATATTGTTAAGTGCTTCCCTCTAGCAGCAATATTAAGAAGCATAAGGTATGTCATTTTACCTAAGTATATCATTTTGGAACAGTTTCCCCTATGTTTAGCAAGCAGAGAAAATAGCAATACAGCAGAAAAGTTACTTAAAAGCAATACAGCAGAAATGTTATATTAAGCAAAAAATAATACAGCAGGAAAGTTATATTGATAAAAAGTAGTTTAAAACTGAATTTAAAGATTTTATAATGGAAGAAAGATGGATATCCATACAAAATCAAATAATCGAGGGAGAAAACATTATCCTATACAGTACTTTCCTATATTTTTCTCCCAATTGGAAAAAATTTAAATAGCTGACTACTTAAAATTCATATTCTTTATTAAAATAAAAGGACATACTATAATACCTTCACTATTATTTTTAAAAGGAAAAAAAATGTTATAATGATCAGATATTTTTCATCACGTAAATAGTGTCGGATTCCCTCTAAGTCCACCCAACTTCGAAGAATAATCCGGTATTTTTAGTATGCTGCCACCACCGATATGACTATGTGATATCGGTCACATTATGAGAGGTATGTTGGGAATAAGACTAACTCTTTCAATTAAACTTAAACTAACACTTTATTTACAATATTTACACTTAAAAACTCAGATATAGCTTATCCGGTTCAACATTAAATAAAGATACAGAAAATACTTTCTGTGTACTGCTAAGCTACGTTAATTAACTCACATCAGACATTACTATTAATCTCACACACTTTCTCTCTTCCCTCCAAAAGACCTCACTCGATACACGTGTCTCAGAGTGCAATCTCTGAACAACCTCCACACTTCATTCCCACGTTAAAACTCACTCTCTCCGGTCAACTGCAGAGCGCCCTTTGTCAACCGGGTTGCTCCCCTCTCTGCCAGGTGTTCCGTTTCCTTGACCGAAAATAATCTCCTTTTGATGGATCTGTCTTCTTATAGAATGGGTGAAATCTCTCTTATCTGTGAACTTACCATCACAAAGGAAAAACTTCTTCCATTATACTAAACATTCTTTCAACACCAATCATGTCACCCACCTACTCGGATTAAGATTTCAGTTAAGAAAGTTTTATAGTACACAGCAGATACACACACAATAAGATAATCCCATAACAATAGTTTAAGCCTGCAGCTGCCAGGAAAACCTGACAAATAGTATCAATGACACCAGAACATGGTTTTTAAATTGAATAATCAATTTACTGATTTAATTTTACTGATGAGCAGTACATACTATTAAAATGCTCCAAACCTATTTAACTGCACAGAATGGATTTAGAAATACAGATAAATATTTACAAAACAATTCATATTTGAATAAGACTAAAACAAATATTTCTCAAATGAATAACATCTTTTTCACAGTCAAATAGTAAAATTCTGTCAACATGTTCAAAATGTAAACATATATGCAAGTTTGTAACATTTTCCTTAAATAATAAAATAACAAAAAATGATGCTAAAGTACTTTTAGAAAGTACAAAATTTTTTTAAATATAGTACATTGGTAAAATAAAATTTTAAATTGTAATGCAACTATTTGCAAATTTTAGCCATTCCTTGATTTGTGTTTCAAAATATATCATGAAAATGAATTTGCATTTCAAGAATTCTATAACGAAAACAAAAAAATTAATTACATTATGAAGGAAATTTTAATTTTGTGTCTCTAACATTAACAGAAGTGGATGTTTTTAATTAATTTTGAGACATTGATTTCAAATATGTATGCCAAAAATCTCCAGCATGAATGAATTTTTCTGTTATGATCAGCGTTGTTTGGATGCAAATGTCCCTTCCCAGCTTGATGTCATCATATCTTCTCGTAATATTTCTTCTCATGATGTCGTCATATTTTACAGAAAGCAAAATAAATCTGTTGAAAATATAGTTACAATATCTTCATTATTGTTAAAAATAAAAATCTGGGTTCGGCCTTGAATGAGACAATGGATTAGACTTAATAAATGGATTGTGAGCAAGTTTCCTATGCAAAAAAAGTTCCTGGGAGTGTGCTGTAGCAAATTTTAAAGTTTGTTCCAGGATTTCTGAATAACCCTGTATGTATGTGTGCGTACATATTTATATATATATATATATATATATTTAAATAAGTTTTTCACACATGTGATTTCATTTTAACTATATATGTATATATATATATATATATATATATATATATATATATATATATATATATATATACAGGGTGTTCAAAAAAGGTGGTTACACAGTTTATTTCTGTAAGTATAAGAGATAGATAAATAATGTAAATTATAAAAACTAGATGGAACCCGTCAAAATTTGACGGCAAACAACTTGATAGTACCATAAAATTAAATTTTATAGTTGCTTTAACTTGACAAATTTCATAGTGGGGAGCATAATATGATTAAGCGATCACAGACCTTTCCATCGATATATCACATGAGGTTGTGTGCAAAATTTAGAAAGTACCTCTTGGGGGGAGGGGCAAAGTGGGGAGATGGGCATTGGAGATGCATAATATGATTAAGTGGTCACAGATCTTTCCATCGATATATCACATGAGGGTTGTGTCCAAAATTTAGAAAAGTGCCCCCCTTAAGGGGGGGGAGTGGCGGGATGGACCCCGAAGATGCATATGATTAAGCAGTCACAGACCTTTCCAACAATATGACATGAGGGGTGTCAACAAAATTTAGAAAAGTACCCCTTGTGGGGGGGGCAAAGTGGGGAGATGGACATCGGAGATGCATAATATGATTAAGCAGTAACAGACCTTTCCAACAATATGTGACATGAGGGGTGTCAACAAAATTTAGAAAGTATCCCTTGGGGGGGGGGGGGGCAAAGTGGGCAGATTGACATTGGAGATGCATAATATGATTAAGCATTCACGGACCTTTCCAACAATATGTGACATGAGGGGTGTCAACAAAATTTAGAAAGTATCCCTTGGGGGGGGGGGGGGCAAAGTGGGCAGATTGACATTGGAGATGCATAATATGATTAAGCATTCATGGACCTTTCCAACAATATATGACATGAGGGGTGTCAACAAAATTTAGAAAGTATCCCTTGGGGGGGGGGGCAAAAAGTGGGGAGATGGACATCGGAGATGCATAATATGATTAAGCAGTAACAGACCTTTCCAACAATATGTGACATGAGGGGTGTCAACAAAATTTAGAAAATATGCCTTGGGGGGGGGGGGCAAAGTGGGCAGATTGACATTGGAGATGCATAATATGATTAAGTGGTCACAGACCTTTCCAATGATATATAACATGAGGGTTGTGAGCAAAATTTAGAAAGTACCCCTTGGGGGGGGGGGGCAAGTGGGGAGATGAACATCGGAGATGCATAAGATGATTAAGCAGTCACGGATCTTTCCAACAATATACGACATGAGAGGTGTCAACAAAATTCAGAAAGTATCCCTTGGGAGGGGGGGGGGGGCAAAGTGGGGAGATGCATAATATGATTAAGTGGTCACAGACCTTTCCAATGATATATAACATGAGGGTTGTGTGCAAAATTCAGAAAGTATCCCTTGGGGGGGGGGGCAAAGTGGGGAGATGGACATCGGAGATGCATAATATGATTAAGTGGTCACAGACCTTTCCAATGATATATAACATGAGGGTTGTGAGCAAAATTTAGAAAGTACCCCTTGGGGGGGGGGGGGGGCAAGTGGGAAGATGGACATCGAAGATGCATAATATGATTAAGTGGTCACAGACCTTTCCAATGATATATAACATGAGGGTTTGAGCAAAATTTAGAAAGTACCCCTTGGGGGGGAGGGGGGGCAAGTGGGGAGATGGACATCGGAGATGCATAATATGATTAAGTGGTCACAGACCTTTCCAATGATATATAACATGAGGGTTGTGCGCAAAATTTAGAAAGTACCCTTTGAGGGGGGGGGGGGGGCAAAGTGGGGAGATGGACATCAGAGATGCATAATATGATTAAGCAGTCACAGACCTTTCCAACAATATATGACATGAGGGGTGTCAACAAAATTTAGAAAAGTGCCCCCCTTAGGGGGGGGGGTGGCGGGATGGACCCCGGAGATGCATAACATGAATAAGCGGTCAAAGACTTTTCCAGCGATGTATCACATGAGGGGTGTGTGCAAAATTTAGAAAAGTGTCCCACTTGGGAGGAGTGGGGGGATGGACTCCCAGAAATGCATAACATGAAAAAGAGGTCACAGGCGTTTCAACTTGCAACTTTTTTCTCGAAGGCATTTGACAATAGTAAATTTTTTTTACCCAAGACAATTTAACGATATTCTTAATTTTTTTGCGTAATTCGTCAAACGTTCATGGAAAAAATCATGAAATTCGCTAATCAATAGTTGATAAATTTTAAAACTCAACAATCAATAGCAGCAAAATTGGTCAATTGATAACGGAAAAATCACGAAATTCATCAAATGGTCTACCTAAAAAAACTGTCCTGCACACTGATGTGATGATCAAAAGGGTTTTGAAGTATAGGACAAAATTAGCACTTGCCAAACAGCGAGTAATACTGAAAATTTTACAATGGACTTTATTGCCACCACTGGTCAAACATAATAGTCACACTCACCAATTGCAATGACTGAATGGAAAAAGATTTTTTTCTCTGCTGTCGCTCGACAAATTTCAAAACAGTTGATGAATTTTCCGTTGATTAATGAATTTTGTGATTTTTCCTCTATCGATTGACAAATTTCGCAATTTATCGATTAACGAATTTCACAATTCTTTCCATAAACGAACAAATTGCGCACTTTATTTCCGCTAATGTCTGACACCATTTCGCCCTTTACAATTCAGCCAATAAATTGAACGTTGTTTCTTTTTAGAAATGTCAGGAATGAAACAATGATTCTTTAGGATGAATTTCCTTCGTTCGATGCCCCATGGAAGAATGTGTGCGATGCAGCAACGGGCATCAGACTTTTTAGGGCACCTGCAGACTAAAAACATCTAACCAATCTTCGCGTTTTGAAAAAATCACAGATTTCGTCAAATGATTGAGAAAAAAACGCTAATTTCATCAAAGGATCATGGGAAAACATGACTTTCATTAAAAGACCACAGAAAAAACGTGAATTATGCAAAAGGATCGTGAAAGATAAGCAAATTTTGTCAAAGAATCGCAAAAAAGGAAATTTCACCAAAAGATCACGCTTTTTTACTAAATTTCGTCTAAAAATTGCAGAATAAAATGTATTTTATCAAAGAATCGCTGGAAAATGCGAATTTCGTTAAGGATCGCGAGAAAAATGCGAAATTCTTCAAAGGATCGCTGAAAAAACACGAATTTCGTCAAAGAATTGCTGAAAAAACATGAATCTCGCCCAATAACAGAAAAATCATGGTTCATAATCATTATATCTAGTAGTATCCAGTACTGGCTAAACTTAATAGTCACACTCGCCAATTGCGATGATTGAATGTAAAATGAAATTTTTTTTCCCGCTGTCACTCAAAGAATTTTGAAACCATTTGGTGAAGTTTTTCCCGAAACCATTTTGTGAATTTACCGATTTTTTCTTCAAAATCATTTTTCAACAATATTCGACCCAATACGCATGCGTAAAAAAAAAAAACACCGGCCATTAAAATGAGGGTCTATTACTGTCTCTAGAAACGTGTTTGGGATCATCTCCTGTTTTTTTTTTTTCTTGCACGTTGCATTAAACCTAGGAAGATATTTATATAGAACTCACTGTGGAGTGTTCAGAAGGTATTTATTTTATTTATTATAATTTGTATGAATACTTAGGTGTCCATTTCGGATTTACTGTTTAAAAATGAATTTAGGCTCATTTAACATTCGCGAAATCAATCCCGATGGAAATTGTGGTTTTAGATCTCTATCATTTTGTTTATATAGTACAGAAAATAATTATTCAAATGTACATAAAAATTTCGTAGAACACGTAATACAAAATTGGACCACTTATAGTCCATTTTTTATCGGGGATGAATCTTATGGTGTTCCGATTGCTAATGAAAACGATTATGTAAATATATGGTTCTTCATAGAAGTATGTGCTTCTTCACACTTCAATAGAAGCATTGTTTAAATTAATATAATTCTACAAATATGATGCAGTTTTAAAATATTGAGTAATGATTAATACTGTCAAGGAATCTACTCATATACGTAATTAAGTTTTGGTACTTCTCTATTATCTCATCGACCACTTTTCATCACAAAAAACTATCGCCAAACTGTAACGCCAAATAAACGGGAGAACGTTGTCATTAATACGCGCAAATGTTGAATTAAAAACCACTTGATGACATAACAAACACGTATAATGCTTCCGACATCAAGTAAATGGGACTGCATTTTTGGCATTTAATCATACAGGTTGGCGATAGTATTTTGTTATGAAAAGTGGACGATGGGATAATAGAGAAGTACCTAAGTTTTTTATACCAAGTTTGAAAATTTATCTTTTTTTGACATTTAAAAAAAATAACAGAAAAAACATTACAAATTTGCTCATTTGCTCAGCGGTCAAAGGATTAAGTAAATAAGTAAATATTAATGATGAACTGGTTCTAGCTATGAAGTAATATTATTTTGCTCAAAAACCCCCAACAAAAAAATAATTACAAAGAATAAGTAATCGTCTTTAAATATACAAAAAACAATGTGATTAATGGCCAGGATTTTTTTACATATAACATTTTTTATATACAAAAGAAAAACCGAAATAACCTCATTCATTTCACCCGATGTCAAAAAGTTTTTTTTTTCACATTCTTGGGCAAAGCACTAAATCAATAAAATCACCAATTTGTGACAAATTATGAGTTTCATATGAATCGCCCATGAACGGACATGCAAACTGGTAAAAAATGAATGTAATAAATTAAAACATTCAAGATTTGTATACATACAAACAATACAATGTAAATATTAATATTGTTACATGATACATTGTTTGTATACATACTTCTTTGTATACATATATTGTTTGTATACATACAAACAAATATAATGTAAACATTATTCAAATATTAAGAGATTCTAAAGATTTGTATACATACAAACAATATAATGCATACATACAAACAATATAATGCATACATACTCTTTACAAATAAAATAACACACTTATATAATGACAAAACTTTTAAATCGAATAGAGATAGTATATTTCTGTTAAAAAATAATGCTAAAGTTCAGACTTATATATATTATACATTCACATAAGGCTAGTCACATTCCTGCATATTTATTAAATATTTAGTTGCTAAATACAGAAATAATATTTTATAATTTATATTCAGACGCTCAGATTCGCTTTTTTCGAACAAATAATAATAAAAATATTACTGCCGTGCGTACTGTCTTTTGACATTATATTTACATAATCGTTTTCATTAGCAATCGGAACACCATAAGATTCATATCCGATCATAAACGGAATATAAGTGGTCCAATTTTGTATTACATGTTCTACTATATTTTTATTTACGATTGAAGAATTATTTTCTGTACTATATAAACAAAATGATTTGATTTCGCGAACGTTAAATGAACCTAAATTCATGTTACACAGTAAATCCGAAATGGATACCTAAGTATTCATTCAAATTACAATAAATACAACAATAAATAAAATAAATACCTTCTAAACACTCCACAGTTTTTTATATAAATATCTTTCTAGGTTTAACGCAACGCGGACATCAAAACAACAGGAGTTGATCTTGATCCCAAATACGTTTGGAGACAGGAATAGACCCTCGGCCTCATTGGCCGGTCCTTTTTTGACGCATGCGTATACGGTCGAAATTCGATGGAATTATTTGACATTTTTAGCAAACAGCTTTAAATATATGGATATTCATAGGAAGGTAAAGAATCCAAAGAGTATATCATGGTTCATACGCTTAAGAACAAATAAAATTCAAGTATTTTTCAAGCATTGTTTAAGGACTGTTTAAATGCATGCAATATCATGTGCCTTAAAATGTCTCTAGAATAACACATAAGGGAAATAGTCACTATATTGCCTGTGTATTTCAAAGAAATCTTATCAGATCTTTACAAATTTTTATAAAAAGGCATTTTCAAAATACCATTAGACTTTAAGAATAAAGAATTTTAACTTAATAATTGATGAAATTTGCCAAATCGATGACCGATGGATGATTTTCACATTATTTTTCTGCAATAGACTGGGAAAATTTCCATTTTTTCAACAACAAATCTAATAAAATTCAGATTTTTTCCACATATAATTGACAGAAATCAATATTTTTTTTTTCCTGTTAGTGAGAGATAAATTTGAGTTTTACTCTGCAATGGAATCTGTGACAAGTTTTCGCAACCAATTGACAAAGTTCTTTTTTTTTTTTTTTCATGCAGTTAACCGATAAAATTCGCAATGTTTTCTGCAACAAATTCACAAAATTTGCATTTTTTTTTTTCGTATATGATTGAAAAAAAAAATTGCAGTGACTGATTGACATTTTCGCAATATTTTTCTGCAGCTGATTTACAAAATATGCAATTATTTTCAACTACAGATTGACGAAATTCGCAAATTTTTTTTGCATGTAATTGACAGAATCTGCAATTATTTATTAGTGGTGCCAAAAATATATTCCACATACAACTTTTGACGATGCATATATGAATCACCCATCCCGAAAGGGTTAAACCTGTCTGATAACATCGATCACGACAGTATATGCAAAGTCTGTTTAAAACATAATAAGGAGAGGGAAAAACAACGTTAAACAGAAACCAATAAAATGAACTAATTAAACTATAAACCGAACTATAAAAAGACTGTGTTGCAGTTGCCAGCGTTTCGATATACTGGGTAAACAAGATGCCATTCCTCTTTCTTTGCTTTTGAGGAAGGACATCTTTATCAGCAAGAGAAGAGAGAATGCATAAAAACTTCCAGACATATCTTTAAACATCATCAACCGGCTTTCACAGGACACTGAACATTCTTTAGATTTAAAACACAGTCACCAAAGATTACGAAGATTTAAAAAGCACCATCTTGAAAGCTATTGCACATTTAAATACTATAAGACATCTTCAAAATGCACTACACTGTCACTAGCCATTATCAACCGGCGGCATACTAATGTCAACACTGCCTTGCCACCACACACAAATGAAATTAAAATATGAAGCCAATGAGAGTACCACGAGCTATCGTATATAAGCATTTCATCTCTGGATAAACAACCTATCACGCATCCCTCCATATCTAATGAGCAAACGTCACTACCGGCTTTTCGAAAGGTCCGGAGAAAATGACAAGTCGCCACGAGGAAGAGATAGTAGGAGGAAACAGACGATCACGCCATCTGTCGTCATCGACTGTAATCGCTTCGGCACATCGTGATGCTAGGCCGTGTAAAGAGCTAGGAAACCGGCAAAAGGTAAACAGAGATGCGTGGTTTTAAGAATGTGGTATGAAAGTAAAATGAATATGCCCGGATACTTTATACAGCTATTATTGTAAGTAAACTTAATGAAATATTAAATATGGTATTTAGATATTGAAATAAGTAAATCATAAACCAAAATATATATGTATAAGTCAGAACTTAGAAATGTATAAAATGTGAAACAAAAAGTAATTTAGAAATTTCAGGTGAGGATTAAATAAATGAATTAAATGAAGTGATAAGACAAATATTTATGGAAATGTATGGAATATTTCCTAACACTATATAAAACAGCAATTCAACGCTACGGGTGAAGCTAAAAATATTAAAATTGTTAAATGTAATTAGACCCTTACCCCTCTCCATCCCTGAAAATATAACAAATAATCTGTTAAAGTTTTCTGTATTAATAATCTCTATCATAATAATATAATGTCCTGTTTTAAAAAAACCTTAAACCCATCTAACTATCATGAAGAAAAACATATCTGGAAAATGTTTCAAACAGGCGTGTAATTTGCCGTGAGCAGATGGCGCCACATTAACTTGGCTGTACACCGGTAACTGCAATCCATATTGGCACTATTTCGTTATAAGTTCTAATCTATGCATTGTTACTCTGGTTTATTTAATGTCTTCTGTGAAGATTCTATAAAACCAACCAACCGAAGAAAAAAAGTTTTTTTTTTTATGAGAGTTCTTTGTGCATTTTAATTAATAATTTCCGTAAGAAATTAAAATATTAAAATTCTGAGCTTCAGGTGCACCAGGAGAGGGTTTGGACTACCTAAATCTAAATTTTCAGGCTTCTAGGTGGGATAGATTTTGCTAGCAATACAAACAGAGCAAAACTTTCTTTTATTAGTATAGATTACTGCATTACCATATTTTATCCTTCAATTCCACAGAAACTCTGGAAATTTTGACATTTATGCAGCAGGCAACACCATTTCATCCAATTTTTACAGCAAAGGAAAGTTTAGGAGCTGGGAAGCTTGGCTCACGAGCAACCAATCAGAGTCCACTAATGGTAAAGCTTCACCTTTTGCGTTGGCGAAGCTTCTGCACTTGGTTTCTTTCGATCTGAGCTTCTCAGCTACTAACATCTACTACATGACTGCTTGGAAGAGAAAATGTAATCTTTAGCAGTAGGCGATTCCATTTTTCAAAGTTTTTTTTTTTTTTTTTTTTTAAATAAAAATGTATGAACATATTTTTAAGTATTATTTTGCTTGTTAGAAATTTAAAAATTCAATGACTATTATTACATTTTTGAAAATTTTCCAGCACTGGAAAAAAATTTCTTTTTCATCCCTTGAAAATAAATCTTTTTTTTTTCCAGTACTTTTTCTTTTTTTTTTTTTTTTCAAAATCGTACAAACCACATCTTTCACCATCATCATACTTTTATCTTTATGTGGGGGGTCATTCCTATGAAATTAAAAATTTATTTTTTATATGGCCCCCCATATTAAAAAAAAATTGTTGCATCCTTGATCATATCCAAAAAGTTTGGTTTGAATAGCTGCAAAAGTCAGAGTCAAAAATCGTGATTCCACAAACTTGAAACTGCAAAATCTTGGTGAAATTAAGGACTGTCTGTAAATCTATTATTGTAACATGAAGGTCAATCATGTTTAATTTCCTGCTCATCTTTTTAAAAAGCAAATTAAATATTCTTGCATACTTTAATAGTTTTCAACCATTAATGCATGAATTCATAATAGAATCATCTACTGAATGGGCTTTAAGACTGGGAGTACAGAATTCAACAAAATGTTTACTGCAGTAGAAGCCTGATATAACACGGCTGTACGAATACATGAAATTATAAAACAAGCTGCAACAATTTAATAAGCACAAAACATGAGAAAATTTATGTAAAGGATAATACCAAGTTATTCTCAAAAAAATTATCGATTAAACAGATTGATTCCAATTTGTTTACAGGTTTGATTTTGTGAATCAAAAATATGAAAGGTTATTTAAACCGCAGTTTTAAAGTGTCATAAGCACCAATACAAAGCTGCACTTTTGCCAAATATTGCGTGAAACTGTTTCTTATTCATGGCCTGTGATGCTTTGGAATGCATCAGTTATTGCAGCACACAAATCTTGCATATTTAGTGGATGGTGAATACATACCAAAGCATGAATTAGCTCCCACAACTTAAAATCTAGTGAGGTTAGTTCCAGTGAGAGAGGTGGCCATTCTGTGGCTTTGTGCATACCAATCCAGCGATTTCCGAACTCTGTATTAATGAAATTACCCACTACTTGAGTATTATGCAGTAGAGCGCTGTCATGTTGAAACCTGTTAGGAAATATCCTGGTGATATGTCCCCAAATGGTTCTTGTCATTCTATTTCAACCTCTTATAGTTTATCTCTATTTCTGTTACTTGTTTACTCTTTCTATTTACCTAAGTTATACCTTTATTTATTATATCTGTTATTTATTAAGTATAATATTGATATAAATATTCTTTATTCTGTTCTTTCTTACTTTTTACTGCTGCAAAAAACCCTTCTTTTCTTTTGATAAAGTTACTTTTCCTCCATTGTGTTTTCATGTTTCATATCGGCCAGTCGAAATTCTCTGTTGTATGCATTTTTCATCTCCATGCTACAGCTTGTAAATCGTGATGCGTTTTGAGGAAACTAAGATGGATGACAACAGATAACATTGCTTATCTGTCTTCGTCTGTGTTTCTCCCTTATGATTAATAAACACTTGTTCACGTCCCTGGATCTTTCAAGATGACGGAAGTGACATTTAATTTTGGGGTTTGAGGGTTACGTCATGAACTGTTTTCCACCAGAGATATAGTATTTAAGCTGGGGTTCATTCTCATCAGTAGTTCCGTTTTAACTTCATTTCTGGCCTCATGTGTTTGGCTTATTAAAATGACTTGATGCTGCCAGGAATGTATAGCTATACAATAATGTGAACCAAGAGTGTTGTTTTGTTTTCCCAATTTAGTTTAATTTATACAACAATATGACCTGAAGTTGAGCTGTGTGTCATGTCATGTCCATAACAGAAGAATGTGTTTTTTTCATGTAGCTATTTAAGATGTTCTAGTTTAATCTTAAATGTTTGATGAAGAAAAGGAGGAACATGATAGGTAAAGTTGATGGAAGTTATTCATTAATGGAGTGTGTCAACGACTGCAAGCAGCATGTTTTTCAGAATGAATGTTCTTTTTTAGTGTTATTTTTAACTTTCACTTTGAATAAATTGTAGCAACTTTCCCTTTTCAATAAATTGTTTTGATATCATTTTAGATGCTCTGGATACATGTTAGAAGTAATCCGGGAGCATATTATCTCTTTTAGAATTTGCTTGATAGTTTAGATGTGATGTAATGTAATGTAATTCACGGCTAGTTATTTAAAGCATCTACTAATAGTTATAATAATTTTAATGAGCAAATACGAATATACAGAAAGTTGAAAGAACAAGTAAGTTTTTCTTTTTCGCAACTATGTCATAATCTAATGTGGTTTGCTTTTGTGCTGGATCAATATATTTTACATCAGCTTTTGAACATTTTTAAAGGTAATGAATTTATAGATAAGATATAAAAGAAATTGTCTTTTAATTCAATAAATTTAAAAGTAATTGTTAATAGTTTTTCTTTCAAATTAAAGTATTAATATTAAATGTTAATAAATATTGAATTTGAAGTTAATTTGTATTAAGTTAATTTACTTAATGTTTATATAATTAAAACAAACATAATTAAATAAAGTTTTAAGTTTAATATACTGTAAGAAAATTTTTCGTTTTTCATGTACCTTTCCTATAATAACTGTTCACATCTTTAATGCTCCAACCTATATCATTTCTAGATGATATGCTAATGAAACTTTATGGAGTTTCTTCATATTATTGTGTTTTAGGCAAAGTCTCAATGAAACTTAGTTTGCATACATTTGTTTTAAACGTTTAATCTGTTTTTAATAGACTTTTAAATCTTATTTTATTGTTTTATGTTAATAAAAGTTGTTTATTTTAAAATCTGTTTCCAGTCATTTCTAAACACATTTTGCATGTTTTTTATGAAGAATAGTCATAGAATCAAAAGGAAGGTGTTGCTCATGATCACTAGTAATAAATATGATTTTAATAGCCGAGTTGTTCTGCAAAGATTTAATATTCTTGGTTTTGTTAAAAAAAAAAAAAAATTAGGCTAGCAGGAAAACTTTTGTTCTTTTATTTTTGGTTCTTACGTACACATTAATATCATATTTGAATCCATATTTTTTTTAGATCTGTCCAAGATAAAACAAATGAATTAAACTTGAATATAGTTAAATTTTAATCCAAATATTTGTAAAAAGACACTATTTTCAACCCTAAACATGTAAGTGAAATCTCTAAAGTTCATTTAGATGATTAGATGTGTAAATAAGCTGAGTTCCTGTGACATTATACAAATCACATTTAATATGCGATACCGCTTAATATGCAACTTTTGTCCAGTTCCTTGAAACACAGCTTAACTGGGTTTGACTGTATAAATAATATAAAATAACACTGTAAACTACAGGTACCAAAAATTTATTCTACGTGTAAAACATCAATTACTTTCATTAAAAACTTATGAAAATGTTTTATACTAAAGTATATTTTTAAGGTAGAATTTAGAAATGTTTTAATATTCAAATAATAGCAGCAGTTTCAGATTGACATTGCATGAAAAACTACTAAGATTTGTCATTCTGTTTAGTTCCCAGAATTATGGTAAAATTTATTTATTTATTTATTTTATTTGCTCTCATCATTCTATTATCAATATCACTTCCTATTTTATTTTTAGTTATAGAAATGCCAGATTTTACTCTTCCTTCAAAATATTCATTATCACTTTCTTATATTCTTAGTATCACATTATACAAGGTCATCAAAAAAGAATGACGGGATTACAAATTTGCATTACGCAAATAAAGAAACACATAGGAACATAAATTTAGTATTAAAATATTAAGAAAAGCACCAAGTTTTATATCCATTTCAATATTTGCACCACTAGTCGCTCAACCGATGATATTCAACATCCCTCCATGTCCTGTGAAGCATCTCTGGAATTACAATTTCAGTCGTGTCTATAATTTGATGTTTTAAATGGCAGATATCAGTAATCTTTTCACTATGAACAATGTTTTTAATGTATCCCCAGAAGTGTAGAAGCGTAAGGTCGAGACTTCATGGAGGCCCCAGAATTGGGCCATCTCATTCAATTCACGAGTTAGGGAACTTACTCATTCAAAGTTGCATGCCATCTAGTGAGCTGAGGAAAAACTTATTCTTTCACTACATTCAAACTCAAGAATTATTTCTTATGTTTAAGAATTATTTTTGTTTATAAGGTTACAAAATCCTGGCATTCTTTTTCAATGACCCTGTATATATTTAAGTTCATAAACAAAATATATTTTAAATATTTTTTGAACAATATGTGAAGCCCTTTTAGGAAGATATTAAAAACAGATCTGTTACAACTGTAGATGTTCCACAATTATCATTTATTGTAACTAAATTTAATTTTTATCATCTGAATGCTTTTAGCACTTCTATAAAGGTAAAATGAGGCTGTGCCGCCAGGCACCTTAGTGGTGCCCGTCGGGCACATCAACCGCCGCACCCAAGTCCTGAGGGACTTACAACACACTCGACCAGGCGAATCCTCATGTAAGCGCTGTGGCCAGTGGGATCACCGCCACCTGTGCATCACTCCCTTTTAACCCAAGAGTTAGATGACAAAAGTTCGCTGCAATATACGGTGGAGCCCAAACTTCGAGGACACCACCACAAAAACACTTGGGGAGATGCTGGAGTCCTCCGATGGCTTCGTAACTGGAACCCTAAAGAGGGAACCAAGTCCTAGGCCACATGCAAAACTTCCCCAGTGACTCTTGCCGCACTGCGGCTTCCGATCATAGAGTTTTCTATAAAGGTAAAGACAATACTGAGTTCAAGTAAATATAAGAATATGCGTCTCCCCCCTATATGCCCTTTGATCTGTACAAGACCAGATCCCTGATCAAGCCAGACAGGCCTGGGGAATGATATTCATTTGGGGCCTTGATCTACAAAAAATTCCAGGGAGGAAAAAACATTCTTTATGCCTTAGAATACAGATATCTATAATAAGGAAAGAAGTTTATGTGTGTGTGTGTGTGTGTCTGTTGACTGTGTTCTGAAAGACCGCTGCATGCATAGCTACAAAATTTGGTAGAAAGGTACCTCTATGCATGTAGTTTTGCACCTCAAAGCCCAATTTTGGATATTTTGATTAGATTTTCTTTTAATTAAATTTTTAATGCAATTTGTAATGTCTTGCATGGAAAGGCTCCATGTAGCAGGAGTTGAGGGTGCTCAAGATACCGATCAATGCAGAAAAATCCTGGAAATCCAGAATTTCAATTTTCGAAGAAATCTGACCACATTTAGTTGAGATATTAATTACAAATTCACTAAAAAAAACTCATCAAAGAGGCGATCTTTTTTCTCAAATTGACAAAAAAACACACACTTGCTCTAGATTTGTAAGTGGAAATGAATCAATATGAGAATTTTGACTAATTAGCAAAAATTAAGATAACTATGAGGTATCACTTTGAAACTTGCCATACATACACAGAAAAATTTTCTGTATCCGAATATTCAATTTTTGTAAAAATCAGCTGGTAATTTTTCATAATTTTTGCAAAAACCTCCAAAAATCTGATGGCATCAGTTCAAAAAAATCCGAGAAAGAGCCAGACTGTGGTCAGCTTTCATTAAAAACTGAACTACAAAGATATCTGTTTCACATCTGACCCCTCCATTTACTTTATGAATATGAAAAGAAATAATTGTGAATATTTACTGATAAATAGGGATGGGAAATAGAGTTACTTATGGTTAACAGGTTCCAACAACCTGTTATTTTTATAACATATAACTAATCACTATGTATGCTGACAAAGGACATTTTAAGTAAAAGGCATTTAAACAAAATGTTTGAAATAATTTTGGATTGGTTGGTTGTATAATGTTTAATGGCACAAGATCCCATTGGGGACAAGCTGTGCTAAAGTGAAAGTTAAGAAAAAATATATAAAAAAATCCACAAAAGGCAATGCTAACAAAAACCAAAAAGGAAACTATGCTTAATGAGAAAATCATCTGGAGAGTGTTACCCATCCAGATATAGTCATACAGTGTATAAAACAAATGCATAAAAGTAAAAGTAATACATTATGAAATACTATCTGGATGAGGAACCCCATCCAGATGTCAAGTTAAACAAGTATAAACTAGCATTGTTATAGATAAAACATGAAGGATATACAAAACTATATCTCAAAATAAAAGCCAGCATGCTTTAGAAAATGAAAGAGTGCCCCATGAGGTGTTTCCCCAACGAGTTTTGTCAAAGTGGGTGATGGTGAATTAAAATACAATCTATCTATACAAGTGCGGAAGGCCCGGATAGTCAGTTAAAGTATGATTAACAGTCAGAACACATGAAATAATTTTGGAAGTAAGTATAGACGCTGTTCTATGTTGAGATGAATCCACACCATTAAAATCAGTTTACATGGTTAAACTCCATTTTTGTCTGATAAAAACTTACCTAGTTATGATACATTTAATTTCATGCATTGTCAGCTTTTCTGGTACTAAAAACACATTTTTCCATTTTCACTAACTCAAATGTAGAAAATTCATAAAATTTTAAGTATCATCACTCGGTAAGTTTTGGTCATTGAAGAATAAATTTGTATTGTTTTACTTGTTAGAACACTTAGAAACTTTTCTAAATAAAACTTATAGGAAGCAGGCATTGTATATATTTTTTAATTTCTTAACTATTTAAAAAGTAACCATTTTAATGTAAATCAATTTTTATATGATGCAAAACAAAGTTTGAGACATTTTTGCAAGAGGAACTATATCTCTAAAACTAATGGTTTAGAAAATTAGAAATTAGCTATTGGTACACAATAAGAGGAGACACCCTGTATAAGAAAAAACACATTTTTAATAACATGATTTCTAAAACATTAAATTTGACTTCATTGCAGTTGTATCTGTCAATGCATATCTAAAAGCGAATCCAACAAATATTTATACACTTATAATCAAATGAAATTCATCCTAACAAATTTTCAATGTGATTTTCAAATTAATTACAATTGTATTAAAATTAAGTTACTACACAATTTATATGATGCTATTTTCTCTCTTTCTTTCATTTTTTTACAGCAAAATAAAATCACAGAAAAAAAAAAGTTTTCCAGCTCTCATTTTCTAAAAACACAGTAATGACAAAGTAAATAAATAAATAAATAAATAAATAAAAAGACATAATCCTCCCCCCATACCCCCCCCCCAAAAAAACACAGAATTAAAAGGGAAAAAAACTCATACTCTATGATAGGATAGCTACAGAAATTGAAAAAAAAAAAAAAAAAAAAAAAAAGTCTGATTTTTCCACAGATTTCCCTGACTAGCTTTATCAGATTTCCCTGATTTCCATTATTAACTATACACATATGGTATTTAATGTATGCCACTTCCTCGTGTAACACACTTATCCAGCTTGCTAATACTTCATGTTGGAGAAAAAAAAACAAGAGAAAAACATAAAAATTGCACACTATTCGTAAAGTACTGGTTCACAATTTCATAAATCAGAACTCAAAATTTAGTCACACACAACTTCATATAGTGACCAACTAATGTATGAAAATTTTCTCATTTTCTAAAGAAGGTTCAAGTTTAATTCTGACAAGGGAACCACTTTTGGTGAAGCTCGCACCTAGCATCGAGACCTGGTGCATTTAAAAGCCCTATATTACGAAGTTTGAGAATCTATAAAATTTTTTCTGTTAAAATCACATTTTTTTATTTAACAGCAGCATAACTTTCTGAAAATGCAATTTTTAAGACCACTTATTGGACTATCAACATAGAAGCTTTCTTTGTTTAAAGCAGTTAAAAATACAAATTAGTCAATAATAAGTATAAAATATTGAAAAAAAAGTTTAAAAATTCCTTCAAGGACCTACGAATTTGAATTTGTAAAATTACATTATATTTACATTTTTGGAAGGAAAAATTTTGGCGTTTCCCCCCCCCCCCCCCCCCCAATACAGTTTCCAGCAACCCTAGTCGGATGTCATAGGTACTTGTTGTGTGAGCAGTGGTTTGGACTTCACTAGAAATTGTAATGTTTGAACTTAAAATTTATAACACCATATTTGGCGACTTAACTCACTTTTTTCATGAAACTAACAATTAAAAATCCAATAATAGCAAATTAAAAGTATAAAAAATATATAAAATATGATTTTAACAGAGAAATTATATTGGTTCTGTAACTTTTGTCTATAAGGCTACAAAAATGCACCAGGTCTCGGAGCTAGGTGCAAGTTGCACCAAAAGTGGTTCCCTTGTGAAATACATCTATATCTGAAGGGATAACTAATTGGATTAAGCTTATGCTAATATAATGTAAAAATTTTCAAAAATGGATAAATTGCCTTCAATATAAGTGTTATCCACAGAAAATGGGGACATCTGATAACTTTAATGTGTGTTAAATACCAAAAACTCATATCATGTGCATATTTTAAAAAATATATAAAATGTTAATTCTCTCAGGATATCTATTCCAGATCAGCAATGAATTTCCCTGAGCCCCCCCCCCCTTTCCAGGTTTTCCATACCAATAAAGAAATAAAGAAAAAAAAATCCAGGTATCGAGATTTTGTTACACATAAAAAATCTTAAATGTTGTGAATTTGAGAGTGAAACTTTCATAACTGATTCTGGAGCACAAATTACCGATTTGTTACATATTTTTCGCAAAACTTACAAAATGTTGAATATTTTACATGCTAAACATTTTGCAGATAACACTTTTAGCATCAGGTTCTATCCATTTTGTCAAATCAGGATGAAATTTTTTTTCACATCAGTCCCAGTTAAATACAGATTGCTTTGACATATTTTAATACAAATAATAAATATTCAATAAATTAAGCTAACAAATATTCAGTTCCCAAACAAAGATAAGTAAGCAGAGTGAAGTAGAGATCTGCACGGACCGGGCCAAGGCCCGAAGCCTGTACTCGGCCCGGCCCGCAGGCCGGGCTCGGGCCTATTTTTCTTCACGGCACTCAGGCCATATTTTTTTCTGAAGGCTCGGGCCGGGCCGGGCCTAGTGATTACTCTGTACGGGCCGGGCCGGGCCTTACTTTTTTAATGAAGGATAAGGCCATGCCTTAAATTATTTGTCGGTACAGAGCCGGACTGGTGTCATTCTTCCTAGTCTTCACGCCTCAAAATTTTTAGTCCTGGTTTTGACCCGTATGAAAATCATTGTCTCGGCGTGCCTGGTCCGTTCGAAGGTCAGTAAAATAAGATCTGGCATAAAAATCTTTTCAAAACATGCATACATTTTTAAATCGCCATTATTTTATAATTAAACATTAAAATTTATTCTTTTTAAAGAATAGTAGATTTATACACTTATTAAAATTTGGCTAAATTAAAATATAGTAAAACGTGTGAAAAAGAACTTGCTTATGATGGAATCCTGTCTTAAATTGAAAAATATATTGATCCATTAAAAATGAATATACTAATATGTAAGAAAAGAATATATAATGCATTTACACCGGCTAAGAAGGTCTATAACTCATTTTTTTTTCTTCCCTATGCAATTCCATCTTAGAAGATTTTACTGTATAGCATTTTTCTGATTTTTAACACTTCAGTAAATGGAATATGGATTAACAATATTGATGATAAACTTAAACACATACATGTTAGAGATTTATTAAAAAAATAAATATTCCAGCTTGCGGCACCTCTATAAAAATGAAGATTATAAACATGAAAAAAAAAGGCTAAGATAGGAATTTTTGGTTAGATCTCCTCCTACGAGGCAAATTTTTAACCAAATCGACGTAAACATTATGTTTTGTAGAAATTCACTCGGGCCGAGATTTTAACTTTTCTCCGGGCCGAACTTTTAACTTTTAAATCGGGCCGGGCCGGGCCAAATTATTTTTTGTATGGGTCGGGCCGGGCCCGGGCCTGGAAATTTCGGCCCGTGCAGACCTCTAGAGTGAAGCACCTAATCAACCCTATACAACATTCAGTAGAAAGTTTCAGTGAAGCTGGAAATTTTTGAGTTACAAAGGAGGACTGAAAGGGGATAGATAGAATGATTTGCATGAGAGGTTGAAATACTTTTTACAGTGCTTATGAAGAGCCAAGTTTGATTTTAATAGCACTGAAATTTCAAACTGAAATTTTTTATATGAAACATTTTCCTATTTTTTTCTTGAAAATTCAAATTTTTCTACCTTTTTCAAATTTTCCTAACTTTTCTTCAGAAATGGTAAATTTTCTTGACTTTCCCCTGACTTTTCCAGATTATTCAGGTGGCTAGATACCCGGTTTTCTTTATCATGTATGATTATTGGCTTAAATATCACCCGTTTGTCAACGAATCAGTCTCATGAAAAAACAGAAATATTTTCACATATAGAAAATTTCCCTGATTTCTCAAGATTGATAAACTTCCCTGATTTTTCCCTGATTTCCAGAATCTGTAGCCCCCCCCCCCCCCCCCGTATGAGTGAATAGTAACACCCCTTTTAAACATTCAAATTTAAAAAAAAACACGCCGGCCAAAGACGCCTGCGGCACCACTAATTCTACCAAAATGCAATGAGATTGAAATTAAAAATCACCTTCCCAATCCATCCTTACTAAAGAACATCTTTTACTTTCCATTCCAAAAAAATCCCTAACGATTCAAATGATTTCAGGCAACTCTATGTGTCAACATAACAAATTACAATCTTTTTAAGTTACATCACTGAAAGCATTTAAAATGACTTTTTTATCTGTAATGAATGGAAGCAGTTACATTATTCAAATTAACAATGATTATTTGCAATAAAATAACAGTCAAGTTATATACGGTTGCTTGTAACTCTAAGAGCTGCATAGATTACATTTTGACGAATGACGAGAATCAAAGGGTGAAGCTGATTGGTAACTTGTAAGCCAAGTTTCTCAGCTAATAAAGGTCTATAGCAATTTCTCTTCCCCTTAAAGATTTGAAAGAAAAAATTTTGTACTGCAGTTTCATTTGTTGGTTGCGATTTCATTTTGCTTCGGGTTTTTTTTTTCCACTTTGATACTTTCATAAACGTTTAAAATAGGAATTTTTTATTATATATAAAAAAAAAAAAAAAAAAAAAAAAAAAAAAAAAAAAAAAAAAAAAAGGAGAAGCTTTTTAGATGTGTTTGCAATTATATAAATATGTAGCACCCCCTAAAGCAGAATATGCTTAAAAGTGTGACGTACGGCGCAGAACAATGGCCTTCCCTGCAGAACATTTCAAATTATCATTTTCAAGAAAAATATCCATTCAATCGAAGGAAAATTGTGAAATTCGTCACTCAATGGTCGGGGAAAAAATATCATAATTCTTTAATCGTTCATTTAAAAAGATTGCAGAATTGATCAAAGGGTCGTGAAAAAATCTAGCGCAGTACGATAGTCAATCATGGAGAACAAATCATGAAATTCTTCAGCCTGTTGTGCAAAAACATGCAAAATTTGATGAACAGTCATGGAAAAACATCCACGGTTTTCGCCAATCGGTCGCAGGTAAAAAACACTGCAAAATTTGCAATTTTTGTTTTTCGCGACTGTTCGTCGAAATTTATAATTTGTCTACGAACATTTAAACGAAATTAAAAAAATTTAAAATTCATCGATCCAATCACTCGCAAGAAAAACAGTAAAAAATTGCCAATCGATAAAAAGAAAATTTAATGAAATTCGCTATCAGTCACATGTAAAAAAACCTCTAAAATCGTCAGGAAAATCATGAAATTTTTTGATCAGTTGTGGAAAAAATTTCCACGATTTTATCCAATCTCTCACAAGAAAAAGCTGGAATAATTGCCCATCAGTCGTCAGTAAAAATCACGAAATTCGTACATCAGTTACATAAAAGAAACTATGAATTTCACCAATCGGTCCAAGAAAAATATTGCAAAATTCACCTATCGGTTGAAGTTAAAAAACCCAAAATTCGTCAGTGAATTGTTGAAAGTATCTCGAAATTCTTCAATTATTCGCAGGAAAAAATATTACGAAATTCAACAATTGGATCCTAGAAAAAAACACGAAATTCGCAAGTTGACATACAGAAAAATCTGCAATATTGCAAAAATCGTCTATCGATTGTCGGAAGAAACCACGAAATTCATTATTCGATCAGGTAAAATCACAAAATTTGCCATTAGTTTCTTTCGTGTGTGTATGTCAGCATTTTACAAAATGGCTTTTACATTTCCATAAAAGATGCAATTGCACTTCTTACTATATAAGAAAATATCCCTGTCTTTATTTTTTATTCCCGCAGAACATTTTTTATCAACTGAAGTTTGTTGCAGAACATTGCAAAGTATTCTGCTTTGGGGGTAGCACCTATAGTCATTGTCTGGTCTGTCTGCATATAATAGCGTAAAAACTACCCAACCAAATGGTTTGAAATTTAATATATATAATTGTTGCAGAATTTTGTCGAGTCATTTCAAATTTTATGAAAATTGAATCAAAACTTAAAAAGATAGTAATAAAAGTTTTCTTCATTCTATTACATCCTATCATATGTAATTAATTCAGTGATACCCCACGATAGATAATGATTCTAGGTTGCCATGGTGAATACATAATATTTAAGATGGAGTCATTATTTCCGTATTACTGAATTTATAAACTAAAATTGTTTAATTAAAGCAGTCATATAATCTACAGACATTTTTTTTGGATATATGTTTCGAGAGAAATAAATATTAAATGGAAAAAGAGTAAATATAGATTTCAAGTTTTGAAATATTCAAAGCTAGGTACATATTGTTTTGACATATTTTAAAACAAATAAATATTCAATAAATTAAGCTAATAAATGTTCAGTTCCTAAACAAAGATAAGTAAGCACAGTGAAACACCTAACCTATCCTACAAAATTCTGTAGAAAGTTTCAGTGAAGCTGGAATTGAAAGTCTCCGAGTTACAAAGAAGGATTGAAAGGGGGTAGACAAAATGATTTGCACAAGAATTTGAAATACTCTTTACAGTACTTATAAAGAGCAAAGTTTGATTTTAATGGCCTACCTGCCAACTTTTGAAAATGGCAAAGTGTAAAATGATGCATAAAGAGTATTTCACAATTTTTTTTTAACATAAAACCCATGTAACCCATTTTTAAGTAACACATACACGGCCGTTTTCAAAAATTTTTAAGTACATAATAGATAAATATTATTAAATAATACAGTGCTGACCATTATATATCCTTTGATATATATATATATGTATATAACCCTGATAAAAACTGAGCTAATTTACAAAATTTGCAGAAATCGGCGTCACCCATAGCAAACGCTTTCTCCCTTATGTAGATGATCACAAAGTCAAAATGGAATGGGAAAAAAGAGATAAGGCTGTACCATATGCGATTTTAATGTCAACCGGTCAAGGTGCTCAAGGTTAAGCACCCATTCGAAAAAAATGAAGTATAACAGGATTGACACTTAAGGCTCCTCTCCCCTCACGTGAAAACACCCGTTCGCTAATGTTAATCCTATGGGATAGTTATTTCACAATATCTCATTTGCATTTCAATATTTTTAAATAATTTTTATTTATTTATTTTTTTATTTTTTATTTTTTTTGGGGGGGGGGGGGGGGCATCGGGATAGCTGAGATCAACCTCTACAGCGCCTCTTTACTTTTTTGATTTTCTTTGCAGACTTTTTTTATGAGGATACTTATTACTTTTGAGAGCAGGTGTTTTTGCATGAGAGGAGAGGACCCTTAAGAGATAGAGGCTACATTTTTCAGGATTCGTACAGATCTTGAATTCGAGTACCACTGTTTTTGAATCGATCTTTACAATATAATCTCTAAATATGCCTTATTTAATGACAGAAACTCTGCAATTAAATAAGTTGAAGATTTAATTGTTTTTACAATTACTATTCAGAAATTGCAGTACTCCATACAAATTCTGAAAAACATAAATCTAGGTGTCCCACATGTTAAGTGTTAAAAAGAAAATGTTATTTCATTCTATGGAAAATAAAATATTCAAGATATGTTTCTATCATTGCAGATTCCAGGTTTGATATCACAGTTAATGATCAATAAAGTTAAACTAGGTAAATAAAGGAATGAATCTGAAAAAATGATGATTCTCAGAATTTCTAAAACTACGGACAGGACACACTACCAAGGATAAAGTTTATTCTTCTTTAAAAATTTTCTGTTAAAATTTCTTTCTTAACTTCTTCATGACGCGTGACACATATACATGCCACTTAGGATGCACAAAATTCTTGAATTTGAACAGAAATTTTTATCCTATCTAATCACAGCTAAACTAGTGCCTAAAAATTAAAAGTGTAAAGGATACTTATCATGAAGGGGTTAATTTTAATTCAGAACTACTGCAGACAGTCACATGTTAAGTTTGTTAATATAACTAGTAGTTATTCAGGCTTAACTAGATTTAAAGAAGTAAATACAGTATTGTTTAATGTGCTATGTTCTACTCATTCGTATAATTTACTGACATCTAGCTTAGTTCTATCTGCTTATAATAAAATCCGAAAGCAAGAAAGTGTCTAACGATTCTGGCCGCAACCATTCTGGTCTACAAATCAACAATAGTTAAACGCCATGTTAGGCTTAATGGAAATCCTATGCTACATCCGATTCTTCTGTTAAAATATTTGTAAAAGCACATTAAAGCTTTTAAATATTTTAATTTTGTTTAAAATCTTCAAAAACTATTTCATATAAAACATTTATATCAACATTTCTGTAAACATTTTTTCTGAAAGCACTTTTTCAGAAATGGTGGTGATTTCTTTCATACGGGGGATTTGAGGTGTTCTATCCAGTATATTGGCGCCATCTACTGGCGGATATTGAAATTTGGTTTCCATCGTAAACAGGGCTTAATTTTTAAGAAAAAAAAAGTTCCAGAGTCCTAATATTCTGCAGTTCTAACACCCATAGCGTACCCCCCTCCCCTTCCGCAGTCACACTAATCTTCATATATATATTTCTTACATTATTTTCAAAATTTAAAGCATTGTTTATTTATTTAGCAAAATAAAAATTTTAAATACATCGATCATATACATAGCTATTCCACTTTTTAGTTATTACTACTTCCAAATAGAAACCTTTGCCTAATCTTAATGTTAATTGCAGAATTCTGCGATTAAATAAGCTCAGGATTATGATTCGGAAACAGTGTTAACACAAAAAATAAATAGTTCACAGCTATGCAGAATAGAAAAAATACTATTTCTGTTTATTCTTTATTCTTATCAAAATAGCATTAAAATGATTTGAAATGGAAATAAATAAAAATTTGAATTTAAGACAGATTGAGCTTGCCCAAACACGAAGACTGATATAAAAATCGAGCCTGTTTCATCTCCATCTCTTACGTGAGCGACACCTTACGTCACTCATAAGTGTTTTGATGGAAAAAAAAAGGGGGGGGGGACAAAAGATTGGAAATGGGAGGGAAAGGAAAGGGTAATTTAGGATTCATTTTTCAGAAGCATTATTGCACTGGGCTCCAGAGTGCAGTGTTTATGGGCTCCGTTGAATTCTGGACAATATTTAAATATCTACTAAAAACAGAGAAGTACCGGAGCTGAGCTTTGGTGGGCTCTGGCTCAAATTAAACCCTGATCATAAATAAAATGATTCTTTCTTATCAAACGTAATTAAAATATAAGGAATACATAGTACAGTGTAATTTGCATTTAATTTTGCTTATGTAATCAAACACTAAGTTATGTGGTGAGTCAAGCTGTTTAGAAACTCACTGATAACACTTTTTTACAAAAACTTTCGCACATGGATTATTTGTTAATATTTAATTTGAATGTTTTGTCCAATCGAACTATTTCAGAAATTTAATACCGAGTAAATATATATATATATATATATATATATATCCTCATCACTTTTATTTGTAGAAATCATTTGTCATTTTTAAAATTTACTTTTCTACAATACAAACCTTTCAATAAAAATCTTCATGCTGTTTGTTTGTATGAAGTCTTATGAAAATGAAACGCAGATCAACAATCTGTCATTTTTGACAGGTTATGTACTAGTATTGTATATATTTTGGATATCATTCTTTAATCTTTTACAATGGCCTTGTAATTTTTTTTCCACTTCATCTTACCCATAGACTATTATTGTCTTTCATCAATGCCAAAAACAGTTTCTCTCAAAAACCCCAGCACTACTTATTAAAATTAATTAGTTAATTTATTTCAGTATTCAGCAATTCAATGATTTTGCAAAATTGTTCCAAAAGATATGTGTAGAAATGATACTTAATGGAATCACCACTACAAATACCCATTTAATAGCAGTCTATGACTAAAAAAGAAAATGTTAATAATCATTATAAGATAAAAATAAACCAATAAGGAAAATAATTTATTAAGAATCAAAATAAATACTCAAACTAACTTTACTACTCAAAGTCCAAGTGCTAATCCTTGCAAATCCATGCTGAGGAGCACCTTTATTCCAAAGTCCAAATTGAGCTGTGAGAAAATATACATTTTTAATGGAAATTTTGAGAAATATCATAACATCACAAGATAAGAAAAAATTTGAATCAGTCAGAAAGACTATACAAGTCCAAGGTTCAAATATTTTCAGAAAACAATAAAAAAAAATTTTACACACAAATGCTAGATATTCGAAGAACCTTTTTCTGTGCACAATATTTTTTAAATCTTTAAATATGTATGGTGGTTATCAGTTATTTATTTTATAAGAATTAAAATTTTTAAAAAATTTAAAACCTTTGGACTTATGTTGTCTTTGCAGGGAATGGGATTAAATACCTTACAAATGAAGCAAAAAAAAGATACATTCTATTAGATATTTGACAAATAGATATAAATCATTCATGTCTGCATTTTAAAAAGAGCGACATTAAGAGCAGAGGTGCACCAAACATTACACACTTTTGAATACCACTTTTTCAAAACAATAATTTTAAATTACTAAATAAGACCAATATCATTATTTGGAAATGGTAGTACTCAAAGTCCATAAATAAACCTTGGCACCTATTCATTAAGGATCATAGTCATATTCATCATCACATTCAATCATATTTTCTTCTTGTTCTGCTGTTGGTCATTGGAATATACAGAGATACCTTGGTAATATGTTCCAGGATTATTGTCATTACAAAATTGCATTATTAACAAAAACCATTGTTATCCAATGTATGATTTCCTATAGGATTTAACAAAAAAATTATTAATTTGTTCTAACCCTTTCCCCATCACTATAGTGCATGATAAAAATGCACATAAATTTATTTAAAATGTCCTAAAAATGTTATAAATCATTTATTTTATTTGCTACAAAAAAATAACTTTAAAATGAAAACAGGTTTTAATTACCAATCTTTACCACAAAGACAATAGCGCTCACTTTGAAGCTTTTTAACAAATGGGCCTGTAAAAAATGTCTATATTTGCTTGTTTCCTTCCTCTTTTTTAAAATGCTTTTGAAAAACTGTATGAACTTTTCATTAAATAGACCTGCAGTTGTTATAAACTCAGATTTGTTTCGATTCCATTTCATTTTGAACTTCCTCCAGTTTTGCTAATATCCTTTTTGATTTTAGCAGTCATAATTTGTTTTTCTCTCCATCTTTATCTTTATCTTTAGATGAAATTTCCATTTTCTTCTCTTCCTATTGCTGATGGAAAAATTCATTTAGCTCGTCAGTTCATGGTCATACACCTAACAATTCTTTAACATTTTCTTCCTCTAATTTTAAGTTAAGATCATAAGCCAATTTCCTTTATCAATTTGTGTCTTTATCTAAAGTTTCTTCGTTACCATTAGTATTCGGGACACTTTTCAAAGGGTGCTGCACCCTGCGTTAGACATGGAAAATGCGCCCTGCTTCTTTTTTCAAGTGTAACCTCTAAGTTTTTCAAAATATTTTTTGCATATGTATAAAATATTTTTTTCAAAGAATTTTAATTATACAATAATGTTGGTTAAGAAATATCAGCTTATTTATTTATTCTTATTTTATTTTTTTGAGCCAGGTCCGATTTCATTTATTTTTGCTCAGACTAAAGCTGGGTCATGAAATGAAAAAAAAAAAAAAATGGCCTGTGATGTACTTTCAGCTTTTATATCGGGTAGGGTCAAAATAAATTTAGTTCAGCCCAGGCCTGAAATTTTCTGCCATACTCTAATAAGAATACCTGAAAATTTGTGCTTTTAAGAATAAAAGTGACTTCATGAATCGGACAGAAAGTAGCTAGCTTGGATTTGAAGAAAAAATTTTCTTTTGATCACTTGTAACTGAAGTTTAATAAAAGAAAAAGGGTAAAAATATTACCTTATTTTTTTTAATTTTGTGCAAATTTATGCAAAAGTACAGAAAACATGTAATCAGGGCTGTAGTGGAGGGTAATACCTTCTGGATTTGTTTAAGAAAATCCATCTACCCTCTGTTCTACAAGTAAATCTGTAGCATATATTCTCTAGCATATACCATCTGTTTTTGTTTTTTTACGGCCACAGCACTCCATGTTGTTCTTATTTTACCTAGCCTTATTAATATAATTAAATAATTAGTAATTTCAAAACTTCTTTTTCCTAACCTTTTAATATACGAATACCAGCCAAGCTTCGCCTGACAGGTGGCAAAAGTTGCGAAACTAAAAATTAATTTACTACTTCGTAGTTTGATGATTTTCTTGAAACATTTAAAAATTTGAAAGATCACTAATCACAAATTTCAAACAAAGCTTTTAAGAATGAGAAATTTCTGGCATTTTTGGTTATATAAATGATATAGTTATCACCTGAGAATTTCGATGGAATGGAGCACAAAATAAGCAAAAGTGAGTAAATTTTGTGTTAACATTCAGACATAAAATTTTTCTTGGATCCGGGGATTTGCATGCTTTTTAACATTTTCCAACCTAGTTGAAAAGTGTTTATGACTTCGGTTTGTCTGTCCGTCTGCCGTATGTCCATCTGTTCGTGCTCTAACTCCCATGCTCGGATTGCCCTGCAATTTTTATATGTTATTGTCGTTATCTATAGCATGTTTCCTATTTCAACTGAAGTGTGTAGCACTTAGTTTTTTTACATGGACACTCAAAAGAATTCCGTTACATTATGGTCTATGGGGAAAAATCATTTGCGGTTTATTTTAATGATGTTACACAATTTCGAACACATTGTAATTGATATATATCACTGAGGTGCATTACAAGAAGCTTAATATGGTATATGGTGTGCACAGCACTTATAGTTACTTTACAGGGACAGTCAAAAGAATTCCGTTACATTACGACTATGGAGAAAAATCATTTGCGGTTTAATTAAATAATGTTTCACTATTTTAAATGCATTTAAATTTATATATATATATATATATATATATATATATATCACTAAGGTGCATTACAAGAGGCTTACTACAGAATATTGTGTGTATAGCAGTCATCATTCATTTACAGGGATACACAAAAGAATTCTTTACTGTCTGTTAACAATAATTCCTGGAAGTGCGTTTTAAGTTGCTGAACGCGATTTTAAATTTAACTCACTTTTTGTCTATTACTTGGTGTGTATAAATTCTGTAGATCATATGCAGGGCAGCACAAAAGTTTGTGAACACATTTCCGTTTATTGACAGAAACTCCAGAAGAAGAATTTTAAACTGTGCTACGCGTTTCCCAACTAAACTAAAATTTAGCATCATATGTAGTATATATCTATAGATCACATACAGGGCTGAATAAAAGTATTCGGATAATTTTCCGAATATTGTATATGTTGGAAATTCCTGAAATTATGTTTTTAAATATGTTATGCATTTTCCAAATTGTTTACTTAGATGTCTTTCAGCTTATTAAACGGTAATGATTTGTAAAATTATTTTGGAAGCGTTGGAAAGTGTTACATAATCTATGCTTGACGCATGATTTTTTGTTTTTCTTTTCTCTGATGATTCAGTGAATCTACTAGTTACAAAAGAAATCGTAATTTTCTTTGATTAGTCATGATGCATCAACTTTGTTAAATGTCACCCTAAGACTTATACTGTTCAAATCTTTCTTCATCCATAATATAAATACTTAATTTGTATCTTTTAAATCTAAAAGAGAAAAGAATAGAACATTGCACCACAATTTCTTGCATAATCTGTTTTATTTTTTATTTCCATAAACTTAAACTCAATGAAATTGTCATTTTTGTTTATAACTTTTTGTATTTAATTCATTAATTAAATTACTAGCATATAATTTATGTTCTTTCTATCTCCACAATAATTTATTTTTCTATTTTGCAGGATTAATAATTTATTTTTGTGACCCAGATTTTGCTGTTAGACTTCAATGGAACACTGGGATTGATTTAGAGATATTAACCTTGAAAGCTCAAGGATTATCTGAGTGGTAAATAACAATGGTTTTGTCCTCCCTCTTATTTCTACTTGTACTTGCTGCTAAAAGCAATGTTAACCAGTCATTCATTGGTTTATGCCCAGGAAATGTTTTTTTTTTCTTTTGTGTAATAAATGTCCTGTTAGACATTTTCTACCAAAACTACACAGTTTTAACACAACTGTAGACATGTTAAGTTAAATCTTTTTAATCCTTGAAAAGCTAATGTCAAATTTATCCCCCCCTGCTTTGTCAACACTAACTGGCTCTTTGCGACTCATTTTATTAAAGTTGTGCCATCTGATAACCAAGAGTCGTTAACCAAGAAATTTTTTTTGTACAGCCACTTGTCGTTAAACAAGGTACCATGTATCTTGGTATCGACATTGACTAATGTTGTATGTTTGCCTACAAATGTGAGCCTACTTTCCAGGACATGTTTACAACAAAAGAGTAGATTTAAGTAGTTTTTGAAATGACAGATTCATTTGTCAAGTAAATGCAGGATAGATGCATAAGTGAGGTTTCTTACTTAATTAATATAAGATATATATAAGATCTTATGATCATAATACAAGGGTGTGCCAACTGAATGTGCAATGCGTAGGAACATACTTGTGCGAAAATAGTAAAAGTGCCAAAAATTTCAAGCAAAAAGGATATACTCAGAAAAAATATTTATTTAATAATATTAAAATTACATTTTTTTTTAACTGTAATTAAGTTTTATAAATTTACCCCAAACTAATTACTTATAAAATGTATTTGTTGTTTTTCTTCAAATTTTTATTTAGTTATGATACTACAACTCAGAGTGATATTATAAAATGATAAATATTGAATTGAATAGAGCATAGTGCATCACTATAAATCAATTAGTTAACAGACAGAACAAAAAGTACAAAATTATAAAAATATCAATAAAAAAGCTGTAGATACTCATGAACAACATTTTAAGACTATGCAACTATCAGAGAAAAATCATTCATTATATTTTATAACTTGCTGAAAATTTCTGATTATAGTGACTATGGTCATTCTATGAATATCAATAAATAGCAAATAAATTGAAAAAAGTTTGATGAAGAAAATGTTATTTTTAGAACTGAGCAAATTATACATTCAAGAAACAAAACACTCCTTCAAACATGAAGTGTCGTATAATGCAGTACAAATAATTTAGCATAAAAAGCAAACTAAACAACCACCATCCATTATAGAATTACCACTGAATAAATACCAGTTCTACAACCCTTTTTTAAAAAGCACAAATGCATACAAGTTTGTCTACAATACAGATGAAATAAAAACCTCAAAATATAAGTTATTTGAAGTTATAATATACTTATATTTTCATATCCCTCTCCTAAATTTATCAGGAACTTTTAAACTTTTAATTATTTAACTCTAAAACTAATACTTTCAAAATTACTTTAAAATAAAAAGCTCCTGCAATCAGTATTCAATTATTTGGTCATATTTACTCAAATATTAACCCTATCAAGTAAATGAGAATAGAACAGCAGAGTTAATATAGTGAGAATATAAAATTAGTTAGACAACAAGAATGGTTTATTATGCACAGTTATACAGCCAAACATGAGAAAGCACACATAATAACAAAAGACACAAAGTTTACTTTTTTTATATAAATGTTTGATATGGCTGCTCTTGGTTACCTTGTAAATGTGTCATCAGTAAATCAGTTCTTCTCATATGTTTGTTGGCATGTTCTTGCCAATCAATTCAAGTGCAGTACTGATTGGAGATTTCAATTCAGGAATGGACTTTGGAATCTGCAAACTTTAATACAGGATGTCTATTCCAGATCAGCAACGAATTTCCCTGACATTTCCAGGTTTTCCATACCAATAAAAAAAATATTTCCAGGTATCGAGATTTTGTGATGTTACACACAAAAATTTTTTAAAGTTGTGAATTTGAGAGGGAACTTTCACAACTGATTCCGAGGCACAAATTACTGCTTTGTTACATAATTTTTTTGCAAAATTTACAAATTGTTCAACATTTTGCAGATACACGCTTTTAGCATCAGGTTCTATCCATTTTGTCTAATCAGGATGAAATTCTTTATCACATCAGTCACAGTTAAAAACAGATTGCTTTGACATATTTTATCACAAATAATAAATATTCAATAAATTAAGCTAACAAATGTTCAGTTGCCAAAGATAAGTAAGCAGAAGTGAAACACCTGATCAATCCTACAACATTCAACAGAAAATTTCTGTGAAGCTGGAACTGAAAATCTCTCAGTTACAAAGGACTGAAAGGGGGTAGACAAAATGATTTGTACAAGAGTTTGAAATACTCTTTACAGTACTTATGACGAGCAAAGTTTGATTTTAATAGCACTGAAATTTCAAATCCATAGATTTATAAGAAACATTTTCTATTTTTTTTTCTTGCAAGTTTCAAAATTTTCTAACTTTTTCTCAGAATTCTCAAATTTTCCCGACTTTTCCTCAGAAATGGTAAATTTCTTTTACTTTCCCCTGACTTTTCCCAGTCCATATAAATTTCCATGACTTTTCCAGGTGGCTGGACACTCTGTCTAAACATGACCTTTAATAAAACCATGCACTGAAATCAAGGAGTGAAAGGACTGGTGATTATGTTGGCCCTGTAATAGCACCTCCACAATTAATCCAAACTGGTACTTCAGCACTTGACAGAAGTATTTCTGCAAACTTATGATGCAATACTAGTAACCACCATTGAACTGGTACTATATAATTGATATTTCACAAATTATTTGGTTATAAAATTGCATAACAAATTTGTACCCACTCCACATATAAAGTTTTCATAGATAAAGACAAAATTTAAACAAAATCATTCTTTATTTCAGCTTTTAATATACTGCTTAGAAAGAAAATATAAAAAAACTTACGAAAGATCACAGGCACACCTCCAGTAACAATTTCATCTCGTTTAAATATAGCTTTTTTGCTACAACAAAAATAAAAAACACTTGAATGGTATTAATCACACTTGTGGTTTAATTTTATATAAATGGCAAAAATTAAATTAGATTTTAAATAAAAGAACAAATGAGAAAATATGAGCTGTTGTATAATAAATAATTCTTAATAAAAAAACTTTGAATTTTAAATAATATTAATTATTATTAAAGATGTGTCAGATGGCGCTTGTAATGTTATTCAAGTAATACATTAGAAATTACATGCACAAGACATATTTATTGAGTTACTAAACTAAAACGCAGGAAAGTGCAACAATGGAGAAATCAGAATTTTTTAAATGGCTGCTGGCAGATTTATACCATTAAACAATGGTTACCACAAAAAAAACAATAAAATAAGTAAGAGAGATTTAAATATAATAATATGAAAATAAAGATAAATCATAATTATAATCATATTTATTATTAGACACCTTTCAAAATGATTTAAATAGAACATTGCTTAATCAGAAACAAAAGTGAAATGATTTGTGAGTCAGTCATAGATCATTTACAGAAATATGCAATTAGATAATTCCAACATTTAATTTATCTTAAAAAATTATCTAATTTATACATTGATGATTAGTAAGAAAAGTTAGTTATTTAAAAAAGTTTTACTAATATATTTGAGGTTAATTCCCAAGAATTTAAAATAATAAAGAGGAAAAAATTAAATGTGCAGGAAACATTAAAAAAATACAGCACAGACAAATTGGTCTCTCAAATGCTCATCTAATGTATTTTCGAATCACTCTTCTGCTTCCTAAGATCAGTTAAGACTTTCGCTGCATCTTTGTATTCTTTTATGGAACTTAAATCTACAATATATTTCGGAAATCTTTGGTAAAAAATGACTATAAAATACTGAAATAATTTCATCAAACAATTTTTCAGATGGTTTATTAGGTTAAAAAAAGTAACCTAACAACAATTAATGTTTTTGTGGCACAAATGGATAGCAACGTAGCATACTTTTCTGTCATCAGTAATGCTATTCCCTTCTAGGAAGGAAGTTATTTGTTTAATAAATAAATCCAATAAAAAATTTACATTAAACTCAGAAATTGATCCAATTTTAAATGGAATTTCTTACCTTAATGATGCTTGTTTTTAAAATGAAACTTGAAATAATAAGCTTACATACTTGTCAATTGTTTTTTACTTTTTATTTACATCCATTTTAATCCTTTTATGCAATCCCATCCTCATTGCCAATATTAAAGACATGTTAGAGAGATAGCGATATTAATGTTATTTAAGTAACATACTTCAAATTGCATACACAAAATATATTTATTCAGTTGAACTAAAACTCAGCAAAGTGCAATAATGGAGGATTGTTCTTGTCAAATGGTTGTGTTGAGGAAATGGTTGTTGTCAGATGTATACCATTAAACAATGATAGAAAGTTGAAATGGGATAAATCATAACAATAAATAATAGAAATGATTTTTTTTTTTTTTTTTATGATATTCTTATTTAAATTTAGGCTCCCTTGTATTAAGTTACTGAATGACTATCAAAATATTGTAAGTTTTCAAAGTTAATCTTTAATTAGAATAAAATAAAAAGTATAATATATATTTACATGAATAATGAAATTATAACAACAAAAATAAAATATTTTGTTATTTAGTAACTCAATAAATCAAACATTAACTTGGCAGCTTTTTACTAATAGCTTATAAAACACTTTAATAATCAGTATTCATAAACACAATGTTTAGTGCATCAAACTAATATCTACTAAAAATGCAAGGTAGTCGGTTTTGGTAGCATTAAATTTACTATTGTTAGGTGGTTTGTTTAATTGTTATTAAGTCAGTGGATATTTTAAAATGTAGTTTAAATTCTCTGTTGATTGTTGGAAATTATTTTTAGATGCCAATTTGTTGACAGGCGATTTTCATTCTCTAGAATTAAACTGATTCATGAAACTTGAATATGAGATTTTTTTTTATCTTGAAAATTTGTAATTTAAACAAGAGTTTATTTTCACTATATTTAAATTGAAAATAACTTTTCTTTTTAATTTTAATGCGAAAATGACGTTAATAAAAATACAATAATTTGTATTATTTCCCTTTATCCACAACAAAAGTTTAGTTGATGCTATTACAGAAATTTCATTAAAAATTACAAAATTAATATTTCGAAATTTTGAGAATTATCACATCCTTGAATCCTTATGAATAACTGATGTTCTTCTCAATCCGTTCTTATTCATTCTAATCTTAGAGAAGCAGTAGATGTAAAATACAAACACACAGTCAGATTTTAATAAATAGATCTCAGTAAGTATTTCTACCAAGTTCCAAAATAGTTTCAATTAATATCAGAATTAGAGAACATCATTTGTCAGCAATTTTCAAACAGCCATATTTCAGCTGATATTCACTGAAATATTTTAAGAATTCAAGTTTTAAACTCTGATTAAACGATTTACCCTCTATGAATTTTTTTTAAATATCGGTGGTTATGAAGCAATTAAAAAAAAAAATAGATGTTTCCACAGGAAATAAGTATTTAAAGATTAACCAGAATATGAGTGCTCAATTATAAATTATGTGAGAATTGGCAACTAAATTCCAATCTATGCAATACGAATAAAATTTATTAATTGAAATTCATAAATATTATATGCTGAAACAAAAACACAATAATTAAATAAGGTAGTATCTAACTGCATTTACCTGAAAAAAAGCATTTCACGGCCATTAGCAATCCAAGATATCAAAGTTGCACCTAAAATTAATCATAAAATGAGATAAGTAAATAATACTTTAAAATTTAACAAAATGTTTCGTAGCAAATATATTTCAGTAGCTATTGTTAAATTTATTCTAAAAATCTGATATTTGATCAAGTGCATCAATAATTCATATATGCTGTCTATTAATTTTTTAAACAGACATACAATATACATACAATCCCTCTCTTTGCTGCCCAATAGCAAATCCCTAACCATTAGTGATTAGGGATGCACCAAATATTCCTTATGTACAGTAACCCCTCATTATATCGCACATTCATCTATTTTACTCTTTTTAGTTGTCCCCAGATAAATTTAGTTTCTCGAAAAAGCATGTTAAACTTTTGAAGCATTGAAATCTAAGCATATAACTGAAATGCAATTAGTTCATTTCATTCTTTAATTTCCAGTGGCAAGCAAATAAAAGAAAATCAAAAACAAACAACTCTGTATCCTAATTGTCAGAAAATACTATAATATGTAAGTAAAAATGTATACTGCATATGTACGATTATGTATATTTTTATCGTCTTACCATCTCTTTTGTGTTGAACTTGTAGCTTGTTTGAATAAGTATTAAATCTAAATCCTCATAGCTTAATTTAGGACTATTCTTTATTTATAAACACTCTTCTCGCCCCTCTCGATATATCACACTTTTTCTTATCTCCCAAGTAGCACGTTATATCGAGGGGTTACTGTATTTGGTATTCGGCTATGCTACTGAATATCTGGTTAGGCTAAATATCAAAATATTCAGTCTGGCCAAATTTTAAAATATTTAACTGAATACTTAAAAAAAAAAAACTTTTAAAACCTTCCACAACTTCTACTTTTTAACTGTCATTTAATAAAGATATTCAGAATAATTAATAAATAGAACCATTTAAATAAAAGAGATTGATTTTATGTTATTTGCTGTTTGAAAAGTGACATTTAAGGAAATTAACTATTAATGACAACCTTCATAAGAATTAATGAGGTACAAATGAAAGTTCCTGAATATTGTCTGATGATAATCTATTTCTTGCTTTATCACAAACAGTGTATTTCTAAATAAAATAGAACACACTTTCAGGGGTAGTAATAGGCACCAAGACAGACAATTTTTATACAGGAAACCAGATCAAAATCCACTTATTGAGTCAAAAATATAGAGTCATTCCATATCAAATCAACACACTTATTTTACCTCACCATCTCAGATTTCAATGAACTGTGGCACATAGTTAGCATTTATATAGACTAAGAAAAATACCAAATGTTTTTGAAAAATATCAGTTTGTTTTGAAAATATAGTTATATAAACTTCTCGAAAATTGTCAAAAAATGCTAGTCCGCTAGATTTTCAAATTGTCATAAAATCTTTCCTAATTAAGATAGGAAGGTGAAACAAGTGTCATATTGCAGCATTTTTAATGAACTTTAATATGATATGCAACATGGTAGAGGTTGTAAAAAAATAAATTCAAAATTTTAAATTGTAAAAAAAAAAAACTTTTTTTTAATTTTTAAAAAATTATAGAAAATAGGTTGTATTATTGTAAAATAGTTTCCAAAGTTTGAAAATGGGACAACAATGAGTTCATAGGGAAATAATTTTTTAAAAAGGCATTTTTCATCAATTCTAAGTATGATGCAATAAATTATCCATAAAAATTTGACTTTATTACAATATGCATCAGGATAAATTTTGTAAAAAAGAATAAAAATTCAAAATTTGAATTGCCAAAAAAAAAAAAAAAATTATATATATAAGTTTTTATATATATATATATATATATATATATATATGTAGGATATCGATACGCCTCTGTATAACGGGCGCATCTCGGTACACCGAACGCACATCGATCCCTCTGTAACGACGGACGGTTGATCGCCGCTACCACCCATCCCAGTAAGGTATAACGTCGTTGATGTAGTCGTGCGAATGTAAGAAATCAGCAGGCATTTTCCTGGGAACTAGCTTTTATTCCAAATAATTACAAGTCTCTTCATAAGCTAGGCCCAGGGGACAGTTTGAAGAGTCTTTTACCGGGGAAACATCGTCTTATCGTTCATATTTCGGCGAATTGCCGGACTTACACCGGCAAGGATGCCGTCGCACTTCGAAGAATACTGGCCGTAGTTTTTGTGGAGAGTGATTAGAGTCAAAAGCCACGCAAAAACGTGCTCCTCACATTATATACGGCCGGACCACCGCTAGAGACCGCTTTGCAACTTATGAAATAATGTATTTTAATTGGCTACTTAGCCCTTGACTCATATCTGGGTAAGCAGCCCAGATAATTAACATGCAAGATCTAACCATCGGAAGAAGAGAGATGCGCTACCGTCAGCACTTTTAATCTTAACGAGGATTCAAAATTGATATCTGTTCGTAATAAATGTATCGTAAGGAAAGTTAAGTTACAGGGGCAACTAGAAATGAAGGCAGGGCTTTAAAATTTTGACACACGATTTAGGGATTTTAAACTTTGAATTTTTATATTTTAGTTTTTGATTTGGAATGGGTTTAACTAACTATCCTTTCATATCAATCCACATTCGTTCACATTCAAAATTCTTTCATACTTTTTCACATTCATTTCACATCCCCCCCCTTTAAAAATGAGCACCACAGTACTTGTCAGCAAGGGCTGTGGGGCTCAACCCCATAAGTTAAACTCATTTTAAAATAGGCTATCGATTTTTTTTTTTTTTTTTTTTTTCCTACGGAATTCTAATTAGACTCTCAAACTGCTTGGGCTTACTTTTACATAAAATACTGATACTATCTGATGATATACACTGAAGATTAAACATATGACATATATTGTAAACAAAACACACAGCTGCAGCAAAAAAAAATTTAAACATTTCTCGCGAGAACATTATGTGCTATTTTTTGAAAGTCTATTAGCACATTGCAAAAGTTTTTGTTAACCAACATGTCCTGTGTGAATTGTTCTTGGGTGTTGGTTCATCAGGAAAGGTAAACATTGCACCTTTCTTTAAACATACAATACAATAAAAACTAAATAATATGATACTTGAAAACAGAAATATAATATGGCAATTACTTATATTATTTACAAAACACAAACAATTAAAATATGCACTTAAACTTATAAAAATACTTCAACATGATATAAACACTTATTCAAAACATTAAATTTCAAAATATAGTATAAAATATACTTCAAATATACTGTAAATATAGGACAAAACAATTACTACAAATGCAATAAAAACAACACAAACACGAAAATGTCATATGAGCAGTTATAAGCTCTGTTACTACTCCAAAATATCTATTTACAAGCATCTTTGGGCTTATAGGACACTCTAGTGGGAATTATTCTCAGGAGAAAAAAAAAGATTGAACTGGAAAACTTTGTAAAAATAGGAAATTCTAACCAAAAAAATAAAAAAAACTTAGGCTATCCTTTCCACCATGCTCAGTGAGACATGGATTTCTAAACTCTGAGGTGATTATCATCCAAAAAATGTGTCTCTTGCACAAGGAAAAAGGAAAAGTGGATGCCAGATAATCACCTACAGAGGGAAAGCGAAGCAGTTTTGCCAAATTCTCCATTCTACATGGAAAGAGAAAATGGGAAAACAGTTTGACTATAGACGGGAGGCCACGGAGCGGAGGACCCCTAACGTGTTCCTAGTTTTGTCATTGTATAATAAAAAAAATAAAAAGGTTAGCAGTACTTTAAAACTGCTCCGCCAACTACACCGCTGGGTTTTAAATTAACATCCAGCTGGGTCCTCATCCAAACACTAAAATGATAGAGGGACGATAGGAAAGCAAAAATAAAAAATTGAAAGATGAAAGAAATAGACGGGGGTTATTCATGGTAGAGTTTTAAATTTTGAGGAGGGTTATAGAATCTCAACTTGGAAGCATGCACTATTTCAGAATCTCTCTTAAAATGTATACTGGGTTTATCAATTTCAAAACTTACATCAGATAGTTGTTTTAAGATAGTATATGGTCCAGAATATGGTGTGGTCAATTTACGTGTATTAGGATAGTGGAATTCTTCATACATTACAATGTCACCAACTTTAAACTTTACAGGAAGAAAACGAGCATCGTAATGGATTTTATTTTTTTCATGGTAAGCTATTGTTCTTTCCTTAGCTAATTTTCTAGCTTCTTCAACAGGAGGGTAATAATCATTATCTGGCAAAAGAGGATCATAAGGTAATTTTCCTAACAGCAAATAACTAGGTGGAAACTGAGTTACAGAATGCGGAGTAGCATTATATTGGTACAATACTTCATCTAAAAATTTTGTCCAAGGTAATTTAGTTGGTGATGAATTTACAATACATTTTAATCTGGTGACAATAGTTTGATTCAAACGCTCAATTTTCCCATTCGTTTCCGGGTGATGACTGGAGGTTAATCTGTGTTTTACATTATAATTACGAAGAAAACGTTTAAATCTAGAAGCTGTAAATGCTCCATTTCTATCAGTAAGTATTTTTTCTGGTACTTGAGTTTGAAATAATTGTTTCAAAATGTTTGTATAAGTTTCAGTTGTTACACTTTTTGACGCGAAACCCCACACATAGCGAGTTGCATGGTCTATGACCAAATGCAGATATTTCTTTGCCGAATTATAATGATTAAATCCGCCAACAGAGTCCAATGCCAAGCATTCAAAAGGTATATCCGTTGGGGGCATGAGCTGCAACAAACCAAATCTTTTTTGCCTACTTTTTTTGTTGATTTGGCAGGTATGACAATGTTTTACAAAATTTTCAATATCTTTATTAAGATTAGGCCAATAATATTGATTTGTAATTAAATTTATCATCTTATAAATTCCAGGATGTCCAAAATCTGTGTGGGCTTTTTCCAAGAGGGATAAACGTAAAGCCATGGGGACGACAATCTTATACAAACTTTTCTTTTTAATCACAATAACATCATTAATTTCAACATATTTTTTACCATCTACCTTGACATTTTCTTTTTTCTGATTTTCTCTGATATCATTCAAGTTGAGTAAATGGGTATGATGTGGGGGGTCTTCTGAAACAGGTAGTCTAGACAGCATATCAGCCTCTACATTAGTGGAGCCCTTTTTATATTTAATATCGTAGTCAAACATACTCAGTTTAAGGGACCAGCGGAAAAGACGTCCTCTTAAGTTTTTAACATTTTTTAGCCAAGTGAGAGCCGCATGATCTGTATGAATGACAAATTTTTGACCATGTAAATAATGGTAAAATTTATCTAGAGCATCCACAATTGCCAAACATTCGAGTTCAGTAATTGCATAATTTTTTTCATAGTCGCGAAGATTTCTAGAATGATATGCTATGGGGTGCAAAATACCATTTTCATCAGCCTGTTTCACAACACATCCCACTCCAAGACTTGATGCATCTACAAATAAATTACAAGGTGTTTTGGGATCAAACAATCTTAAGATAGGTTTTTGAATTAGAGCTGCTTTTAATTTTTCAAAAGAATTTTGACAGTCCTGGTCCCATACATAAGGAACATTTTTCTTTAGCAAATTATTTAGAGGATATCTAACCTCAGCATATTTATGAATGAATTTATTATAAACATTAATAGATCCCAAAAAGCGTTGTAACTCTTTAACATTGGTTGGTGGTTTTAACCTCTTGATGGTTTCAATATTTGGGTTATCGGGTGTAATACAACCATTCGACACTTCATATCCAAGAAAATTAATTGTCTTCTTAACAAAATTACATTTAGACAGCTTTAATTTAAGATTTTCCTGGACACAAATATCAAAAATGATTTCCAAATGACGGTAATGTTCTTCTTCATTTTGTGAGAATACAATAATATCATCAAAATAACTGCATGCAAAGTCAATTTTATATTTATTTAGGATTCTTCGAAGGATACGGTTGAAATTTGCAGGCGCATTTTTCAAGCCGAACGCGAGCCTCTTCCACTCAAATAAGCCAAACGTTGTGGCAAAGGCTAATTTTTCAGTATCTTTAGGGTGGATAGGTATATGCCAATATCCACTTGCTAAATCCAGAGTGGAAAACACTTTAGCTTGCACCAGTTTGTCCAATAAAGTGTCGATTCGGGGCAAGGGTTCTGCATCTGTTTTGGTTATGGCATTTAATTTTCGGAAATCGACACACAACCGAGTTTTCTTTCCTTCTTCACGTTTATAAACTAGGGTTACAGGTGAGGAATAAGGGGAATGACTTTCTTTGATGATACCGGCTTTTAACAAATTTTTAACTTGTTCTCTAATTTCTTCTTCTTCCTTAGGGGAAGTACGATAAGCTCTAAGCGAAATTGGTAAGTCAGAAGTTAAATGTATTCTCTGTGGTTCCATGTTGACACATCCTACATCATATTTATCTTTGGCAAAAATACCGACATATTTGGCTAAGAGAGTAGGCAGTTTGTTAGGTGCAGACTGAACTTGGATAGGTTCAGTGGCGTTTACAAACTCCGGCTCATAATTTTCGCCAAATATCCCTGCATTTTCCTTTTCTGAGACATCTTCATTAGTTTCTGACACGTGCAAGGAATTAACGGTTGGAATATTTCGTAATTGGTTCAGGAGAGGCACGCTTTGGTTATTTTGGAAAATTTGCATCTTAACACAATCAATATTTAACTGGAAACTTTGGCAATGGTTAAGTCCAATAAGGGTATAGGGTAATTTATTATCAATAACATAAAGATCAACATATTTGGATATGCGGCCAATTTTCAAATTAACACGACATTTTTCCTGCAAGGTGAGAATGCCTTGTGTTTGAGCGACCGATAGACCTTTACGAGTTTTGGAAGTGTTTAATTGGAATTTTTGGACTAAATGTAATGGAATGACACTTAACGAGCTTCCTGAGTCAATCAAACAGGGTATTGAGTTTTCTGGCATCCCTAGAGTAGTAATTTGACGTTTCTTTGGGTTTTCTTTGGATCCTTTTCTTTTTTCTATGTACCCGGGTACTATTAATTGTCATATATTACTACTTGGGTTTGCAGAAAAATCACTTTGTGTCTGATTTGGATTTTGGATTTGAATGTTTGGGTGTTGGGTTAGAGAAGAGGCCTCTAAAGATTGCTTTCGAAAAGGACAATCTCGTACCCAATGGTAAGCATTTGGAATATTAAGATTAAGACATACACGGCATGGCGATGGTGCCAATGTAGCTTGGTAGTGTATATTTGGTCTGGGAGGAGACGGTTGAAATGGTCTCACATTTTGGAAAGTTCTTTGAGGGTTAGACACATTTGGGCGATTCTGGGGGTTTTGATAAGGGTATCTATAATTCCAGGATCGCATTGGAAAATTCTGCTCAGCGGTATTAGGGCGATATGGTCGCCATTGTCTCAACTGATTTTGAGGAGTTGGGTCTGGTTTATTTTCAGGACTCTTGCCTGCTACTTCAAGCTTAGTAAGTTTAAAAACTAATTCTCTCCATTCTGTGGCAGTTTTAGGGGCATTAGTCACAATAAGTCTCTGCATCGAAATTGGCAAACCTTCGGATAACCCTTCTAGAATGAATTTGTTATCTAAACCCAGATTACGACCCATTTTAGTTTTCTTTTGGTAGTACTCGTTGAGGTCATCACCTGACTTATACCGAATACTAGCGAAGTCGCTTAGTGATAGTGTATCTGGGGTAGAAAAATTTTCATGGAATAGTGAAACAAACTCATTCCACTGCAAAACATTAAGACAGTTGTTAATGTATAGGGTAAGGGCACTATCTTTTAAAAATTTCTGGATGTTTCTTATCTTCCAAACATCATCTTTTTTGGATTCAATACATACAGCCTCAAAATAAGCAAGCCAGGAGGCAAAAATCATCTTTGCTTCCGGCGAAAATGAGATAATCTCTGGCTCTTTCGTTGTTTTTTCCTCAATATTTGCTGCATAGCTACCTACAGTGGCCTTTTTGATTAATTCTATTTCAGGAATTAGGACCTGATTTTTAAGAGATTGTTGGCTCTCTGGGCTAATGGCTCCATTCATATTTACAGGGGCACTTTCATGTATTTCCGTATTTGGAGGACTTTCAAGGGGATTCCCATTTCCCTCAATTTCTGTATTTTTTTCCTTTAAAGATTCGTCACCTTCACCCACTTGAGTGGATTTGTCTTCTGCACTCATTTTTATTACTTATTTTTACAATCTCATTAAACAAAATATAAATAAAAAAAAAAAAAAATATTTTTACTAGAAAAAATCTTTTTTTTTTTTTTTTTTTTTTTAAATTTGCCCTTTTTTTTTTTTTTTTTTTTTTTTTTCTTAATTTTTCATTAAATCCCGCTTAAATTTCCAAAATAATAAACAAAAATAATCTGCTTCATTTAATCACTTAAGTTGTAACATAGAGATAATAATAAAATAATAATAATAATAATAAAATAATAATAGTATTTTTCATAAAAATAACACTTAAAAAATAATAAAATTTCAAATTGTTTTTCTTTAATTGTTTTTCTCTCTTACTGCTTCAAAAAATAAAAATAGAAAGTTTCTGTCCGCTTTTAAATTCTTCTTAAAAAATAACAAAATCGAACATACCTATTTCTTCTTTTTCTTTTAAATCCATTTGATTGCACAGAATACTCACGTGAAAAAAAGAAAAAAAAAATATCAACATTAAAACGAAACCAAAACAGAAAGCATCAACCAAACAACGGACTCTTGACACACGCAAAGAAAGGGAGAAAAAAAGAACATTCCTCCTTCTGCCAGGAGATCGTTGACCTTGAATTTTCCAGAAACCATCTGTGAACCATCCCTTTCGCTGGATAGTAGGTCATTTGAGATAACTATTGAAAGTGTATGAACAAAACTGTTTTTCTTTTGGAGTGAAGCGCTGAAGAAAAATTGTTTATTTTAAGTAGGCAACGAAATAAAATGTTTATCCGAGATTTGATAGCTTAATGAGGAAGCAGAAGCTCTTTTATTAACGGATTGTAGATATTTATTTCTTTATTTTGGACACACACTTTTTCTTTTCAGTTAAACACACTAGTCTTCTGTTATTTTCTTTTAAAGGCCCGGTGATTAAAAATAGTCTTTTTATGGTTGGTTCGATTACGATGTTTCTTATTAATGAATAGTTATTTAAAAGAAAGGATTTTCCCATGGCAGGTATTTAATCCAAGCAGACTCACTGTAGGATATCGATACGCCTCTGTATAACGGGCGCATCTCGGTACACCGAACGCACATCGATCCCTCTGTAACGACGGACGGTTGATCGCCGCTACCACCCATCCCAGTAAGGTATAACGTCGTTGATGTAGTCGTGCGAATGTAAGAAATCTGCAGGCATTTTCCTGGGAACTAGCTTTTATTCCAAATAATTACAAGTCTCTTCATAAGCTAGGCCCAGGGGACAGTTTGAAGAGTCTTTTACCGGGGAAACATCGTCTTATCGTTCATATTTCGGTCGCTACTTTTTTTAGTAGTTTGTAGTGTAGCGCGCTACATTAAAAAAAGTGTAGTGTAGTGAGTAGCGCGATACAAAATATCAGTAGTTTGTAGCGAGCATCGACGCTACTTTAGGAGGGAGGAAAAAGTGACAATCTTCAAATCACATGATCATAACTCGTTTCTTTTGTGCAAAATATGTTCTCTGCAACAATTTGCGAATGTCAGCGACGAATCTCAGTTGCAGTGTCATAGATTTCTCCATAGACGACGGGCACGGTCACAAATTAACTATCATTTTCACAGTATGGGTGTCAGAAACTTCGTGTATTGTCATTTAAATACACAGAAATCTTCCCAATATAATGTATTTTATACGACTACGACTGTTTTTACCAAAATATAGTCGTCTGGCTGTGTTAAGTCTATATCTGACTAATTTCTTCTCCCTTTTGCCTCCCACCCCCAGCAAGCAAAGAAACGTAAAGTCTTTATTTAAAAAAAAAACAAAAAAAAACGGATTCATCTAAACAAAAATCTAAATTATCCCTAACCTCTCAAATTCCCGCTTCCCTCTAGTAGCATACAAAGGAGTCTAAAATATTTTTAAATCTGTATTTTTATACAAAAATAAAATCTTTCGCTCCATTTATTGCTCTCTAACTACAATAAATAAAAATTAATTCCTTGTCCCCAAAATTTACGCTTCCCTTTTTGCACCTCCTCCAGCATACAGTTTCAAATATTTAAAACTCTTTATTTAAAAAAAATGACACATTCGTTTCTACCTAATAATAATATATAAATAATCATCTAAATTGTCCCCTAATCACCCATAATTTACTCCCCCCCCCCCTACCAGCATACAAATAAATCTAAAATCTTAAAAAATAAAAATAACTTAATCTTTATTTTTTATATAAAAAAAAAAATCTTCTGCCCTAAATAGTGCTCTGTACTAACGATAAATAATCAGTAATATAAATTATCCCCCTACCCCTAAAATCTCCTTCACCTCTCCATATGCAAAATTTAAAACTCTTCTTTTTTTTTTCCGTATTCTTTGCTGTCTAGTAACATTAAATAAATAATCATCTAAAATATTCCCCTTCGAACAGAATTTCTGCTCGCGTCCTGCCATTTTAAAATCATCAGAACTCTAAAAAAATATATATATTCGAAAAAGCACAGAAAAAGAACAAGTACACCATTTTATCATTAGAGAAAAGTGCACTAGGAACTAGGAAGGAATGATTTCTGCCTTCAACAAACTAGCAGCTGAAACGTAAAGAGTCAGCATGCTCATGATCAATTATTTGCTGGATTTGCTGATAAAACCACAAAGTAATCACTCATGAAAAAAATTAATTTTCTTGCTGGCAACCTTTTGTCTTCTTACTCATTATTAGATCTTGTGTTTTAATGTGGGGATTCTTCTTTTGAGATTGATTAGTAATAGAATGACAGACAAAAATAGTAAAGAACTGCCCTGGTCGGCATATAATGAATATTTTGAAGTTATAGAGCAACAAGAAGGTGGTAATTATTCGGTAACATGTAAACTTTGTCCAATTAATAAGAAGTTATCAGTATCAAAATCATCTGCTTACAACCTGAAGTTGCGCATAGAGGTGAGTTAGCATTTTCTTTATTAATAATAATTACTGGATCGCATCTCTCACCGAATATCTAAATCATTATTCATTAAAATTCATAAATCATTAAAAAGAGTATTTTTGAATTAAGATCCCTGGTTCAGAAAATATTCTTATCAAACTGTTTATTATTGCAAAAAATATTTTATTAATACGTCTTTTGATTGTTGTGAAATATTTGCCTATCTATGCATATACAAATTAATTTACTGCATATTTCCTTTTGAAGATTCCAATAGATAAAACAAAGGTGGTTGGAAATAACAATGTATTATTTTAAAAAATGACTAAGAATGCTTAATTTTATTTTTATGGCTATTTATTTTTCCTTTAGCTGCACAGGTTTTTTATCGCTAAAATAATTGGTTTGTAATGTATTTGATATTGGTTAGCTTGGTGTTTTAATGAAATATCTTTATCTTTGTCTCCAGAATGAATCTAAAGCCCAGTATGTTGAAATTCGGGTTTTCAAATGGAAACAAACAAAAAGAGATAGAAAGGAAAAGAAAAGCTAGGATTTAACTTATGCAAGTCTATAGGATCTTGTTCAATTTTTAAATTGCTTTCAGGAACTATTTAAATTGTAAAGAAATAGGACTATTTAGCTCTATTTAAAAAAAAATAATGTATATTCAAATTTACCAAGGGCTATCCGCTCTTAAGGTTGTTCTCAAATCCAAACTAGCTATTTTATAACATATTCTTTAATTCATTTTGATGAATGAAAATGCAGGTGTTCTTGATCAGAAACTTTGTAACCGAAACACATTTTCCATTATTCTTTATTTTATTTTATTTTAATTTATTTTTTGGTAAAGACAGGAGTTTTTTCAGAAAACACTGTTAAAGTCGGTGTTTTCAACCGAATTTCCGACGCCGCAGCAGTGGAAAGGGGAAAAAAGTGACACGAATCGCTTATAACACGATAAGTAGTTTATCAAAAAATGGAAAACTCATCGATTCCAAATCGCTTCCATAGTCAGGCCTGCCAATTTTACGCCATTGTGTTTAAAAATGAGTCAGATAATGTGTCACGTTGTTGAGCAAGGAATTTGAGAACCCCCTTAAGAGCTGCTCTGCTATATTACTTTCATAAATTTGTAAGATTATTACAAATTTTTGTTTTCAAATTTCCTCCTTTTAAAACTTTCCAAAATAATTTAAAAGAGTCTATGAATTCGCTTTGTCTGTCTGTCCGTGCTCTAACTCTCGTAAATATACTCGGATTGCCATGAAAGTTTTATATGTTATTGAAGTTTACCATAGAATGTTCAGTATTGAGAATGAAGTGTGTAGCATTTATATCTCGATTACAGGGACATTCAAAAGAATTGTGTTACATTATGATCTATGGGGGAAAAATCATTTGCAATGCATTTAATTAGCGATTTAACTAAAGTAGCGAAGTAGCGACTACTTTTGAAAAGTAGTTTGTAGTCGCTACTTTTTAAAACAAGTAGTTGTAGTTAACTACATTTTTCATAAAGTAGTTGTAGTTGTAGTTCGCTACAAACAAAAAGTAGTTTTTCCGACCCCTGGTCATACTTAAAATTGATGAAAAATGCTTTTTATATATGAACCCTTGTCCCCCTCTTTTTTTTTTTTTTTTTTTTGAAATTTTATATTAATAGAATGTATTTTCTACAATTCTTTGGAAAGAGGGGGGGGGGGGGGCGCTAGAACCTTCCCATAGACTTAGCATTAGCTTGAGTGTTTCTTCCCGTGACTAGTGTAGGCTCTTCAAAAATGATTTAAAAAAAAAATTTTTTTTTTTTTTTTTGGGGGGGGGGGGGGGGGGAGGCAGAATTTTAGGATGGGGAATTTATTTTTATTTTATTTATTTTTTAATCTGCCGAAATATGGAAGATTCTAGCCCCTTTTTTTAAATTTTACAGATTTAAAATTTTACGATGCATTTGTAGGGGGAGGATCTTCATGAGATAAGGTTGGGGGTCAGGAGGAGAGAATCAGGGATTTTAGGAAGAGGGGTTAATTTTGGTGGTAGGTTGGAGTTATTTATTTTTAATATAGAGTAGTTAATAAGTCTGAAAATAAGTTTAAAATTAAAAAGTTATAAAGGTTAAACTATGCATTTTTGGTACCAGAGGGGGGAAACAGTAATTTTTAGATCAGATTTAGATATTTATTTTATTTATTGCTACAATAAAATAAGAAATTAAAAAAATATTAAAAAAAATGATTTTTAAAAAAATTAAATTTTTTTTTTGGAGGGGTGGGGGGCAAGATTTTAGGGTTGGGAATTTATTTTAATTTATTTATTTTTTAATCTGCCGAAATACGGAAGATTCTCGCCCCTTTTTTACTTCTAAATTAATGATAAAAACAGGTTTTTAAATGATTTTTTTAAAATCCCGATTATAAGCCCCCCCCCCCTTCCAAATTTAAGCTTTTCTGATTTTGAAAAAGGGGGGCTTACAATCGGGATTTTACGGTATTTCACAAATTAATGATTTCTTCATTCATAATATGAGTGATAATCTTTATAGTAAACTTTCTTTAAAATAACGAAAGTAATAAACAAAAATGTATCGCATCATATTTGCTTAGAAGTATTAATTTCATAAAATTAATACCATAGTTTCCGGCTTATAATCTGCAGATCAGACAATTATGTTTCGACACAGAAAGTTGTTTTTACGTTTGTGTGTTTTGTGAAGTGAAGTTTAATGGTTTGACGTGTTGTCTTTTGAAGTGGGCAATTCGTGTATTGCAGTGAAAGTACTTTCAAGTTATTTATTTTTTCTTTGTGTTATTTCGTAAAGTGTTTGCATTCTGTTTTTTGTAAATGGGTGTAATTTTTAAAATTTGCTTATGAGAAGTTTGTAAATAAGGATATTTAGGGGAAAGTTTAAATTTCACCCACATAGCTAAATTCATGTGTAGGAAGTGGCACAGAAATGATACTCGTGAAGTGATTTATTCCTTCTTGAGGGACATTGTTAAAAATTGTGTACTTTGCGGGGAGGAGGTTGTGACGGGGAGAGTGTAGAAGATTTATGCAATGTGTGTGTGTCATCGCTGGTTGAAGACAGTGATGAAGATGATATCAATAAACCGGAAACTTCATTTAAAAAAAAAAACAAGTTGGAAATTGTACGTCAAACGTTACAAACGAGGTGCGTTCGTACGCACGTTTTAGAATTAAATTCATGATATCCCGTGCATAGAACAGGTTAAACAGCTAGTTAAGTATATATTTTATGACACTGTTCATACAAATATCTTAACTAGTTATATAAATATTCAGATATATATGTATCAGCTAGTTATATAAATATTCAGATCTTGATGATTTTTAATTCTGTGAAATGAATTATATCGTCTGCAGATTAATTTCTGTAATAAAATAAGTATCTCGGTCGCTTGACGATTTAACATCCATCGGAAGCTCCTATAACAAAAAAGCACCGATTTAAAAAAAAAATCAAATTTCTTAATAAATATTTTTATTAATATCTCCTAAAGTTTTGATTCGATTTTAATAAAATTTGAAATGTCTGGACAAAATTCTGCAAAGATAATATATTTTAAATTGCAAACCATTTGGTTGGGTAGTTTTTGCGTTGTTATATGCGGACAGACAGACAGACGGACAGACAGACAGACAGACAGACAGACGGACAGACAGACAGACAGACAGACAGACAGACGGGCGGACGGACCAAACGACGACTATAGGTGCTACGTATTTATATAATTACGAACGCACCTAAAAATGAAATATGAGAAATAAAGGTAAATAAATTTTTATTGATTTTATTTGATAAGATTAAGATGTATTTTTTGCATTCTAGAGATTGCTGCAAAGCAAGTTTCGTGTGTCCAGTGATATTTTCTTTCAGTTAATGTGCATGAAGCACTCATACGCAAGTTACTGCCTGCTGTTTTAATGAATATCTTACATTCTAGAGATTGCTGCAGAGTGAGTTTCGTGTGTCCAGTCATGCTCTTCTGCGGTTAATGTGCACATAGTACTCATACGTGAGTTAATGACCGTGGCTTGAATGAATTTCGTGTATTCTAGAGATTGCTGTACAGCAAGTTTCGTGCATCCAGTGATTTATATATACATATTTTTTTTGTTAATGTATGCGCAGCACTCCTATGTGGGTTATCGACCATGGTTTGAATGAATTTTAGGCATTCTAGAGATTGAATGCACAAAACTCGCTGTACAGCAATGATTTTTTTTTTTTTCAGTTCATAAGTTACTGACATAAGCTAGTAACTTATGAACAGTACGTTAATATCATTGACATTTTCATACATAAGTTCCTTATGTAAAAATGAATCACGGCTTGATTGAAATTCATGTATTTTTCATACTGTGAATAAAGAAATTTTCATGTACTGTTTTAGTAGATAAAAACTGGAGTTATTTTACTGTGTGCATATTAGTGCAATTTAATTAGTGGATTAAAAATTGAAAAAAAAAAAGGGAAAAAAATTATATTGTATAAAATATATTGTGGTTGTTCGAAATAATTTTATAATAGAATTATTTTAGTAATTTAAAAAATTCGTTTGTTTTTAGCTGAATTTGTAAAAATTAAAAATCGAAAAATTCAGAGAAAAAAAATTATTAAATATTTGTAAATATCAAAATATCCAGAAAAAGAAAAAATAAATAAAAAAAATTTTTTTTTGAAAGTTTGTAAAAATTGAAAAATCTGGGGAGGAAAATATTGCTAAAAGTTTATAAAATTCGAAAAATCTGGAGGAAAAAAAGTTACTAAAACTTTGTAAATGTCGCAAAATGGTATAAAATCAATATTTACTTTGCGAAAGAAATTACCGTTCTGGAACTGTAAGTAGAGAGCTGTCTACCGGAAAGTACAGGTTATGATCGGAGATAATTTGGAAGTTGCAAATTTTTCAACTGGCGCAGGTTGGTACTTGGCATGCGGAAAAAAAGAACACCGAACCGGGTGTCTCACTTATTCTAGAATTTTGCCTGGAAATCTCATGATGGATGACGTGTTTAATTTCGTCGTTTGTTTTTAGATTTAGATTTAATTATTGCACCAAGAAAGAAATATGCGTAAAGTTTTCTTTTTTTTTTTGAGATATTGATAATATAGTATTATGTGTGAAAGAAAGTTCACATGCTGAATACACTGCATGCAATTTTGTTAAATGTAATAAAGCCCAAAATCATATAGATAATCTACAACACATCCAGATTAGGGATGGATTATTTATCAATATATCTGTCAAATAATATTGATAGTTTTAAAATATTGCAATAACGATATCTAAACTCAGACTCTGCTGATATATCCCAATAACAATAATATTGTTTTACGATCACCGTGACTCAGGGTTGGTATTTTTGCCAGGACAGTGGCAAAAACCAGGGCAAAAATGGCAAATTCTTATTGACCTTTAATCTGTAGTAAGATCTATAAATTAATAAGGATCATAATGGCATAAACCAGGGGTTCTCAAACTTTTAGACCAACGTACCACTAAATCAAAGTTCATACTTCCGCGTACCACCTGGTAACAAACATAAAGCTAATATAGAAAAACCTGTCTAAAACGAAATATCTTTCCGGTCTTTTGTATTTCCATCATAGCAGGTTTTATTGCAATAACATTCAAGTAAAAAGTAGCATCATCCTTAAATTTTAATAGTGCATACAATATCAAAATACAGTATTTTGGTATAGTAAAAAAGCCACAATATTTAATGACATATTGGCGCACACTGATTCACATACTGTTGTAGTAGGCTAATGAAAAGGGTGGGCTTGTTTTATCAAGCACAACTTCCTACTGGCTCAATATTAGGAAGTTTTAGTAATAAGTCAGATTCCATGTTTAGTTTATTCCTGTATTTGTTTTTCATATAACAAAGGGGATAAAAGCACATTCACAGAGATATGTTGTGCTAAACACAAACAGACTTTGACGATATTAGAAGGTACTCTGATATTCTCGTCAGCGAAAATTCTGTTACATTCATCTTTTTGAATGTGGACTCCAGTAATCCATCACAGGAGAGGATAGCTGAATAAGTTCACGTCTTTCCTCTCTCGTGAGATACAGTGGCAGGGTGTCTCAATTAAAAACGAATTTCCAGAGCCCGATTAAGGTCATGTGGAGCTCAAGACTTAGTACCTTTTTGGAGCCAGTCTCAAACCAAGATATTAGCTATAAATTTTTGGAGGGTGTATTCGGTGGTTATCCTTAGATGTTATGATATGGTTACCAAGTTAATCAAAATCTTTTTTAGTTTTGGGAGAAATAATTGGAAAAAACTGCATTTTTAATAAACTTTTTGTAAACAATTTTATTTATTTTGGGGGCTTCCATCAGTGGTGGGCCCTAGGACATGGCCTAGTCGACCTCTGCATTAATCAGGTCCTGCGAATTTCTTATCTAAATCTTAGTTAGCGCATTTAACATAGGCTCAATACAACCAACCGTATTAATAATCTAGATACCTTTAAATGCGACAGTAATGTCGCTCAGTAGGCAAACACTTGCAAGTTTCTTCATACATACATATATGAAATGAATGTGAAAGAGTATGAAAGAATTTCGAATGTGAACGAACGTGGATTGATATGAAAGGATTTTAGTTAAACCCATTCTAAATCAAAAACTAAAATATAGAAATCTAAAAGTTAAAATCCCCAAAACATTTTTCCTAACACGCAAAAAACAATACTTAAAACTGATTTACTAGGCATAAAGATCTTTAGCCATAAATTTTAAACAACTCTCATCAACATAACAGTTATTATATGAACCAAGAATGTAATCAAAGTAGATTTTTCTTATCAGATTTGCATCATAATGTTTTGTAAGATAAACAAATTGAGTTGTTCTTGTGATGCATGATTATTTAGGAAACAATTTATAAACAATATATTATTATTGCAGTTCAAAATTACTTCTAGATCATAAAGTTTAATAAATTTTCTCCAGAACGACAGTTATTGCATTCAGATTAAGAAATCAAAGTAAATAATTATGTCCAGCCAATAAATTATAATTAATGTCAAAATAAGAAATATTGGTGAGTGTATTTTAGGTTGTATGTCCAAATTAACTTTTGTCTGTTTGACAGTTATTAATATGATTTGTTCATAAATAATCATTAACATTAAATTTAGAAATGACTGTTGTGATGCAATTGGCAAAACCTATTGCATCATAAGACCACATTAATCAAGCCTTCTATCCAATTAAAAGTAAGTTCACGCCTATATTTGATTAGTTCGCCCTCTGCTGGAGAATATAAGAAATGCCAAATAAAAACAGAGAGCAGAGTTTTTTTAGGGCTTTTTGGCTTTTTAGTTTGTTAGAGAGCCTGTTCTTCATCTAAAAACTCCTATGAAGGCTGCTCGGCCGTCCGGAACATTAACTGACTAGGCTCAGTATTCCTAAATCATGAGTCGTTAAAACAACGATAGACTCTCAAACTCCTGAGTCTGACTTAGAAAAGGATCATATTGTATATAAAAAGAATAAAGTCAGATCCCTGGAAAATACTTTGTTATTAATTAAGCCACGACTACAACAAGAGATAAAACAAACAGATGCCAGTGCTGGAATACATTAAAAGAAGTCTGGCTGGATAAGTTACCTGTGGGAAATCTCAAGAATTTGTTTGCCAAACCCGTGAAATTCAAAATTTGATCTGGCAAAATCATCGATGGATGTTTATGCGTTTTTATTCACCGTGCCACTAGCGAAACTCATTAAAAATAAATTATCAACGTAGAATCATCTCATCTCCTGGTAGAAATAAAGGAAGAAATATGGATCAGTCGGCTACAGAAAATAGATGTTTTTTCTCCCCTCTTCCGGTTATCTACTGATGATTAAACAAGAACGAAAAATCATGCGTCAAGCATAGATTATATAGCACTTTCCAACGCTTCCAAAATAATTTTACAAATCATACCGTTTAATAAGCTAAAAGCTAACATCTAAACAATTTAGAAAACGCATAACATATTTAAAAACATAATTTCAGGAATTTCCAACATATACAATATTCGGAAAAATATCCAAATACTTTTATTCAGCCCTGTATAGGATCTATAGATTTGTATATATACTACATAGGATGATAATTTTAGTTCAGTTAGGAAACGCGTAGCACAGTTTAAAATTCTCCGTCTGGAGTTTGTCAATAAACAGAAATGTGTTCGCGAACTTTTGTGCTGCCCTGTATAGGATCTACAGAATTTATACACACCACGTAATAGACAAAAAGCAAGTTAAAATTAAAATCGCATTCAATAACTTAAAACGCACTTCCAGGAATTATTGTTAACAGACAGTAGATAATTCTTTTGCGTGTCCCTGTAAATGAACGATGACTGCTATACACACAATATTCCGTAGTAAGTCTCTTGTAATGCACCTTAGTGATCTATATAAATTTCAATGCGTTTAAAATAGTGAAACATTATTTAAATAAACCGCAGACAACTTTTCTCCATAGACGTAATGTAACGGAATTCTTTTGACTGTCCCTGTAAAGTAACTATAAGTGCTATGCACACCCTGTTCCCTATTAAGCATCTTCTAATGTACCTTAGTGATATATATAAATTTCAATGCGTTTAAAGTAGTGAAACATTATTTAAATAAACCGCAAATGATTTTTCCCCATAGACCGCAATGTAACGGAATTCTTTTGAGTGTCCCTGTAAAAAAACTATAAGTGCTACACACTTCCGTTGAAATAGGGAACATGCTATAGATAACGACAATAACATATAAAAATTGCAGAGCAATCCGAGCATATTTACAGGAGTTAGAGCACGGACAGACGGCAGACGGCCAGACAAACCGAAGTCATAAGCACTTTTCAACTAGGTTGGAAAGTGCTAAAAATGACTGAGCTTCAGTTTAAATATTATTGCAGCATCTCCTGATCTCAGCTACAGAAGAAACATTTTAGTTTTGTTTTGAAAATCTGAAGAAAAAACCACCTGCTGGCCATTTCGCGCTACTTTAGGATTTCAAAAAAGGGACAGATCGTCACAAATTTATTTTTTTTCTTCATTTTCTCGAGTGTGTACGATAAATGGATTTTATGGATTAAACATATTCAACTGGAATAAGGTATGTCCTTTTTGTATTAACTTTAAAGAAGAAATTATTAGAACAACATTAACTGACTAGGCTCAGTACTCCTAAATCATGAGTCGTTAAAACAACGATAGACTCTCAAACTCCTGGGTCTGACTTAGAAAAGGATCATATTGTATATAAAAAGAATAAAGTCAGATCCCTGGAAAAGACTTTGTTATTAATTAAGCCACGACTACAACAAGAGATAAAACAAACAGATGCCAGTGCTGGAATACATTATATATATATATATATATATATATATACCACTGCATATGACCACAGTTTTTGTTTGATTTGAATAATCTTACTTTCTTGACCATTTTAAATAACCTTAGTCTCTTAAAAACTGATTTTCATGAAATAGGAGGAAAGTATAACACTTTTTGTACAAGAGAAGAAAAATATTTCAATCAACACAATGAATCAATTTATGAATTATGTTTGAAATAAGACTTATTTCAACACCTCCTAGAAGTTCTTCTAGTACAAAAAGAACAATGGGTAACAAAACAACATTCCAAGTGTAATTTATAAATTACACTTGGAATGTTGTTTTGTTTTAACTCCTCCTACTCATACAAGCTCCTCCTACTTCCAAGCATTCAGACTTTACCTTCATATAATTCAATTTGTAAAGCATGTTTAAAAACAGTTCTTCCGCTAATAAAAAATACTTCATTCATTCATTAATTTTAAAATTAGGTCTTTATTAAAAAATCATTTTTTATCTATATAAATTTAATAATTTTGTTTTTAATTCTGGAAAACTGATTGTATCATAAGCGTTGAGTGCGAATTTCAGCAAGTCTGCTATAACAAACATTTCTCGTAACAAGAAAATAGAAAAAAAAGTTTATAGATCCTAAATCGCGTTCGAAGTTTTTTGAAAATTTCCAAGTTAATAAAGATAAGCCGTTTTCGATTCCATAATAATATGTTGATTTTTGTATTTTATTCCACGTACCAGTATCGGACTTCTGCATACCAGTAGCCAGAGCTTCACGTACCAGTACTGGTACGCGTACCATAGTTTGAGAACCCCTGGTATAAACAATTAGATTTAATAACATATATCATTTAATATTTTTAACTTTGCTAATTAACAAATATAATTAAAATAGTTTTATATATTTTAAATGTTTAATAAATAGGTGGGAATCAGTCTAATACTTAGGAACTTAAGAACCAAATTAAAAATTGGATATCTATTTTTTTTTTTTCCTTAAATAAAGTATTTTGTCAGTCATTAATATTTTTTAATTATTAAAAGGTTTTATATAACTTTACTATTTTTGTTAATGTAATGAGTCCTAAAATTATGTAGATATTTAAGTATTTGGTACTAATTTATAATTATTTATCCAATGAAACTAGTTTGTTACTAATAAAAAAGTAATTAAATTAAATTGAAAATTATATATTGCAAATGCATCTCTGTTATGCCTTGTTAGGAAACTAGAATTTTTTTTCTCTCCATCTTCGCTCCAAGAAAGGGACAAAAAGTTACATTCTTTACTTTGAGTAAATAGCCTGTAGCCATTTTATAGTGTTCTGCTTTAATTATAAATTTATATTAAAAATTTGAATTTAGAATATAAATGTTTATTTGAATTTCTTACATATATAAACATAAACGCTTTACACATTTACAGTCTGCACATTTTTATTGTAAATAATCATTAATAATTATTGTATAAACATGAATAAATAATTAAGTTTTCCATTTATTTATATAAAATTAGTATTTTTTTCATTTATAATTTTGTTATAAAAGTTAGTATTCTTTCACAAAATGCATAATTATACATAATTTATTTAAGAGTTCAAAAATAAATTTAGAATATGGATTTTTTAACTAAGAATAAAGTTTTTTTTTTTTTTCTTTCATCAGATATTTTAGTTTTTTTTTTTTTCTTCTGGGAAAAAATTAATAAACATAGCTTATTTTTGCCACCACTTTGGCAAAAACCTATTTTTGCCGAGACGGTTTTTTCCACCTATGGCAAAAACTTGCCAACCCTGCGGTGACTTCCAGCCCTGAAAAATAATGACAAATATACTGTACCAATATCTCCTTCAATGATTCTTTCGTCCGATCTATGTATTTATATATTCACTAGCCAACTTCATCCAAAACAGAAAATCTACCTCCATTGCTTATCTCAAATTAAGGAATATCCCAATACATTCAATCCTTAAAAACCACAAATTCTACTGTTCATTAGAATACTAAATAACACTCTTGCTACTGAATAAAAATAATTGTGCTCTCCTTCTAAGGTTGCTGTGATTGGTCCTTACATATTGCAATAATGTCATGTCCAATAAGATGAGCTTGAATATGTGTTGGTTATTGCATAGTATTGATATTGCTTGTTAGATCGTAATTTCTCAGATTCGTAAGGAATTTATATCTGTACTTAAAATTAGTGTCCTAAAACTAATATATTCAGACTTTTTTTTGTTCCTTTCATGAAAAAGGTACTTTAAATACTTTGTTTTTTATGGTGAATTTTTCTAGATTATAAAAAATTAAATTTATTGCTTATTCTAGTGGATTTTATTACAAAATTAAATTTCTGTAAGGGGAAAGGGAAATGTCTATCAGTTATTCATCGAAGATTTTTTTTTTTCAATAGAGATACATTAAAGAATTTAAACAATGTCAGATAATAACGCAAAAATGAAAAAAAAATTTAATTACATGGTTGCGATGATTAAATTTTGTATTAAATCGCAAACTTATCAAAATACTTGCCCGTTTCGTGTATAGAATAAACAAAATTAGGCTCAGTCCCTCCAAACTCAATTTGAACCAAGTAAAACAAAGTGATATTTTTAACAAATACTAATCAATAATTAAATTTTATGAAACAAAAATTGTATATACATTTTTATGTGGACAATTTTGAATTTTATTTTATTAATTTTTTTTTTTTTTTAAATCATATAGTGGCAAGAATTTTTTTTTTTAAAAGATTAATACAATAAAAGGAGGAGAATAAGAAAAATAATATCTTTAAAGAAAAGCTTTCTTTATGCAAGTAATAGTGTAAATGCAAATAGTTATTGAACAATTGGTTCATTTTCTTTTTTAAAAAAATTAACAGAAATTATATTTTATGAGCAAATAAAATATAAAAATTTTAATTCATTGCTTTCTTTGAACTAAGTTTTGTGTTTAAATTGTTGATACTATAACATTTATCTTTAAAAAACAGCAAATGCTCTTACTCCCCCCCCCCCTTTAAATTAGCATTGCAATACATTAACTTGTTGATATATTGCAATATGAAATTTATGATATCGTCCAGCCCTAATTCAGATTCAGCACTACATTATTAGATCCTACTAAGCTTTAAGTAAAAATAAAATATCGAAGATGCGATTTTTTTTTTAATTAAAATATATTTTAATTTTTAAAATCCATTTTTCTTGTCTGTTTTATACAATGCATCAACATATCTTTAAATATAGTTTATCACTTATAATTTGGCTGCAATAATTACTAGTTTATATTTTGTCTATTCAATGGAATACCAGTTTTTTCCATCGAGTGTAATCTTATCAAAGGGTAAAAGTGTCATGTCATTATAGACCCTCCATATTATGTCTTATCTGGTGAATGTCTTCGCATAGCAATGGTAATACAAATGGATTAATCTTAAATTTAAACTGTAATTGTAATATTGGGTATTGAGTGAATATAATAAAAACTTTTTTTTTATTTTAATACTCTGGGTGCAACGACGTTCATAAGCATTGGTCACTGATATTTTTCTGATCAGGATTCTTCAAAATTTTTTCCTTTTCTCCCTTTTTTTTGCATTCTATCACTTATTTATTTATATATATATATATATATATATATATATATATATATATATATATATATATATATATATATATATATATATATTATTATAATTTCCAAATTTGCCCCACATATAACATTAAGTTTTTTTCTTAGTCATTTCCAGTGATCTAGATCACTGATTTTTGCTATGACCTTTCTTATTTACCCTTTCCTTCACTAAACATGATTGAACTCCAGTGATGCCTAGTTTAATAAGTGTAAAAGTAACAAAATATAGCAATTATTCAGATACATTAAAATAGATTGTTAAATAGCATTAAATGGCAGAAAACATTGCCTAAAAAAAATCCATGTACTGGGTAGATCTAGGGGGCCATAATTTGTAACTAATCATGTTCTCCATCGGGAACATAGTCCTGGAAATTCCAAATTAGCTTTAAAAAATGTGGAAAAGAAGAAGATTATGAATAGTTAGATGTAGACAATGGAGACCGCCATAAAAATTATATACGCGAAAAAAACGCTCACACTACTTTAATGTAATTGATATCTTTAAACTAAAGCATTAACAGACGACATATACAAAAAATAGTTTAAAATATACCAGGATCTTAATTCAGTGAAGTGCTAAATGAGTGTCACTTATTATTTTATTTATTTTTTATCCTTTAACCTAGGATCTAGGATACCCATTTTTTTATGAAACATGCTTAAATGAAGTTTCTTTAATAGGTGACAAAACTGTGCACTTTGATGGACTTATGGAAATTTAATAGAATTATGATATCAAGGAAAGAATTAAGAAAGCTTAAAAAATAACTCTCTTAACTATAAATATTGCAAATAATAAACATACCGAACAAATGTACGGTGGCAGAACTATTGTTTTTCCTGATGGTAAATCCTCTTCTATTGTTGTCATCACACATATTTAAAGACAAAGGAATAAAGTGCTTCACGAAGACGACAGAGTTTAACCCGATCTGACAGATCACCGTCTCTAGCAGCTTCTGCTTCTTCAAAACAAGCGGGGAATGAATAAAATAACGTGTTTCCGTTCTTTTATTTAACGCCACAGAGTAAAGAGAAAGAATAGAGATGTTTCATTCCATGAAATTGGCTTGCAGTATGAAGGCAGTTACGCCCAAATCAGTAGACCCAAACAAGATATTTCATTGGACAGAAAGAGGCTGCACGTGAACAAGGACTGGATTCATTGGACGGGGAGAAGTTTTCAAAGCAAGCCGCCAGTCATTTGGGCCGACTTTAAGGGTTACATTGTTGGCGTCACGACAAACGTAAATATTTCACCTCCAGTTTTTCTCTTTACTCCGTGATTTAACGCAACGCTCCCAGGAGGCGCTAGTTTAAGCTCTAAATCCTGTTTTATTCGCCTGATTCACTGTATAACACAGTGATGGTAACTCGTGGGAATTTTTCCTCTTTGAGGGAAAAACAGAGCTCTATGGAGAAAAGGGGAATTTCTGTGGTTTTGTGAGAATTTTCATCCTCTTCTTTTATCACGAGCGTCTGGGGCATGTCTGGGGAGGGAACGACTTATAATAGTCGAACTTAAAAAAAATTCGACTTCCCTTTTGCAAGTGGAAAAGGGAAAACGGCACTGCGTTCTTATTCCCTCCCTCAAACTTATGTAGCTTTCCCTTTTAGCTTGTATTTAATATTCAGTTATGAAAATTAATAACATTATAAATAAACAGCACAGAATGTTCAATTTCACAATTTGAACAAAGAAAATGTTGAATTAGAAAAAAAAAAGTTATTTTGAAAATTGAATTCATAAAATAAATGAAAAATTATATTAACGGCTGTTATATATAAAAATCTTTTGTTACATAAATCTGTAAAAATATATTTTTATAGCTTCAAATTTTAATATTAAATATTTTAATGTATTTTTTTACAGACTTGAAATAAAAAATAAGTAGATTTGTCAATTGTACAATATATTATAATATATTTATACGACAATAAATATTATATATAAATATATTCGAAAGTTATCTGTGTCTGTTCACGAAATACTGTTTTTTTTTTTTTTTTCTCGGAGCTTAGCTTGTTTTTAATATTCAGTTATGAAAATTAATAACATTATAAATAAACAGCAAAGAATGTTGAATTTCACAATTTGAACAAAGAAAATGTTGAATTAGAAAAAAAAAAAAAAGGTATTTTGAAGAGGGAATTCATAAAATAAATGAAAAATTATATTAATGGCTGTTATTATATAAAAATCTTTTGTTACATAAATCTGTAAAAAAATATTTTTATAGCTTCAAATTTTAATATTAAATATTTTAATGTATTTTTTAACAGACTTGAAATACAAAATAAGTAGATTTGTCAATTCTGCACTATATTATAATATATTTATACGACAATAAATATTATATATAAATATATTCGAAAGTTATCTGTGTCTGTTCACAAAATACTGCTTTTTTTTTTTTGGGGGGGGGGGGGCTCATTTTTGCAGTATTCATTTTTATTAAGGATTTATAACTGAATAATTTACCCTTTAGTCTGTTTACCTATCCTTTCCTACCGTAACCTTTCTCAAAATAGGCCTGATGTCGTAAATGTTTACGATTTTGTTAAGAGTAGCACAGGCATTTTAAAATAATCATCGTATTCTACTTTTTTATTTCTTTTTTGGAGGGGGGGGGGGGATGAGCTCATGTCTAAATTTCCAGTTAAGAGAATTCGATAACTTTTGAATTTTTTATTTTTAAATATTGTATTAACATAGTAGTAAATGGTTTTCTGTAAAAGAGATAAGATAATAATCTTTTTAACTATTACGCTTGGCAGTTTTCGTGTGTAGGTGGGGGGGGGGGGGGGGGGATACATTTTTTTTTATTTCCAAAAAATGGGGAAAATATCAATATTCCAATATGAATTACGGCATCCAATTCACATAAATGAAATTTCCCTTCCAAGGTTGCAATATTTAAAGGTTTTTTTTTTTCGCTATATGTTTTTTTTTTTTTTTTTTTTTTTTTTTTTAATATATCAGTATGATTAAAATACTAAAATTTAAACATGTTTTTCCATTGACTCGATCTTTTTAATGGCGATTTGAACCTTATGATTCATTTTATAAAATTAAGGATAGGATTTCCAGTAATACAAATTGGCTATTAATGATTATTTGCTTAATATTTTTTTTTTTTTTTTACATAAAAGTCTTTAGCAAATAGTCATTTTTATAGTATTTTTACAAATGCATGACATTTTATTTATTTTTTAAACTAATTAATTAGTTAGGAATCTGGTCCTTGCAGTTATAGAGAATACGTGGAAGAAAATTATGAAAAAAAAAAAAAAAAAGTGTTGCCAAAAAATCAAATTGTAGAAGTGTGGTTTCAAAATAATCTTCTTTTTTTTAATTATTTGTTTTCAATTCTTATTATATATATTCAATTTTTTCATAATTAAATCATTTTCCTCCATAAAGCCATTTAATAATGTTAAAAAAGTATTATAAAATATTCAAATAAAACACTGGAAATTTTTGACACATGCTTACACACACTCACAAAAAAAAAAAAAAAAAAAAAAAAAAAAAAACTATTTCATGGATTATTTATAAAAGGCTGTTGCTAAACCTAACAAAATATCAAACTTTTACGACACTCGGCCTATTTTAACAAAGGTACGGCGGGAAAGAATAGGTAAACAGACAGAAAAGTAAATCACTGATTTATAAATCTTAATAAAAATAAATACTGTAAAAATTAGCACCTTCGGGAAGAAAAAAAAAATCAGCATTCCGTGAGCAAACACCGATAACTTTCAAATATATTTATATGTAATATTTAGTATCGAAAAACTATATTAGTTATAAATATATTGCAGAATTGACAAATCTACTTATTTTTTATTATAAGTCTGTAAAAATATTTTTAAATATTATAATATTAAAATAGGAAGCTATAAAATATGTTTTTTTATATATATTTATAAAACAAAAGATTTTTTATATAAATAACAGTCATTACTATAATTCTTTTTTTATATTATTTATTTCCTTTCGAAAATAATTCTTTGTTCAAATATTAAAATTTGAAGCTATAAAAATATTTTTTTTACAAATTTATGTAACAAAAGATTTTTATATAATAACAGCCGTTAATATAATTTTTCATTTATTTTATGAATTCCCTTTTCAAAATAACTTTTTTTTTTCTAATTCAATATTTTCTTTGTTCAAATTGTGAAATTCAACATTCTTTGCTGTTTATTTATAATGTTATTAATTTTCATAACTGAATATTAAATACAACCTAAGCTCCGAGAAAAAAAAAACAGCATTTCGTGAACAGACACAGATAACTTTCGAATATATTTATATATAATATTTATTGTCGTATAAATATATTATAATATATTGTAGAATTGACAAATCTACTTATTTTTTATTTCAAGTCTTTTAAAAAATACATTAAAATATTTAATATTAAAATTTGAAGCTATAAAAATATTTTTTTACAGATTTATGTAACAAAAGATTTTTATATAGTAACAGCCGTTAATATAATTTTTCATTTATTTTATGAATTCCCTTTTCAAAATAACTTTTTTTTTTCTAATTCAACATTTTCTTTCTTCAAATTGTGAAATTGAACATTCTTTGCTGTTTATTTATAATGTTATTAATTTTCATAACTGAATATTAAATACAAGCTAAAAGGGAAAGCTACATAAGTTTGAGGGAAGAACGCGGTGCCGTTTTCCCTTTCTCCACTTGCGAAAGGGAAGTCGAATTTTTTCTAAGCAGTGTTGAATTCAGACACTTTTCTCCTGGAGTGATTTATGGGGCTCCGGGTGGGAATGCCCCCCCGGGCCACCCCCTGAATTCAACACTGTTTCTAAGTTCGACTGTTAGAAGTCGTTCTCTCCCCAGACGCTCGTTCTTTTATCTCGGCAGATTAAATAAGTGGCGCTCAGCGTCAGCGTAACGTTTTTATCGGCGAAATTAGTGAGTATTTATTCTTCATAGTTGCAGGAGAAATCAGAACGGCATAGCTGTATTATATGTGTTTTACTCTAGGAGGATACAATCGACGTATTGTATCCTCCTAGTATTAACTGCTGCATCCTGCATAGCACTGATATGTCCAGGGCTCGAAATGGAAAAATTCACGAACCGGAACGCTACTTCAAAATTATTGTTGACTAAACATTTTTTTTAAAGTATAGACAACTATATAAAAACATTTAAAAAATACATGCAAGATTCTAAGTAATAAAGAAAGTTAGAGGCAGTGGTGTAGGCGAGGGGGGACTGCGTCCCTTCACTTTTTTATTTTATCTCAAGCGTCTCCCCACTTTTTATTTTCAAGGAGACGGCAAGGGACGCGGGAGGACGCAGACTTTCCAAACTTTTTTTTTTTTTTAAAGGATAAGCAGCACGCTTATAAATTAGCAATTTTAAGAAATAAAACATTGATTTTTAATACTTTCCAACATAGTTTGAAAGTGTTTATCACTTCGGTTGGTCTGTCATGTCTGTCTATTTATACGTTCTCTCGCTAACTTCTGTAACTTTGTTACTATTGAAAATGATATAACTTAATTGTGTAGCTTCAATCTAGAGATCTGCATGGGCCGAAATTTCCAGGCACGGGCTCAGCCCGGCCCGAACGAAATCTATCTTGGACCTGCCCTGTGTAAAAACTAAAAGTTCGGCCTGGTACCGGCCGGATTATATTTTAGTAGTTCATGGCACGGCCCAATTTCAACAAGAAAATTCCGATTTTCTTAACATACATCTAAGATTCTTTTAAAGAATACTGCATACATATATATTTATACGAAAATTTTACAGTAAATTTCAAACAATTTGTCCGCCGCAAGATATAGAATACAGAGCGGAAACATTAATGATCAAGTGATCATTAATAAGACTCCTAGACTTTTATCTTCAAATAAAGACTCATTAATATATATATATATATATATATATATTAATGTAGTTTAGAATAAAAGAAAAAAAGGGTTAAAACATCAGAACCTTTAAGAACCGAATAAAGAAAAAGTAGATTTTTTTGAAAATATTTCTCTGTAATTTATTAAAGTATAGTATTTTCATAGATTCCGTTAACAAAAGCCACTACTAACTCCACTAAAAAAATAACTGTTATTTTAACAAAAATATTGCCTGCCCGACACGTCCTGGAAACAATTAAGTCCAGATATATTAAGCCCGTCTCGAGTATGTGGGGGGAAAAGTGAACCCAAGTCCGTCCGAGTCTGCTGAAAAAACTTAAGTCTGGGCTCAGACACGATGTAACTGTCCGATGCAGATCTGTACGATGGACATGGATCCATTTTTCTGAGAAATTTCACTGAAAGCCCACAATTTGTTTAAGTGCTGCGTAAATAGAAATAAATTAATCTACATTTTATGTAAATTGAGTTCGTGCATTCATGCGTATTTCTTCAATGCGCACGAATTACTGACAAAGAAACATATATTATCACACTGCAAAAAAAATTGTTGATTTTACAGTATAATACTGGCATCCCAGCTGCTAGTATTATACCGTAAAATTAACAGTAATAAACAGTAAAATAAGCAGTAATACACTGCCTTGCAATACTGTAAAACCAACATTTTTTTTTTCAGTGTAGCAGAATTTACTTTTACAAATAACAATAATAACAATATAGAATAACTGCGATAAATTTTAAATACTATGTCTCAAATTCTTAGAGGATTAAAAAAAAAATCTTTTGATTTTACTTCTCGAAACTTTTGAACTCGAAGCTTGACATTTTGAAATTCTTCTCCTTAATTTATTTCCCGAAATTTCCTAACATTTTAAAATTCTAACAGTTGCTCAATACCAAGAATAAAAGCGGACTCTTTTCACTCCGAGATCCCGTTAATGGGAGTTGTTACATCCCCCATTTCATATCTCCTAAAAATATCCATTGATCAATAAGTCTCTTTTTTCCCCTAAATTTTCCTCTAATTTTCCCTCGGCGCGTTGCTAGGTAAACATCGGTATTGCGCCACATTTCAATTACGAGAAAATAAAGGCATTTTGAAGTTCTTGGAATTCAAACTATCGAAGGTTTTCTGTGAATTAGATACAGGACAGATTTCTCAACATTTTCTGACGTATATGTGCAGAGGAGAGTTTTAGGAACTAAGAAGGGTGGTAAATAATCCCTAAATGCTTTACGGTCCCGAAGAGATAAATACTGGGAAATGTAGAAAATTTACTTATATTTTCATTCATACACGCACATTTAAGTTTTAAGTAAGCTATTAAGTACATTTCTGACAAAATAAGTTTAATACTTAACATTAATCTTTTAATGAATATAAGTCGAAAGTGCCCTCCGTGGGCGTCTTTACATCTAAAACTCAACGTTCATTTCACTGACATTTAAACAATTTAAATTCTTTTGCATTTTTTTCCCAATAATAGCTAATTAAAAGTCTTTAGTTAAGTTCTAACTTAATTTTTTTTAAATGGTTTTATTTTTACTAAGCAATTAACTTATAAAATTTGTCCCAAAATAGTCCACCTCCGTGGACACTGAAAAATAATGCCATAGATGCCAGTGCATGCCAAATTATCAGGGGGAAAGAAAGCCATTTTGTTTTTAACACTTTCTAACAAAGTTGAAAAGTGCTTATGAATTCGGTTTGTCTGTCTGTCTGCCGTCTGTCCGTGCTCTAATTCGCGTAACTATACTCGGATTGTAATGCAATGGATATAGGTGATTAAGGTTTACTATGGCATGTTCAGTATTGAAAATTAAGTATGAGCTTTTACAATTCATCTGCAGGGCCACTCAAAAGAATTCTTTTACGTTACGGCCTACGGAAAAAATCGTTTGCGGTCTATTTTAACGATGTTACTGTATTTCAAACATATTAAATTTCATATGTTTTTTAATTTTTTTTTTTTTAAATGGGTATTTAACAGTGCCCAAAATGGATACACAGTGGTAACCAAAACAGGCATGACCCAATTTGGGCACATACCTAAGAATCTTTCGACCCAAATTGGGTTTTATTTTTTTCTGTGAAAGCTAATTTTGTCAAGGAATCGCGGTACTAAATAGCAGATTTTGTAAATCGATCGCAAAAATTTAGTGAATTTTGCAAAATTAATGGCGGAAAAATATTAATTTCGTCAAACTGTCGTAGAAAGTTTGTCAAATAGTCTCAGGGGAAAATTCGTGAAATTCGTCAAACGATCTTGGGAAAAAGAATCACAAAATTCGTCTAACAATCGCGGAACAGAATTGCGAAATTCGTCGAACAACAACAGAAAAAAAGTCCGCAATTCATCGAACATCAGTGTAAAGAAAGTGCGCAATTCGTCGAACATTCACGGAAAAAATCGTGAAATTCGTTAATTATCTCATGTGAGCACATTTTTATTTAACAAATTTTTACATAAAAATTTTACCAAATTAAAAAAAAATGCACGTAACAGTAATACTTTACTAGATATTAATTATTGATATGCATAACTTGAATTGTAACATAGTTTACCTGCAGATTATTTTCTGCTTCTGAAATATCCGTCGCCGACACTTAGAGCATTTTCTGCTACTGGCTTGATAACATTTTAAATAGATAATGTTCTCATTTAAAAATTTCTTCACACATAAAAATAAGTATCTTAAATATAGGTCAAAATTAGCACTCGTCACTCGGCGAGTAATACTGAAAATTTGGCAATTGACTTTATTGCCACCACTGGTCAAACTTAATAGTCACACTCGCCAATTGCGATGATTGAATGGAAAAAGATTTTTTCCCCCGCTGTCGCTCGACAAATTTTGAAACCATTTGGCGAATTTCACGATTTTTTCCCCAAAATTATTTGACGGATTGTGATTTTTTTTTCTCGAAGCCATTCGACGATATTCGAAAAATTTTTCGCCAGAAACTAGTTGATGAATTTTGCGATTTTTCCACTATCGATTAATGAATTTTGCGATTTTTCTGCTATCGATTGACAAATTTCGCGATTTATCGACTATCGATTAACGAATTTCACGATTTTTTCCATGAACGAACAAATTGCGCACTTTCTTTCCGATAATGTTCGACAAATTTCGCACTCTATTTCGACTGCCGTTCGACGAATTTTGCAATTCTGTTCCGCAATTGTTAGACAAATTTCACTATTTTTCTCCCGAGATCATTTGACGAATTTTGCGAATTTTTCCCCCCGAACCTATTTGACGAATTTCTCGAATTTTTTCACGACAGTTAGACATAATTAATTTTTTTCCTGCAATGCCTGATTTCTTTCCCGAGACCATTTGACAAATGTTGCGATTTCTTTCCCGACACCATTTGACGAATTTCGCTGTTTATTCCACAATCGTTTGACAAATTTCGCAATTTTTTTTATCAAGTATTTGTAAATTTGTTATTGGCCAGTGCTGAAAAACAATGGCGAGTAAAAAAAATCCATGTACTGGTCAGTAGCTAGTGAGTAAAAAAGTTAATTTTTACCTATAATCTTAAATACTCCCTCATGACATTTCATCATTTTCATGTATGTCTGGGAATACGTTTAAAATAGCAAATTTGTTATTTATACCAAACAACACAAATCTGAAAAAATCCCAATTCTTATTCTTTTAAAATATCATTGTACAACTATAGGAGTAGTTTTGTAAGTGACTACTTTTTATAAACAAGTGGCCACTTTTTTTATTTAAAAGTGCTAAACAGAAAATTTTTGTTAAAATTTCTATTACTATTATTCTAAAATTAAATAGACCAAATAAATGTGTTAACATATTTCAACCAACAATAGTGGAATCATTGATGGAATGCAAGAAAAGTGGCCGCTGGCAGACAAATTTTGGTAATTTTCCGTTATACGGACACCATGCCAAAATGTATGCTAATGCATAATGTATGTAAATGTATGCTTGGTGACAATGGTGTCCGTCTGGCAAAAAAGTACCCAGATTTTTCATTTGGTGGCTCTGTGGACGGTGCTAATTTTGCCCTTTTAATTGACGGTGCAAAGTCTTCAGAATCAGATCAAATATTTATCCTTGTGTTCCATCAATAACAATTAAATTTCCTTTTAAACTGATTTTTCAAAGATTGTAAAGCACTTTAAGAAGCTTTAGAAGATATTCTTACTTGAATTTTTTTTTTCCCCAAGTTGACAATAAAAATTTTTTTTTACTTCGAGTCCGAAGCCAAAGACTAGTTTAAAATTCGAGCCCACCTCTTCTTTAATATATAGTAGAGATGAGTTTGGCTTTGGGCTCTTTTTTTGGAGCCCTTGCTCGACGATTTTAAATTCAATCCCAACTTTGATGCAACTTCGAATTTATTTTTCGTTAAACTCCTATCCTATTGCTACAAATGTATATCACAGTTAGTCCTGAAAAGTATTAATGGCTTTATGCTTCTTATATTATCCAGAAATATCTGTGATTGGAATTTCTTTCTGTAAAAGTAGTATGTAAGGGTTAAAAAGAGAAGTTAGGTATGAAATAAAATGCTAATAAGTAACTGTGCTAGATTTCTTCATGCAATTCACAATTGTGTTACTATACTATATCTGAATTGCAATCTGTATGAAATTTCCAAGATGAAGGACTGTCGCGGAATTTTAAAATATGCAAATCTTTCATTAGTTGCGAGAGTTTATACTGAATTAAACTGTCTCTCTTCCAAACTGATACATAAAATCAAGGGGCATAAAATCTCGATCAAGTTCGTTAATGGGCAAAATCGAACCAAGGGGGGCGGAAATGGGGGCTTTTTGTGAAAACAGAAAACCCCCATAATTTCTTAATTATGATACGTATCGAATCCGTTTAAAGTTATTAATACCTCTAGAAAAAGGGCCGAAAATTTATGTATGACAGATTTTTGACATCATTAAAAATGCCCCCAATGGGGGGGGGGGGAAAGGGGGGTTTTAGAAGAAAAAAATTCATAACTTCGTCAATTCAAAGATATGAAATCCGCTTAAATTTATTATAAATCCTCTTAATATTATCTAAAACTTTTATATTGACAAGTTTTTTGTAGGACGAACCCTTATAACAACAAAAAAAATAAATAAATAAATAAATAAATAAAAACAAAAAAAAAATCCCTGCCGGCTCCGCTTTCAAACAAGTTAGGTTTCGAAGTGAGCGGTTTCAACTACCGCATCATGGCAAAAAGGTCATTTCTTCCGCAATTCCCAACAAACAGGCGCCCCACGGTCTGCGTCTTCGAAATCTACCTGTGCCTGTAGGCCGAGCCGTCAGGGTTTTTTTTTTGTTTTAAGATATACTTTATCAATACATTAATATTATTATTATCTTGTATTTTTATGTCTGTTATCTATGTTACTATATAACGTGATTTCTTTCATCTAGGACACAAGAACACACGTTGTTAGGGGGGCTCCACGAGACAGAAAAATCTTATGTGGAGTCTCTGCAGATACTCGCAAATGTAAGTGATGAATATAACTTTTTAGATACATATTTTCAAATTATCTTATTTGCATTGCAGATACACTTTCAAACGTTAAAGTTCGTTATCAGGCAGACCGCAAATTCTTTTCTCCAATGTTAACCCTCCAATGTTCATAAATAAACTTATATATATTAATTCATAGGTTGTAATGTGTTGCTTTTACTAAAAAAGACTAATAGAAAGAAAAAATTTTTATCAAAAAGTACATGTAGAGTTGAAAATTTGGATTGTCAACCATGAGGGATACACAAATTCAAGATCTCATCGCAGCAACAAAAATTTATCAAACATTCGAAATCCTTCAAATATCAATTCAATTTTTAGTTAACATTAACATTCAGGCAAATATATATATATATATATATATATATATTTAAAATGAAAAAAAATGTGAAAAACAAAAGATAAGCTATTATAAAAATCAATGGAAATGATACTGCAAGAATTAAACTTAATAAAATCAAAAATCAATAATGAAAAACTATGAAAATCTTATGGAATCTTCAGAGGAGGTTCATAAGAATAATTCATAGTAAATATATGTTATTTCATCAAATATTGTCAGCATTATGAATAAAATTGACAATATTAAGCTCCTTATAACATATATAAGAAACAAAATAAAATACAAAAAACACAAGAATATATATATATATATATATATATATATATATATATATATATATATATATATATATATATATATATATATATATATATATATATGAGACTTACTGTTTTTTTGACATTTTTATCCCAAAAAAGAAGACTAGCTCAAGTCCTTGCTTGTTTGGAGGAGGTACAAAACTTTCGATGATTATAATATCATATAACAAAAACCGAGAGATATGGACTTTTTTCTATGATTAGTTACACTCTTCTACAGGGTGGGCCAAAAGTCCCACATCATAGGAATTTTTAAATTTTTTTTTTAATTTGTAGGTGAAAATTTCCTATGATGCGGGACTTTTTTAAAATTATAGAGAGATTAAATATTACAGTACATTCATAGTAATTCATACAAAACTTTCACCTACAAATTAAAAAAAAAATTAAAAACTCCTATGATGCGGGACTTTTGGCCCACCCTGTAAGATCCCAGTAAAGGCACCACGGTACATATTCACATGAAATCTAAGCCTGGAGGTTCTTTCAAAGACGTGTCAACTGGAGATGACACTGGGCGTTAGAGGGTTAATTCTATAGACCTGGAAATTCTTTCATATTTTTCAAATTTTTCATCAGAAAATTAAAACATGTAACTTCTTTTAAAAGTATATTCTTCCTAAAAGATATCTCTTAGTGGTTTATTTAACAAAATATCTCTAAAATCTATACTCAAATATATATTTAAAGTGTTCAAATCTTGGCTAAACTGACGAGCTCTGAATAAGATTTGAAACCACTCAGGGCTAGTAATTATGTTCTTGCAATGTCAAAATCGCACCAGAATTTTCGAACAATTTCAGTTAAAAAGAAAGAAATGCAACTGATTTATTTTTTTCGTACATTGCAAAAGAAAAAATTTATTCAAAAATTCTGTTACAAATTTTAATTATACCACCAGCTTTCAGGGTGTTAACACATAAGGTGGTACGGTACAAAAAAAAATTCGGTCGCGTAACAATATTAGCAGGACCGTGCGAAGAGAAAACTGCGCCCGGGGCAAAGTTTCAATTTGGCGCCCCCCCCCCCCCCTTCTTTTTGTGACAGGTACCACAAATCTGATAAAGTACAGAAACAGAAATAAATTCTATTGAATAAACATTTCGAGTTTATTTTGGAACTGTAAAAGGTTTCATTTTAATTCAGAAATTGCAAACAACTAAATAGCATAAGAGAAAATTACACTTATTTATTGGAGAGTACATGATATTTTGAGTGATGAGAAGAATGATGAAGAGAGAAAAAGAAATTCCCCAGAAAAAGATCGATGACCAAATAAAAAGAAAACTGCCCAGTTAAACTGAGGGCATTGAGCACACAGGCTATATTCACACTAATTGTATATTATACTCGTATTTCAAAGAATTTGAAATAAGCCCCTCGAAAAATAAAGAAATCGACAATATATTAAGGGGGGGGGGTCATCCCCCCGTTACCCCCTCATAGTTAACTAATGAACCCCTTAAACTAATCAGAGAAGCATCTTACTACAATGAATATATATATATACAAAATTTGAAGAAAATCGGATAATGCTGCATGAAAAACCCATTTATCTAAATTAAGGGGGGATTAGCCCCATACCCCTTTATACTTAACCATGAACCCCCAAAACTATTCAGAGAAGCGCATTATCACAATGAACCTATATACAAAATTTGAAGAAAATCGGATAATTCTGCTTGAAAACCTATTTATATAAATTAAGGGGGATTAGACCCCGTTCCCCCCCTTTATACTTAACCAATCAATCCCGAAAACTAATCAGGAAACGTTTTAACCCAATGAACCTATAAACAAATTTTGAAGCAAATGAGATAATTCTGCATGAAAAACCCATTTATATAAATTAAGGGGGGGTTAGCCCCCCGTTCTCCACCCTTTATACTTAACCAATTAATCCCGAAAACTCATCAGGGAAGCGTCTTAACCCAATGAACTTATAAACAAATTTTGAAGCAAATGGAATAATTCTGCATGAAAAACCCATTTATATAAATTAAGGGGGGGGGGGTTAGCCCCCCGTTCCCCGCCCCCCCCCCCTTTATACTTAACCAATCAATCCCGAAAACTCATCAGGGAAGCGTCTTAACCCAATGAACTTATAAACAAATTTTGAAGCAAATGGGATAATTCTGCATGAAAAACCCATTTATATAAATTAAGGGGGGATTAGCCCCCCCCCCGTTCCCCTCTTTTATACTTAACCAATCAATCCCGAAAACTATTCAGAGAAGCGCATTATCACAATGAACCTATATACAAAATTTGAAGAAAATCGGATAATTCTGCATGAAAAACCCATTTATATAAATTAAGGGGGGATTAGCCCCCCCCCCCCTTTCCTCCCCCCCCTTTATACTTAACCAATCAATCCCGAAAACTAATCAGGGAAGAGCCTTAACACAGTGAACCTATAAACAAAATTTGAAGGAAAACCGATATTTCTATGAAGAGTTATCGCGTTACGTACATACATACATACAGAACCGGCGGGCACATAAGCTCTCAGGCTTTGATAGCCTGTGAGCTAAAAATGAATAAATAAATAAATAAACCGTGGTTGGTAGTATAAATTTGGCGCCCCCTCAATGTCCGCGCCCGGGGCGAAGGCCCCCTTCTTCGCACGGCCCTGAATATTAGCGGGCTCACGTACCATAGTTTGAAAAACCTGTTCTAGTGTATCTGTTAAGCTAGAAAAAAAGAAAGAAAGAAAAATCATGCGTCAAGCATAGATTATGAAACACTTTTTAACACATTCAGAATACCGTAACAAAACTTCACCGTTTAATAAAGTTAAAGGTGATATGTAAGTAAACAGTTTCGGAAACATATAACACCTTGAAAAATGCAGTTTTCGAGACCTTGGTATGTACTCGGTCGAGACCTTGGTAAGTCCTATACACATACTCAGTTACATCCAGATCGGTTCATAAATAAGCGAGTTACAGCATAACATATGTCAGATATATATATAAATCAACATTTGAAAGGAGGGTGGTTTGGGGGGTCTGGGGGGTCTAGGGGTCATGATCGTTGAGAATATACCAACATTATTTGGAATTGCTTTCCTCCGACCGGTTGCAATAGACAGCTTTTTGTAATGAAAGCTACCTAAAAAAGATAGGCAAATTTAATAAATGATTGGACACTACAAACCACAACCTAGTCCAGCATGTGTCTACGAAACATGGTTGAACTGGTACACAAAGTTTTTGGATCCTAATGAAACCTTTTTAAATGAACAATTTTAGCCGATTTCAACATTAAATAGCATTGAAAATAATTCTTCGATTTAAAATATTTCTTCTGCTGCGTGTTTATCATACATTTCTCTATAAAACTAGTAAATCTGCAGATCAGGAGCCTCAACGTCAGCTCTAAAAGTCATTGTTTTTTAATCTCACTTTTCATATAATCTAGCATCTTACAATCCGCAATTTTTTTTTATGTTATTTACATATTTACAGGCACATAAAATACTTCGGAGCTTTGAGAAATTAGAAGCGTTAAATTAAACACGGTTTATGCAATGATATTCTGAAATTCTTATGAACTTCTTATTCATGTAACTTTTTAGATTAAAAAAAATAAACCTGTATTAAAATAAATTCTTCATTTATGTCAATAGAATGCAAAAATAATTTATTTTGATAATAAAATATTGCAGCAAAATAGGGCGAAATACTTGAATTTTATTATTTTGATATTCTTTGAAATGGGTTTGCTAAGCAACTAATAAATTAAAGAGCAAAGTAAAAAGAAATGCATTTTAAAATTTGTAAAAAATATGAAAATAAAATGTTTTATATTTCCAGAACAGATGCAAATTTTTTTTTTAATAATTTAAACAATTAATTTCTAAATTCTACTGAATATGTATCAGCAAATTTTCAAAGTTATTGGATATATTTAAAACATCCATATCGAAAATTTAGCATTAATATTTTTACATTTAAATCCATTATTTAAATACATGCGATTTTCATTTCAATTAAAAATGAAATTTGAAAATTGTCTGCATTCCCATAGGAAAGCATTATGACATAAAAAGAAATGTTCTATATTTTTCGAACGAATGAACCAAATGTAACTAAAAACTATACAGCTAATTTCGGGTACCTCACCAATATACCCACCAAAAATCAACCTAATAGGACGATTTTTACGCCAGTTATAGCGGAACAAACAGACAGACAGATGGAAACCAAAAATTTTTCGCGTCTCCACAGGGAGCCTCAACTGACGTTTCGGCAACTAGCAGTTTTCATATTTCTATATGCAATAGTTTTCTTAATACTAGGGGGCTCAACCCCCTACTCGCTAACGCTCGCCAACCCCGATTGCGAAGCAATTCCGAAGCAATTCCGAAGCAATTCCGAACAATTGCGAAGCAATTCACATTTAGCAGGGATCGATGCAGGTTTTTTTCTTGGGGCCCATTTTTGTGAAAAGTGAAGGTTATTTTTGTGAAATTTGTTATATTTTTGTGAAAAATAACATTTTGTAACGAAAGTTGAAATCCAGTTACTCAAATTCGAACCAAGCATTTATTAACAAAAACTTTAAATCCTTTTGCTGAAATTTTCCTCTCTGATGAACTTGTTTGTTTACAAATTACACATTTTAAAAAGTCACAAAATAATAAATAATTAATAAATAGTAAGTTTTTATGGAATAGAATTTTGTGAAAGTACCTATTTTATTAAAAGGAATTTTGTGAAGGGCCCTGTTTTGTTATAAAGAATTTTGTGAAGGACCCATTTTATCAAATTGATTTTTGTGAAGGGGCCCATTTAATTAAATAGATTTTTGTGAAGGGACCCTAAATAGGCCCCAAATTTATCCTGGATCGACCCTTGTTTAGATCGCTACGCGGTCACAGCTCGCTTCGCTCGCTCGCCCCTTTTTTTCAGCAATTCTAGCCTAATAAATTCTACCATAAAACATTTGAACATATGAAATTGACAATTTATTTGAATGTAAAAAAGTGATTCTCCGTTGAAAACACAACTGAAAATGCATTTAGTTGGCGCTACTAATGAGCATATAAATCATTTAAATACTATGAAAAAATGATCTTTTGTACAGCACGACTTAAATTCATTAGAAAAAAAATACTACGTGATAGGAAGATAGTTCGACATTTTATTGTTCTGATTGATTATAGATTTTTACAAAATGAATTATTTTTTACTTCATCAGTACAGCAACAGATGGCGGCAGGTGATATCTAGACAGTTGATTTTTTTTTTCTCCGTCTTTTGAGTGAGTGAAATTCGTAAATGAATTCTAAATAAGAGTTGAGAATTCATTTGAAATTAACGATATTGCTCATAATTAAAATGAGGAATCACCTCAGACGCTTTGGATTACGTACATGTTATTTTATTTTTAATAATTGCTAGTTTGAGTTTCATTCTATGGTTTCACTGCTCTCTCACTGACCGCCATATTGGACGGAGGCGGAGCTGATATAACACAATCTAGTCTGTTCATTGGTCTGAGCTTTGGAAACTACAGTTGTTGCCAAACCATAAGTTACAAATTCAGCCCTATTTTCGCGCCACGTAAGACAAATATATATACAGATAAGTCGAGGAAGATCCCCGGTCAAAATAAATTTAATTACGGCAGCGACAGCGTTAGTTTTAAGACTTCTTAGTTGCTGAGCATCGTTACCTTCAGGCTACGTGTAAACAATTTGCATAGACAGCCATTAAATAAGTTTAAGTTTAACTGTTGTAAAAACTACATGAATAAAAGTACAAATAGAGAAAATTAAAATAAAAAATAAAATAAATGAATTAAATAAAATAAAGAATAAAAGGAAAACTATCAAAAATGAAAAAGCAAAATCAGGCGAGAAAAAGAAAAAAGAGAAGAAAAAAGAAAATCGAGTGACTGGTAAATACAGATATTGGAAAAACCCACATCCGCCTATTATCCTTTCAATATGAAATCACATCGAGTTTCGATTGAATGCAATAATAAATTCTAAACGACAATTTCAACATCAATTATTAGATGTCATGTAAATACAACAAATGATTGACATTCTTTGACAGACATTTTTCTTTTAATTCTGTAATTCTCCATTTTATGAAACCGGACATGTCAGAAGCTTTTGCAGGTACAATGAGATTTTCTTTAAAACGAAAAACTGTATTCAACCATAATTTTGACAAGTGAGTCAAAAATATCAGCTACGGTTAGTTCTACCGAGCATAGGAATAATTTTCAAAAACTCTTCACTTAATGCCTTGGTAAAAGTTCACATTATGCCTTGGAATAAAAACAGGCAGCTAAGTGGAATTCCGTTCATCTGTACTTTCATGAATTACAATGCGACAGACATCAAATATTGAAATTATAACATTTCAGTTGATTCTTAAAATTTCCTTTTATATATATATCTTTCTAACAATAGCACTTATATTTATAAAGTATTTTCAAAATTTTTAAACTACACTGGGTATTATTTCTTTCATTTCGTAGTGATTGAATTATACTTGCGGGAAATACATTGTATTAAAGCAGCTGTATTCCGTTCAATAGGCTTAGTAAAAAAGGCTTTTATTCTTTTCTTTTCTTTTCTTTTTTAGGCAGTATTAGCTTGAAATCTGACTACATATCTTTCCGATGCTTGGAGATATTTTAGAACTTATCTTATACTTTGTGCTATAGTGCTAAGTAATGTTGCATTCAATAAAAACTCCAACAGAGTTTCTACATATCAAACACTAAATTTCAGTTTTTCGAGTACTATAAATCACTTTAAAAAAAAATCTACTAAGTTCTGTCCATCTTCAGTTAATATATTTATTCTTATTCCTAGAGAGCTTTAAGATAATTTTTATAAATACTGAAGTATGTGTGAGTAAGAATATACCAGTAATAAAAGGAAAGATTCATTAACAATTACACGTGTAAACTAACCTAAATAATGAAAATAATAAATATCTTAAATCTAAAATCCATATGTTCGACAAGGGCCAGATCTGGATGACATGTTGAAGGATTTTCTTGCACGAAAGCCATAATTTGTGTCACTTTCAATGCTATACTCAAGTAAAAGTCATGCAATTTTGATATTTTTAAATTTTCTTAATTAGCACCATGTTTTATTAATTTTAGAATACTTTTTTTTTAGCATTTAATAAACACAGGATATTATGTCGTAATATGATATAAAACGGAAGAGAGTAGCAATATAATGTATTAGTTTCGAAATAAAACACACATACACACACAGAAAAATTACAAGAAATATACTTTGCAATTTTTTATAAATCTTTAAACCTTCAAATTCAAGATGTTGCGCTTTATTATGTTCAGATTAGTTATCTTTGTATCCACAAATTCTTGAAGATTTATTTTAGAATAGAGTTAGATCTGTCTGTGTACAAGTCTGTCAGTGTTACAGGTTGAGCGGTTTTTTAAGTTTATTCAGACTTGTACTTTTCTGAAGAGAAATATTCGTATTATTTAATGAAGAATTAAATAAGGCACATATTGTTAATCAAAAATAGTGGTAGCATTCTGAATTTTAAAAAAACGCCCAACTGGTAGCACTGATATGTGTATACTTTTTTTTGTGTTTACCATTTCTAGGATCACAGTTGGTGGAAGTGTGTTCGTGCACAGTGTATTTTCTGCATATGTGTACGAACAACAGAATTAAACACATGTAAAGTTCCAAAGGCTTGGCGGGCCACGTGTTTGACATGGCTGTGCTGTACACGAACGAAAAATGCTATGCGCACAATATACTAGAGTAAGCATCTTGTATAGTACACCCATTTGATGCATATCAATTTCAATATGTTTAAAATAGTGTAACATCATTAAAATACATTGCAAACCATTTTTTCCCGTAGATCATAATGTAATGGAATGATTTTAGTGTACCTATAAATGAACTATAAATGCTACATACTTTATTTTTAATAGCAAATATGCCATAGTAAATCTCAATAAAATATATAAATTACACGGGAATCCGAGTATCTTTACGTGAGTTACAGCACGGTCAGACAAACTGAAGTCATAAACATATTTTAACTGTGTTGGAAAGTGTTAAATGTGTGATATTTTTTCGAGATTTTTGTATTCCGCACTGTCATTAAATAAAATTGTATATATTTTATAAATATTTTGTCAACTAAACCGCTAGGAGACATCCTTTGAAAAGGGTATACAGAAAAATATTAATTTAAAATTTGATTTTCCGATGACAATTTTGAAAAATACAAATGCATTCCAAGCCCATTGGTTTAACTTTAGAAAGATGAATTTGAGATCTAACTGATAACTTAAGAAAAAAAAATGCTCAGGAAAAAAAGAAAACAATAATGATCTGTTAAATTAACTTTATATGCGTGTGTTTGTAACATAGTTTTGGTAAAATAGTTCAATGTCTAGAGTAATTTACTATAGTGAAAATTTATAACAATACCTAAAGAAAAAAATTTAATGTATTTATTTTTTCTAATACCACACACGCAGGCGTTGATGTATATGTATAGTCCTGGGGGAAAATTAAAGCCTATTTTTGATTCTTGTCATAAATAATCGTAACATTATAATAATCCCGCCAATAGATTGGCGATGTCTACTTTCATTTGATATTTAAAATATTGTTTAGTGTGGGGAAAAAAACCGCCGCCAATAATCGTCGCGGAATGCTTCCGTCTGTATTCGATGAAAACCCCTACTTCGCAAATTTATTGGGAAATCCAACTACTGCGGACCCACCGGGAAATTTCAAGAGAAATATTTGATAAATATTAATTCTTGAAGCGAGCTGGAAGGTAGGGACAAACTAGCTCCGCCTCAACCACAATAGCTTCCAGCCACTCTGTCTCGCCATCAGTAATCGCGGAGATTCATGTGATAGTTTATAATAAGACACCGCAACTTTTAATCAAAGAGTTGAAGCAATAAATTAAGGAAGGCTGTAATAATATATCTTCATATTCATTTAAGGCAGTCGGAAATTAATTTATATATTTAGTTTTAGTTTTTTTTTTAATTCTTTTTCTTAAAAATACCTATCCTGCGATGTTTCACTATAACTCCATTCCCCTTTGAAATTTTGCCCGAACTGCCCCCAACCCCAAAAAAATTTTTATCTAATGAGTTCCCCTTTGAATTTATTGAACATGCATTTCATGGTTTTTCTGAGATAAGAAATCATCTATTAATTACGTCATAGGAATTTCGTGGTTTTTTTTTACCCCGACGAAAAAAAATCTAGCACTACTTGAATAAAAATGTATATTTTAATTAACTTTATTATGCTGTTTGCAAACAATGCGTACCTAATTGCATGGGCGTAGCTAGATAATTTTTCTAGGGGGGGGGGGGGGGGGCACGGCCCCATCTATTTGATAATTTCCAAACAATAATAGCAAACACTATTATTGTTTGGAAAACAATAATAGTTTGGAAAACAAAGGAAAACAATAATAGTGTGACAATGTTGATTGATAGTAAACTATTTGATAATTTCCAAACAATAATAGTAAACAAAATAGCAATGGTAAAAATAGTTTTGTTAAAGCTGATAATACTCAACGGAAAACTCATCTATTGATACATTACTGGAAACGTATAGTCTATCAAAGAAACTAATTGGATGAAACTTTCTTCTGTCTTTATACAGGTTTGTTTTTTTTATACTACACTGGCCTCCAAAAGTTAAGGTACAGCTGGTTTTTTGCGTCTAATTTGCAAATGAAGGAATATAGTAACAACAAATTTGGAGGAAATGTGCGCTAAACTGTTATTTATTAAATGCGACATAGAAATTTACTTAAGTTAAACGTATAAATGAAATTACAACAAAAAAGCACTCATGGTGGAAAATTCTATTCTTGGAGAAATCAGTACATCGCAGTATTATGCAGTAAAATGTGACAGAAACATTAAAAAACTGGTTCTAATACGGAATATGTCCACCCCGGACTTGAATGCATTGGCGGCATCGACTTTCCATGCTCTCAATTAAATTGTCGGACACCGGAATAGGTAACGCTGACCAAACTTGGAGTAAGCCTTGTTCCAGCTCATTTAATGACCTTGAAGGAGGATTTAAAACCGCAACCTGTCTTCCTAGATAGTCCCAAAGATGTTCTATTGGATTCAAGTCTGGAGAGTGAGCTGGCCATTCCATTCTCTCCAAACCGTGATCCTCAAGATAATCCTCAACAACCACAGCTTGGTGTGGCCTCGCATTATCATCCATTAGAATGAAACCATTGCCAATAGCACCGGCATATGGGCGCACATATGAATCAAGGATCTCATCCCGATATCTCGCACCAGTCACACTTCCTCCATGGAACACATGCAGGTCAGTGTGGCCTCTGAGTAAGATCCCTGCCCAAACTATGATTCCACCGTTTCTGTACCTGTGTGTTTCGACAGTGTTTGATTGCCGGTATCGAGTGCATTGTTCTCTCCAGATCAGAAGACGTCCTGAATCACTCTCCAGTGTGAATCTTGACTCGTCTGTGGAGAGTACAGAAGCCCACTGTTGTCTGGTCCAGGAAACATGTTCTCTTGCCCTTGCCCAACATAAGCGAGCCCTTCTCTGTCGTCTGTTGAGGGGGACACACACAACTGGTCACCTTGCATAGAGACCTGCATTGTGAAGACGTCTTCGCACCGTAGTAGCGGAGATTCTTCTCCCTGATGCTGCAAAGTGGTCTGCAATGAGTTGCGGCACAGTAGTGCGTCTTCTCCTTCGGTCCGAAAGAGCTAGAAACCGGTCTTCTGCAGGTGTTGTAACACGTGGGCGGCCTGGAACATGTATTCTGGACACAGAATCTTCGGATTCATACCAATCCCAGAGTCGTTGGACTACACTGCGAGACACATTGAGCCGTCTAGCAGTATCGGCCTGTGACAAGCCCTTTTCCATCCATCCTACCGCCCGCCACCTTAATGAATCGGGCAAACGACTTCTTCTAGACATTTCTAGACTCTACTGGCTGTTGTGAACAAAACTGACAACAATAGTTCGAATACAACAAAACTTACACGCGAAATTACGAAAGCTTCGTAATTGCATATTTTTCTCTCATTCACAAATACCTATTATTTTCTATAAAATAAAAGTGGTAGCTGTAATTTTTGCATAAGTTTTTTTAAAGCTTATTATTGTCATTCATATAAACTATGAAGTTTAATCTGACTGCCATTTTTTGTCTGGCGAGCTTCGAAAAACATGTTGTACCTTAACTTTTGGAGGCCAGTGTATTATACATCAAGTTTCGGTCAATAAATGTTTCAAAACAATGGCAGGGAAAGGGGGAGACAAAATTTCTTAATGAAATCTAATCAGCGGGTAATCTATCAAAGAGCTTAAAAATTTTAGCTTATTACAAATTTGCAAACTGAACCTAAGAACAATTAGATGATTCAGTTATAGAGGTCTGCACGGGCCGGAATTTCGAGGCCCGGGCCCGGCCCGTACAGAAATCAGTGAAAACAGGCCCAGCCCGATCTGGCCCGATTCAGTTTCTACAAAAAAATCAGATTTTTCTCAACATATACGGCTGTTCTTAAATCAAAAAGGGCAACTTTATGACCTAAGTTTTAATTTATTTTTGTTCGAAAATGCATTTGTTGTTCAGAAACTATCTAATCGTACTCATTTTCCCGTTTTTTTTGCAAACACAATAGATTTTTCAGAAAATAGTGTCAAAGTGAGCGTTTTGAACCGAATTTCCGTGCGAAAGAAGATTAACCACTCAAACTGTGGTGAAAAGCGCGTTTGTCACGTGATTGAAATCGCTTATAACTCAATAGGTAATTTATTGATAAAAAAATGGAAATTCAGTTCGATTCCAAATCGCTTCCCTAGTCAGGTTTTCCAATTTTATAGCTTTCAGTTAAAAAATGAATTTGTAAATGGGTCAAGACGTTTTGCGCTTGTTGAGCAGAGTAGTTCAAAACAGCCTTGAGATTCCTTTAAAGAATAATGCATATATATTTATGGGATAATTTTACAGTATATTGTAAAATTACGATGTGTTCGCACTATCGCAATACAGAAAATACACAATAGCAACATTAATGATTACTTAGATTCTTAGACGTTTTAACAGACAAATAAGCATTCATTAAAAAATTAATGTAGTTTAGAATAAAAGAGGAAAAAAGGAGGGTGAAAAACATAACTTTTGAAGCTGTATAGTAAAAAGTAGATTGATGAAAATATTTCTCTGTCATTTATTAAGACTTTTCTCAAATCGAAAGGAGCTACATTCTGACACATTACTTAATTCATTTTTTTTCGGAAACGCATAAGATTGACAGGTGTTCTTATTCAGAAACTACGTAATCGAATGGCGTTATCCACTTTTTGATAAAGTCAATATATCTTTGAGAAAACACTGTCAAAGTTAGCGTTTTGAATCGAATTTCCGGAATCGACCGCACGGGAAAGGAGAAAAACCTGCAATCACGCGACAAGAATCTCTTATATCTCGACAAGTAATTCATTTATCAAGAATGGGAAATGCTATTTGATTTCAAATCCCTTCAATAGTCAAGCTTGTCAATTTTATGCCTTTGCAGTTAAAAATTAGTCAGAAAATGTGTTAAAATTTCGCTTTGTTGAGCAGTGAATTCAGAACCACTTTAAGGTATATTTCCAAAGATTACGTTAACAGAAGTTCATTATCGCTATTAATAATTTTACAAGACATATTGCTTGTTCTACACATCTTGAGAACAATTAAGTCAAGTTCCGGCCCGGGTCGACTATGTAGAAATAAATGCAAGTCTGATCTTGACCTGACACGAGCCTGCTGAAAAAAAATTAAGCCCCGGCCAGATACCATGTAACTGACCGATGTTGATCTCTACGCTGGGCATGTTACATTTCTGCATTGATGTTGTCAAACTAGCATCGTCTCGTGACGCACATTTATACTTATTCTTGCGAAAGTCATATTCATTGAAAATAGCTCATATTTTATCGTTTACGTTTAAATTTTTATATTGGATCGGTAGGCCCGCTAAATTTTTTTTTATAGTACCGGCCCGGTTTGGCTGGTCCGTTCAATTTTTTTCCCGCCGGCAGGCCGGGTACAGGCCTTGGGCCAGGCCCGGGCCCATGCAGACCTCTAATTCAGTATGATTCTTTTTTTCAACAGCTACGTCGCTCGTCCCGGAATTGAACAAAATTCGCTATCACAGCGTCACCTTCAGGCCGATTTTCTCCAGAATTTTATGCAATACTTATTACAATACATCTAAATATTAAATTTCGTAGAAAAATATTCATAAATTCTTTACTTGAATTACAAGGAATCGAGATATACGAATATCCCCATTTTCAACTGGGACCTTATGTCTATAGTCAAAAACTTATTTATGAAGTTTGGTTCAGTTCTATCTATAACTTCATGCACTTTCAGATGATACAAAAGGAAAATCGCTATCACAGCTCCCCCTTCAGGAGGAATATCCTCAATTTAAACTGGGAGTTGACGGCCATAGTCAAAAACATATGTTTGAAGTTTGGTTCCGTTCTATGCGTAACTTCATGCCTTTCCCGATGATGCAATAAGAAAAATGGCACAAAAATCACTATCAGAGCAAAAAATCACTATCAGAGCAAAAAATCACTATCATAGCACCTCCTTCAGGCGGAATATCTCAATTTTAACTAGGACCTGCTAGCTATAGTCAAAAATATATATGATATTTAGTCCAATTTTATGCACAATTCCATACACTTTTCGATTATACAAAAGGAATACATGGAGAGACAAACGTTTTGTAAAAACGTGTTTTTCAGGATCTCTGACATATTAAAACAAAGTAAATCCTCCGAAAACCGCAAATCAAAGAAAGTTTCGATTCTGATTACTTTCTTCTATTATAGATAAAATAAAGTAAAAAACAACACCAACGCTTTTTAATGGCCAAAATTGTAATTACGTCTGCTCTCAATGTGTCTATTTATTTATTTATTTTATTTTTTAAGGCCAGAGACCCCATTTTCAAACTGAGATTGATACCAAACATTGAAAAGTACATTACGAATAATTTTGACATCAATTCATAGGTTTTTAGAAATTTTACCAAGGGATTCCAAAAACGGGAAGTCATTCGGCGAAGTAGTTTAGGGTTTTCTTTTACATGCGGGTCTGTATAATGTAGCTGTAAAGTTTTCAACTACTAGTGTTAAACTTTTTTTTAATAGTTGCAAAACAGGCTGGAAAGTGTATAGATTTTAAAATGTAACTTGAAAATTACTGGCAGGAGGAAATACTAATAAAACATTAAAATATTGTTAAATTATTTCAATTATATGATGAATTTATGAAATAATAGAATATAATGTCACAATTTTTATTAAATAATAAAGAATATTCTCACAGAAATTATTTAAAATATAAAATTAAAAAAATTCAGAAACACCAACAAACAACAGTATATATTTTTATTTTCTTTGGTAACAAAAATGCTACTTCCAGGACAGGATGTTAATGCGTTTATCTCATAATGATTTTTTCACGACTTTCCCTATTTAAATTGATATTTCTGAATTTCAACGATATATAAAATTATGACATTTTTGTACAAGTGTTTTTCTGTTATATATTCTTTAAATTGTCTTTGGAATTTTAAGTTTTGAGTGAAAAATCTGGAAATATAATTATCGTAGTAAAAAGTTCTCCTAAAAGCAGGGCTGCGGAGTCGGTGGGAAAAAAATGGACGACTCCAACTCCGACTCCGGGAATTTTAACAGATCCGACTCCGACTTCGACTCTTTCGATCAAAAATGGGCCGACTCCGACTCCGACAACGCAGACCTGCTTTTAAAATGAACGACTCCGACTCCAGGAATTTGAACAGAACCGACTCCGACTCTGACTCTTTCGCTCAAAAATGGTCCCGACTCCGACTCCGCAGCCCTGCCTAAAAGTCTATTAAATAATAATAATAATAATAATAATAATAACAACAATAATAATAATAATAATAATAATAATAATACATTTAAAAAAAATAATATTTTCTTTTTTAAATCCCGAGGACAGATTATATTAATATTTATTCTTTTCGCTATTCAAAAATATAAAAAAGCATGCAAAAGGAGTTTTTATTTTTTTTTTTTCCAGAAAATATGTCAAATTTTAAACATGGTTAAGTTTTGAATTTTCAAAAAATAAATTTAAACTTTTTAAATAAGGAATTGAAAAGAAATCTATAAATAAATATCAAAGGGGGAAAAAGAAGTAAAACATCAGTAAAGAAAGAAAAAAAGTGCATTTTTTAGTTTCAAACACCTATTTTTTAATATTAACTATTTTTAAAATATTAACACAATAAATTTTTGTAGCATTTAAAATTTCACCTGTTAAAAACTCAGTTTGTATAATAGTGTTATCTAAATATGTTGCTTCAAAAGGGTATTCAAAGGATATTCAGCTTAGCTTCTCAGGAATAAAAGTGACGGAAGATAAATTAAATTTTAATATATTCTAAATTAAAGTTTCGAAAACAACTAAATATTTAACATGGTTGGCCGAGATATATGTTACTGACGTGGCACACTTGTCTGTTGCGACTAGTGCTGCTAGGTACAATATCATATTAGAACGGAACAGGAAGACAATAAAAAAGCGGAATAGCTCTTTCTAAGTCGGGACAAAAAATATAGTAAAAGGAATAAGGAAAGACGACATAAGAAATGCAGGTTCATAACAAAACGGAACCGGTCTACAACAAACATCTTTTTTAAATATGAGAAATGAAAATATTTGAAAACTTTAATTGTTGGCAGTTTTAGGTTAAATTATATTAAAGTGCATGTTTATAAAGTTTTAAATTACCAGTTTTGATTATTTCTAACAGAAGAAATGTTTTGTAAGCTAGTCGATAATTTGTTTAACCATCGAATATCATCAGAAATCATTCATTACAAAAATATCGGCATCAACTTCTCTAAGAAATTTTAATGGTATAGATATATGACATTTAAAAAAAATTATTTCTACATATTGTTGATGTAAATTGAAAATTAGCGTAGTAGGCTGGAAAATAACAATAAATTGTTCCACAATTCATACGTAAAAAGAGAAATAATTATTCTTGTTCTCTTTCAAAAGGCGCCATATAAAAATTTTCACAAACACTACAGAAAATCTACGCACCAATCCTATACATATGGATACCTATATACATACACACACATACATGTCCATACACATATATACATTCATATCACGCACACACATGCTTATATATGCATACCCATACACATACACAACATGCATGCATACGTATACGTATATTCAAACACATTGCTGAATTGGCTAACCTATTTTGTTTTGAAGTCTGTGAAAACATCTCAATATACTCCTTTTCTTTCTTTTTCTTTTTTCCAATTTAATTCATGAAAAACACGAGGAATAAAATGCATTCACACATATGACATAATCTTTTCTCTAGCATAAGCTCTAAATTTTCTTATTATTATAACGAATGCCTTTCCTAAGAAATCCAATTTAAAAAAGACGTAATAAAGAATAGAGATATTCACACGAGTTTTGAAATATTTTCTGAATGTCCAGTTATGCGGTGACTGACCTCGTGTGACCTGTTATTTCAAATGAACTCGTTGTTATTTATTTTAAGAAACGTATTAACATAACCAGTGACCCGAAATATGTTTATGCATATATTTTTTAATTATTTCATTAAAAAAAAACTCAATTTATAAATCACACGACAAACAAAATACCAGGATCTAGTAAAATTTTCTGAACGTACTTTATCCACTTTAAACAAACTTCCAACAAAACAGATTACTGTTTAAACTGCTGTAGGACTTTTTTTCATTAATGATTTCGATCGTTAAGACTCCGTTAATAAATTAAAAGTATCGTCTAAAAAATTTTTGAATGCCTTTCATGGGATAAACAACTTTGAATTTGACCCCGTTATTTAAAATCTAACAAAAACATAACTGTGAAAAATGGAGCCAAGATTTGAAGTATTATAACATTGTTTAAATTGTTTAAAAATAAAAATTATTGATAGCATATTAATATTAAATCTAAAACTTGGCAAGTTTTTGATAAATATTATGTCTATCATTTTTATGTCTTAATAAAATTATGATGATAATATTATAATAACACTGTCATTATAATAATTTTTAATATTGTTATTATTATAAATTAATGACTCATGTTAAAGATTTGATAAACAAATAAACGCACAGATACACTTTCGCTCGTCTTTGATTATGACTCTAGCGACTCCCACTCCCGGAAACCTCAATACAGACTAAGGCCTGACAAAGAGACAGATACACTGACGCTTGTCCTTCGCCACCACTTTAAAGACTCCACCCCTTTCAGGAGCCTCAGTACACTCAAATTAAAGCCTCCAAACATGAAATAACAAGTTTTGATCTAATAATGTTATTAATAAAGATAAATGACTCTTAGGTAAAATCTTTCCAAGTTCTAGATTTATTATTAATATGCTATTAATAATTTTTATTTTTAAACAATTTAAGCAATGCTATAATACTTCAGTAGGCAAGTTTGAGTGAATTTTATTTGAACTTGGCACCAACTTACATATCACGTCTTTTCTTTTTTTTTTCTTTTTTTTTCTTTTTTTTACAGAACTTGGCTTTTTTCTTTCACAGTTTTGTTTTTGTTAGATATCATTACTTTTTGTACAGTTACAATATACTTAAACACTTTACTTAATGGTTTTTAATGTGTTTACAAGAGACTATTTTATTCACCAGGCAACATTCAATTTAATATAAATTTCCTACAACAAAATTTGTCAATTTGCGGCAGAAATCTGTATTTTAATACTGCTGTATATTTAATATTTGTTTTGAAACGAAATGTATTGATTCGAAAATTTTATTATTTCTGAAATAACAATAATCATATTGACATAATTTTATGTTTTACCGTTACAAACTCATTAACATATAAATCAACAGTCCGATTCATATTTACAAATAAAATGACGAAGCTATCCAAATAATATCAAACAAATAGTATAAAATTTAAACAAGCACTAACAAGAAAATCCGGCTGACATTTAGCCCTTACTAATGTAGGTTTTTAGTCTAGTGAAAGAAAGTATTGGCTCAAACTATAATTAAAAATAAAATGCTAATGTACCTTTTGCTTAATTTTAACATTTATTTGACACACAGCATACAAACTTGACAGTAATTATTAAAATTTGAATTCGTCCACCGAAACTACAGCATAGCAAGAATTTGCATCTTCAAAACCCTCCGTATCCAACAGTTTGAAAGTTCGTGTCGCTATCGAAAGACATCGAAATGATACTTGATAGTCATCTGCAAGCATTATCTTTATACTCAGTGGCAATCGGTAGAGTACCTTTATCCGCAGCGGAAATCGATAGCGTACCCGTAGCACTGGCGTTGAGAGTCCGAGACATCGCAAGGTTGTCCACAGCTACACTGCCTAGACCCATGGTAGCCACACATCCATGATCAATATTTATTTGAATCATAGGAATGACTCTCTTTTGTTTACATTTTTAATTCTGGGATTAGACGAATTTCAACTGCGGATGGCTCGAAATATATGCGTATCTCGATATATGTATTCTCTCAAGATGTTTTTGTTTTTTACAATGTGTCTAAAAATGTAAATTTTACGCATCATTACTCAAAAAATTAATTATCTGAAATTAGCCAAAAATGGCTGATAATTAGGTGATTTTGCTGCAAGGTCAGCCCGGATTCAACATTTGGCGCTTTTTTGGCAAATTCAAATTTCGTCTAATAGACGTAACGTTAAAATAAAAATGGACACCCCCAAGTGGGTAATTAATCGATTTTCAGAATTTTTTTTTTTCCGATTCCTTATAGTGTAAACGAACTTCGTACCAACTTTGAAATCTGTAGATGCAGTAGATATATGAGATATTTTTTATGAGTGAGTGAGTCAGTGATAAAATTATCGATTATCAGACATTTTCAAATATCATTATCTCGGAAACTAATTATACGTTATTATAAAATTTTGGATTCTGGATAATTAAAGGGGCTTTACTACACATCTAAAATTACAAGTACGTAGGTTAAATAGATTTTCAGTAGCAGAGTGTCGAAATTTGGCGAAAACAGCTCGAAATGGTTCGTGTAATATAACACACTAGTATGTCAGACGAACTTGGCTGACATACTGCCGTGTGGCTAGATGTTCTAATTATTCACTTCCTCTTAATATAATAAATTTGCGTGAAACCTAAAATTAGAACAAAGTAAATATTATTCGTTTTCAAATAATTTAGATTTATCCATTGTCATATTTTCTTTTAGGTTTATTTCTTTAGAAATCGACCTATTGCAATCACTTCGTATATAACTATCAATCTACCTATTTATCTATGTATCTATATCTATACACAAGGTATTAAGATACCACAGCACAAACATAACTATGGCTCTAAGTCTAAAACGTATAGTTTTCGAGAAAAATGTGGAAGAAAAAATGTATGACGTCACATCCAAAGCATCGAAAATAAGCTTTATTGAACCTCATGAAATTGCAAAACGGATGAGAAACAAGATCTTTAAAAATTAAAAGATTTTAAAAAGTAAAAAGTGTACCCATAGACTTGTGAAAGGGGAACAATTTAAAAAGAGATGGATGATAGTCACGTGTCTAATATGCAAATGAACAGTCATCGTTCGGCTCGCTTTAAAATGCGGCAGCTTCAAACTATCGGCAATCTTAGCTTATATTCCGCTAAGGTATTACGATATGAACTTTATTTTAGCTCAGGGCAATGGTAATGCATTACAAACTGCTAGGACATTGGTGACGTCATACTTTTTCTTTTTCTCAAAAAATATGAGTCGTCGAGGTATGATTCTTTGGACATAATTTATGTACTTATAGCAAGGTTTCTGGTTTTGCACGGTTTGTGCAGTGGTATCCTCAGTGTATTGATCTTGCAAGTACCTTGGATGAATTCGTTAATCAAGCATGTTGCCTTATATTTCGTTTACGGGGACTCACAAAAGTTTTCGACGCCATTCATTGAATGGTTTAGGTTATTTAAAGCCTAAGGGCGATTTGTAAACTAAGATTTCAACATTTTTTTTTTCACATTCTTGATGTAATTGAATCATATCCATTCAATTACATTTGGCAAGCTTAATTTAAAATTTCCCACAAATTACCTTTCTCGCCAAAATAGCGTACTTAGAAGGAGCAAGACCAATTTGCTTAATTTGTATTAAATCTGATGTGTGTACCCTGAAATAAAATAAAGAAAGAAAGAAACCCTCTCTTTCAAGAGAGCCGGAACGATTTGTTTGATACTTACATTAAAAAACAAACAAAGAAAAATTTATATTATATAATTTACAAGGCTTTCTTTTCAAAAAGTACCATCTTCATTTCTTCGTTGTGCCCCGACGGCTCTTTAAAATACCATTAAAAAACTTCTTATAAAATTCCTGTAACACATCGAGTGGCAGTAATAAAATTTAGAATGAGTTCTATACATTTATTTTATCAGGTTGCGTCATCTTGCAACTTCTTCAACATCCACCATACAGCTTCCACTCCCACCAGTAGATTTTCATCTGTTTAGTACACTAAAAAGCCATCTTGGAAGCAAGACGAGGTTCACAGATGATGAAAAGGTTCAACTTGAAGTCCTAATCTGGCTGAGACAGCAACCCAAAGAATGTTATGCAGCTGGTGTTGGGGCATTGATAAAACGGTGATATAAGTGCATAAATATTGGTGGAGAATATGTTGAGAAATAAAAATAGTTTTGAAGTGAATATCATTGTAAGTTATTATTTAATTATCTTTTGTGACTTACTTAATGACTTTCCCTCGTAGATTGTCTTCTTACAATATTTCAGTTTGGCGCTTTAAAACAAATTCGCTATTTTTTTCTGGCGACTTTTCTTTTCAGCTGCACTGTTTGCAGCTGGTATTTTTACTAATGTAATTTCATCAATCCTATGGTACATTTGTGCTTTATTTACTTTCGTAATGTTTAGAAAAAAATTACCAAAGATTGTATATTCATGGCATACTTGGCTACTTGGAAAAAAATAAAAATAAAAATAGTAACTGTGTAGCTTGCAAAGAATTCTGATTGAATGAAGCACATATTGTATATTAGCTCGAAAAGAAATGCACTAAAATAAGCAATTATTATTACACTAAAATAAGCAATGATTGTTTGGGCTCGGAGTTGACACAATTTTTGGTATTAAGCTGGTGTCAATTACAGAAAACAATCATTCTTTGCTTATAATGTGGTTTCCCAGCCCTTGAAAAAGTAAATTACATTATAAGCTTACATTTGTGTTTTTACTTTTGTTTCAATTTTTGAATAAATAATACTTCATTTGTTAGGACTATGTTTTATAATTTGTAATTTGACAGTGCTATATGATGTAATAATTTCATTGCATATGGTCAGTTGCTTCTGTTTCAATGGTTAATTTTTGCAATAAGTGTATATATATATATATATATATATATATATATATATATATATATATATATATATATATATATATAATATTATAATTACATATATATATATATATATATATATATATATATATATATATATAATATTATAATTACATATATATATATATATATATATATAATATTATAATTATATATATATATATATATATATATATATATATGTATATATGTATTACGTAGAGTCTGGATTATATGCAATTGCATATGTACATATGCATATTTTGGGCTTAAAATTTGCAATTTGGGCTTAATATTTAAAATATTTGCATATTTTGGGCTATACTTTCTATAAACGCATATAAATGCATATAAGTGCATAAATATTTCTAAAATTCATCAAAAGAACATATTTAGAATATTTTTCAATCGGTAAAAGATAAAAATGTATAAGTTTACGCTTTCCTCATATCCTTATTAATTCCCAGACAGGATGTCTTTTAATGCGTGATTGTGAAATTGGCGTGGAGAGACGAAATAATTATTTTATTGGAAGATATTTGGCGCCATTCTTTCAGATGTTTAAATGCTTCTGATTTGGAAATATAGAGGGGGTAAGGTAAGGAATCTATTTTGTGGTTGAAAGACGTTCATTCATTATCTTGCTTTGATCATTTAATGGTGTAAAATTTTAGCTAACGCAGTTAGTTTCGAAAATAAAAAATCCCTGACGGCTCGGCCTACAGGCACAGTTAGATTTCAAAGACGCAGGCCGTGGGGCGCCTGTTTGTTGGGAATTGCGGAAGAGATGACCTTTTGCCATGATGCCGCAGTTGGGTTCCATAAGGGACCGCCCACTTCGAAATCTAACTTGTTCGCAGGCGGAGCCGGCAGGGATTTTTTTGTTTGTAATCTTTTTTTTTTTTTTTTTGCTATAAGGGTTGGTCTTATAAAAAAAACGTGTCAATATAAAAGTTTTAGATAATAGTAAGAGGATTTATAATAAATTTAAGCGGATTTGATATCTTGTAAATTGACGAAGTTATGAATTTTTTTCTAATAAAACCCCCCTTTTTCCCACCCCTTGGGTCCATTTTTAATGATATCAAAAATCTGTTATATATAAATTTTCAGCCCTTTTCCTAGAAGTAATAATAACTTTAAACGCATTCGATACGTATCATAATTAAGACGTTATGGGTTTTTTCTGTTTTCACAAAAAGCCCCCCCCCCCCCTGGTTCGATTTTGCCCATTAACGAACTTGACTGAGATTTTATGCCCCTTGATTTTATGTATTAGTTTGGAAGAGATTTGTGAAGAATTATTCGAGTTATCGTGTCCATAAAAAGGTGACATAGATAGATCTATTGGTATAGAACGATTGAATAGTTAATTTTTGCTTGGAAAATTATTTTTTCCGACCCTTATTCTTTCAAAATGTTTGCAATATAAAATTTTTAGAAATATTTTTTATGCGTAAACGTGTTCGTGTTTCGTGATTATCTCGCACATTCAGCCAGCGGCCACAAATACAGTCGAAGCACCTTATAACGAAATCGAAAGTGCTCCATAGATTTGCTCGTTATAAAGTGCTTTCGTTAAAACGTTATAATGAATTAGTTCGTTATACAGTAAGAAATCCAATTATCCGGATTAATGTGGTCTGAACGTAATCTGATTATGCATAAGTGCGGATATTGGAGACAATCATAAAAAAAGTATGTTTATTTCTTTAAGATCTCTTAAAATTGTTTTTGTTTAAAAAAAAAAAGCTAGATCTCATGTATTCATATTAAATTAATGCTTCACAGGAAAAATTACTTTTACTAGAAAGAGTGAAAAGAAGAAAAGCGCTGATTTAAAAAGAAATTTCAAGATAATTATATTTTTCCGAATGTTATACGTACATATCATATCATAAAATTTTTTATTTTGTGATTATTGATCTGGATGACTGGATTTCAGATAATTAGAGTATTGTTGTATCATTTTAACGGTATATGTATAGTATATATTACTATGCTACACATGAAAAAAAAACTGGGCAAATTAAAAATATATATATTATTGATTTAATTTTGTTAAAGGAAACTTTTACATACCTATATTGGTTTGAAGAATGAAGTTAACAAGCTCTGCTTTCTTTTCTTTACAGCATTATCTAATAATGTAAGCTCTATTTTGTCAACATACATATTAATTTCATTCGCTAACAAGTTTTTATTACGCATGTAACACACAATTTTCTGTAAATACTCGAGTGCATCAGATGGTAAAAGTTTTTGGCAAATTTCTACAAATCCTTCTTGCTTACTGACACTGCCATCAGACAACTCATATTTACATTTTTTTTTTGGCACTATTTTCTTTATTGAACATTATAAAGTATTGATCAAAGTTATAAAGTGATATGCTTTTTCATGCAAAATACTTCCACTAACGGGATTTTTTTGGATCTTGCATCTTTAAACCATGAAAATAATACTTTCTCCACATCTGCATATTTTGCTGTACGTTTAAACGATGAGAAATTTGATTCCTTTTCAAAAATTTTAAGAATTTTTTCTCGATCTTTCAATATTGTGCTGAGAGCGCTAATCCAAAATTTTTTCGCTACATCGCTTTTTTTTACCATAATTCTGGGAAGCATTTTATAATTTCGACTTTTTCTTCTAAACTCAACCATTTTCTTTTGTCAGACACAGCCAGCGTACAGAGTTTTAAAAATTAACTCGCCATAAATTTACAGGCAAAGCAAATGTCAATGTAATCAGTCATCGAATAAAAAAGAACATATTACAGTTCTGCTAAGCTGTCGTCTTTCTGTCTGTCTTAAAACACTGCCCCTCCCCCTAATCTCTCCTGGAACTATTGAAAATATGTGATTGGCCGTAGAGAAAAAGATTGAAGGTTATGTCATAGGGGAAAAAAACTAGTAATTAAGAAGAAAAAAAAAAATATTTCCCGCGTTAAGTAAAAAAAGTGAAAAATTCGCTATATCATTTTTATTGCACTGTTCATGCTCAAATTCTTTTCGTTATATCGTGCTTTTCGTTATAAATATTTCGTTATATCGTTTTGAATTCAGTATTCTTTAACATGCAGACCAACTAAATGGCAATGAACATTTCGTTAGATCGTGCTTTTCGTTATATCGTAATTCGTTATAAAGTGCTTCAACTGTATCTAGAGCAGGGTGCCAAAATTCGCAGGTTCGTAATCCCCGAGACTAGAGTGATGTGGATGAGTGTGGTTTTCGGTGCTTATCTTATATGAAAAACAAGAATACGGATACCTTACTGTCTCACATACGATCTACCGCATCAGCATTCATTTTATTTAAAAAAATTCTAATCAATTAATCTCTAAATATAACAAATATATATAATTTCATTTTTTTATAGCCCCGCACACTGCAGTGTACATTGGGCACTGCAGAAATAATTCCTTGAGAACTGTCATGCACAAAAGTCCTGAAACTGTTATACCAACGATAAATCGTAAAAAAAATGTCAGTATTCGCCTTTTACAAATTATAGTAAACGCAAAACTTACGCAACGATGAAGTGTCGCGAGTCAAAAGGCCACTAGGTACACTGCAAATATTTATACACTTTTCAGAACACTTTTTAGAACACTTATTTTGTCCCCTTGTTTAGCACACTTTTTGGAACAGTTTTTAGAACACTTCTGAGACTTTCTAGCACACTTTTTGAACACTTTTGGGAACACTTTTCGGAACACCATTTTGTCCCCTTTTTCAGCACACTTTGTAGCGCACTTTTTGGAACACTTTTCGGAACACTTTTGAGAACACTTAATTTGTTCAGCACACATTTTGAACACTTTTGGGAACACATTTGAGAACACTTTTCGGAACACATTTTGTCCCCTTTTTCAGCACACTTTGTAGCGCACTTTTTGGAACACTTTTCAGAACACTTTTAAGAACGCTTAATTTGCTCAGCACACATTTTGAACACTTTTGGGAACACATTTGAGAACACTTTTCGGAACACATCTTCCATATTTTATAGAAATTTTTATGTCGTTAAAATAAAATTTATACGACCAAAAAAGAAAAATAAGGTACTTCGCGAGGACAACCTTATAAGGGGCAGATACATTTCGGCATCTTTTTTTCATTTCTGAGTAAGTTCATAGAATTTAACCAACCCTTCCAGCGAGCGGATTCGAACCCACAATGTCCCGTGTACTAACCCGATGCCCTAGACCACAGCGCTATGACCGGTCGTGGTATTCGCTCAAATGCTGTAACTTATTTGAATCGCTTTTTATGATGCAAAAATTGGGTTTCATCTGTAGATGGATTTTTCCAGTGTTTTAATATTTTCTTTTCATAATTTTCAATAATGTGCTGTATTATTTGGTGCCTTATAACAGATAAATTTTAATTTATTATGTATTATATGCATAAAAAAATTGTATTAAGAGTAATAATTGCTTCTTTTTGCAACAGTACTAACTAGTGTTGAATTCAGACATTTTTCTCCGGGAGGAATTTCTGCTCTGGGAAAGGGGGGGGATTGCACTTTTTGATAATTAAAAGTATAAAATCTCAAATCTTTCAGCGGTTCTGTTAAACATTATATTTTTAACATTACATTTAAAAGAAAAAAAAAATAATTAATGACTTTGGGATAGGTAAGTTTAAATATGGACTAACTGATTTAATTTAAATTAAATTAGTTTAATTTATAAAAATATGAACTAACGAAATAAATTAAAAACGTTATAAAATTAGAAACTTGATTTTTATAAAAGTAAAGAAAAAACATCAACTAATTTTATAAATTTAAGGAAAAAATTGTAAACTTTGTAAAATTATAATTTAGAAAATAATAAATTTTAGCGTAATTCATAAATTTGTAAGCCAAAACAGTTTAGTTTAATACCAATTTGCATAGCTATAATTTGCAGAGATATTATGTTATGAAACCTTTAAATAACACAATATTGCCTCACATTAAAAAAGATAAATTAAAAAAAAATAGTGAAAAAAAAATCATAAATTGGAAGTAGTATCAGGAAAAAAATAAGTAAATTAAAAAAATAAATAGATTAGATTTTTTTTTTTTTTTTTTTTTTTTTTTGGAATTTATAAAAATAAAATAAATTTCTAAATATTTCATTAAAAAATATAAATATTACTATTCTTTTCACATTAAATTGACATGGCCTCGGTTAGAATGAGCCAGCTGGTCGAGCCGGGCCTGGCCTGTATCCTAGAAGAACTTTAGTAAATATAACAATCTTAATTCGCATTTCAAAAAAAGCGATTTCTGTACTCAACCTTTAAACGACATTTACGGAAATTGCACTGTTTTGCAAGAAATACGGACATTGTACTGTTTTGAAAGAAATACGGGAAAAATCCATTAAATTTACGGAAAACTTTCTGCATATTTACGGATGTAAAGTCTCTTTAACGGAACTAATGTTATTTACGGAAATTGTACTGAAATTTTAGAAAAATGAAACTTCTCCGTAAAATTTTACGGAAAATCTCTTGTATTTTCACGGATTTTTTTTAGAATGTATATCGTTCAAACGACAATCACTATACCGGTTCAATTGGTTGGTTGATTATTTGTTACGGCAAATTATCTGCGCCAGGGATATAGAACGGCGGGAGGGTGGGGGGTGCCCTCCATGACGGACCTTTCTAAGGGATCCTAACCCGTATTTACGCAAGGTTCGAAGTAAACCCTGGGAAACTCTGAACGGTTAGGTCGACGGGCGCGACAGTGGTTTGAACCCAGCACCTCCCGTCTACCACCTTTGAAAGCAGAACTTCTCAGCCACTGGTGGGGCCACTATAATAGGACCCTTAATATAACGAGCTCATGTGCGCTGTAAAATAAATTTTAAAATTTAACTTACCCAAGTAATAAAAATAATGATCTTGAAATCCGCATTGATTGCGATCAATGCTTCTTAGTAACAAAGTAGATTGTAACAAAGCGTCGTTGTAACAAAGAAAGCGATGATTTAACAAGTGCGTCAAAATGTGTTACCAAATGTGTTCTCAAATATGTTCCCAAATGTGCTCCAAATCTGTTCTCAAATGTGTTCCCAATCTGTTCTCAAATGTGTTCCCAATCTGTTCGCAAATGTGTTCCCAATCTGTTCTCAAATGTGTTCCCAATCTGTTCTCAAATGTGTTCCGAGTTTAGATTTAACAAATATCCTGAACAGAACACTTTCGGAACACTTTCTTTATAGCGGAACACATTCGGAACACATTTCAGTACACATTGAAGTAACTGGAACACATTTTTTGAATCAAAGTGTTCCAAATGTGTTCCCAATGTGTGCTGGGAATTTGCAGTGTAGTTTGGATAGTTATAAAAACCATCTGTTTATAACAATAAGTGTTGATTGGATATAAACATCTTCATTAGTTCTCTAAGAAGGCCTGAACTTGCTTGCGACGATTATTTTTTCGAGAATTTCGGAGCAAAAAAGACGTGCGGAACTAGAGTTTCATATCCCTCTGTGAAAGCATCTCATCTCACGTTGCTATTTCCCTGATACAATGTTGCCAGTTCATTACTTTTCTTAAATTCGGGTTGCTTGACTACCACCACTTTTTTTAAGTAAAAATATTGCCTTGTTTAATTATCTATTAAATAATGAGAAAATGATCCAATCAAACAATCTGAATAAAATAAAAGTAGAGTAAACCCTGCCCTGATAAGCCCAAATGTTACTATTCACATTATATAATATGCAACTGCAACATATGGGTTTCCACATTTTGTAGTAAATTTCTTTAGAGAGGGTGGGATGGGAAGGGCCCTAGAAGTCAGTCAAAAAAGATATTTGTTATGGAATTTACAAAACAGTAGAAAAATTAGTGAAATGGAAGTTAAAGGGGAGAAGCAAACTGAAGTGCGAAAAAGATATATTGTGATTACATGGATCAGAGGCTTCGGTTTGGCAATGAATTTTGGATAGAGCCATGCCTGTGAATGAATGCAAATTGTTTGAAAAAGAGTTGAAATAATTTAAAAACCAACATTGGAGCTTTCTTTGGTTTTTTTTTTTTTTTTTTTTTTTAAATAACCCAACAACGTCAAACTAAAATATTATTCACGGAAACAGTGATAATATATATTTAACGGACTGATAGTGACTGATTTATTTTTTTAAATATTTCAACAGCATCAAGTTAAATATAATTATTCATGGAAACAGTGTTGATACTTATTTTTAAAGTACTTAAACGGATGCGTCCTTCCCATCAACCAAACCAAATACCTCATTGTGCCTATACACTGCACATCTCTTTACATTATAAAATAAAATTAACAGCTCAATACTCGAGTAGTATGAAAATAACTTCCACCGTGAAACTAGAACATTATACTTTCAAAATCTCTTTTTCATTATTTTTAATATAAAAAACGAAGTCTATTACAGCCTTTTGCCCTAAACTAGGAATGCCCAAACCAAAGACATGTAATTTGTTTGGAGGAATATTTCACTTTTTTCCTGTAAATTTCTAAAGAAAAGAATATTTGTTTTCATTTGAGATATTTCGTTTAAATTTACATTTTTTGCAAATAAATGTTTATTCTCCACTTGTTTCTGTATTATCTCTTGCGTACATAAAATTTAGCAGAAGAGTTTAGTTGTATTCCAAACACAAGGTCGTTAACCAAGATATCTGATTCACGCATACAGACGCACAAAAAAGTATATACGTATATATATATGTGTGTGTGTGTACCTTAGTAGAAATAGGACCAATGTCCGTCTTTGACATTTTGAGAAAAAGTTCCTTTGTTTTTTATATTTTTTAAAATCGTTGATTTATTACTGGGTAAATAATTTCCGTCCAAAGTAAATTAAATGGAAGACATCGGCATTTATTTCTATTATACCTATGATTAATGCAAAGTGGGTGGTGGATACAGAAAAAAATAATGGTGATTATTAACTTTTCAGAGGGCGCATTTTCACTTTTTTCATGAGTAGGCGCGTTTCGTATATCTTATGGAAAGATGTTACGCTATTACAAATGCAAGATATTTCACAACAGTAATAAGGGACAAGTTTGAAAAATAACTATACATAATTAGTAGTGAAAATTAAATTTTAGTTTCAGCGCCATATGTTAGAATAAATTAAAAGAAATATCACATTTGCCGTAACATTTAGAGAAATGCACTTGCTTTAAGGTTAAAGAATGGTTGATTATTACGAAATGTATTAAATTTAGAGAAATGTCATTTTTTAATTTCACCTATGATTATTTTCAAATAATTTTTGACATAGACTAATAATGGTGACTTTGGACACTGACTCTCTTTCTATCAATGAACAAATACATAAATAAATCATCATCATCATCAACTGCTTTCAATCCATTGCTGGATGTAGGTATCCCTTACATTTTTTCATTGTTTCCAACCTAATGCTTTGCTCATCCAATTAACTCTAGTCGCTTTTCTGATTTCGTCGCTTCATTTTACGTGAAGCCGTCTTCTTTGTCGTTTTAACTCTTCGGGATACCACTTTAGGGTATTTATACTCCATCGATTGTCTTGTCTTTTTACAACGGGCCTAGCCCATTTCCAATTTAACCGTTTAATTCCCTTGATGCAATGTCAAAAACTTTTGTCTGAATTCTTATAAAGGTTATTCTTTTTCTGTCTCTTCCAGTTATGCTTAGCATACATCTTGCCATACTTCGCTGTGCTGTTTGTAATCATTGAACCATCCTTTTTTGTAGCGTCCTTGTTTCCTTTCCATAAGTTAGTGCAAACAAAACACAATTGGTTAAACACTTTCTTTTCAAGCAAAGAGGCATGTATAATAGGCTTCAGAATAATATTGATATTTCAAAAAGCACTCCATCTATTTCTTATTCTTTTATTTACACCGGGCTCCAAAAGTTAAGATACAACCAGTCTTTTTTAGGTAGATTCGTAAGAAATACTACCTATTACATTCTCCCCTATGTTGGAGTTTTTGAAAATTTTTTGCTGATCTACGCCGATCATGACTCCCAGAACACAAAACCACCCCCAGTTCAAAACTTAATATATATATATATGTATATATATATATATATATATATATATATATATATATATATCACTTTTTGATAGACACGATAACTTGAAAAAATCTGCACAAATCTCTTCCAAACTGATACATAAAATCAAGGGGCATAAAATCTCGATCAAGTTCGTTAATGGGCAAAATCGAACCAGGGGGGGAAATGGGGGGGGGTGAAAACAGAAAAAAACCCATAATTTCTTAATTATTATACGTATCGAATCCGTTTAAAGTTATTATTACTTCTAAGAAAATGGTCGAAAATTTATGTATGACAAATTTTTGATATAATTAAAAATGGTCCCAAGGGGGGAGTTTAGTAGAAAAAAAAATCATAACTTCGTCAATTCACAAGACATCAAATCTGCTTAAATTTATTATAAATCCTCTTAATATTATCTAAAACTTTTACATTGACAAGTTTTTTATAGGACCAACCCTTATAGCAGAAAAAAATAATCCCTTCCTGCTTCACCTGCAAACTAGTTAGGTTTCGAAGTGGGCGGTTCCAACTATCGCATCATGGCAAAAAGGTCATTTCTTCCGCAATTCCCAACAAACAGCTGCCCACGGTCTGCGTCTTCGAAATCTACTTGTGCCTGTAGGCCGAGCCGTCAGGGATTTTTTTGATTGGCAATGGCACACAATGCTGTACAACACTGTTACATATCAGAACACTAAATTAAAGCAGGCTGGCACCATGTCAATGCCACAGACCGACACACAGTTTGTGGCATCTTTCTGGCTATAAGGTTGGTAAGTGTGGGGAGGCTCGTACATTAAAATAATATAATATTTTTTATAGTTAAATGTTTTAATAACACTTATTAAATTTTACAAATAATCCAGCATCCAAACGATAACATTTTATTCTTTTCTCTTTCGAATAACAACAAATCTGGGCAGTTGCCCTATTTCATATAAAAAATGTGCCGATGATTTTAACAGCAAAATAAATAAAAATGAAATAAAATAATGGGGACATGAAGTTAATAAAAATGATATTAAGTTGCTTTAAATTGCGTAATCGAGCCACTACAGGTGTAAGAAAAATATATCGCCAAGAACCCCATCTAATCACAGGTAATGGGACCTCCAGTCCATTTAATCTAGTTTAATCACGTTTCCAACGTTTACTGGGAGGTTCCATTACCTGTGATTTATTCTGTTGTGCTGATTCAGGTATCAGACCAGATGTTTATGATCATCAAGGTTAACTGGGTGAAATAGTTCAGCCATATTCGTCTGGGATTGCTCAGTTGGTAGAGCATTGGCAGCTTCAGCCATGGGATCCCGGGTTCAAATCCTGGCACGGACTTTTTCACCCAGTTGGGAAGATTACATCTCATATTAACTTCTTTGTTGGAAATCACTTAATAAAAAATGACAATTTGTGGAAAATCTCTTATCATCCGGTTACTTTTCAAAAGCAACCGAAAATCAGCTCATTGTGTCACCGATATCTTTATGAATTTTCACGATATTCGACTGGTCTTTTTATATTAGTTGCTCTATAGAGTTGACTTCCAAAACATTAAGGGGGGAAAAAAAACTTTTGTTATAGTTTGCACATGCACAGTTAAAAATTATTTCATACAACTACTCATATTTCATTAAATACTAAATATATTTATATTCTAATTGTATTACGTTATTTCTACTATATTTTGTCAATTTTTCTGAAAGTGGCGTTAAATTTCATTGAAAACCCTATTGATTGAAAACCCTATATATTTGCTATAAGCAAAAGAGCTGCAGAAATTGCTTGAATTTTTTAAAGAAATTGTTATATCTCCATGAATATACGTACTGTTCTTACATAAAGGAACACTAATGTTGTACAATATATTCACTTTGTCGTGTACTGCAACGACAGATCATTTCGTGCATTTTATTTCAAAGGGTGATACCAAATATTATTTTTATCTTTAACGTGTTGTTGGTCCACTAATTGCTATCATGATGAAGTCTTTGTGGAAAAATGAGGTCAAACATGTTCTTTATATTTCCGAGGTTCTGAAATAATTTGTCAAGTATTTCTCTAGATATTCGATAAAACGTTTAAAATCGAATGTTCCCGGTGATGTTTAGCCATATAGTGTAAGTGCAAAATAAAAATAAAAACATCTACAGCAAACGATCTCGTCTAACAAAAAGTGACGATATGTTAGCGTTAACGATTGCGGTGATTTTCCTTCTTTTAAGCTGGAGCGGGTTTAGGTCATTAGGATTCCTGGCGAATCGAAAAAAAAAATGCCACTGCACTCCTAGACAATATTGTGCTGTCCTCTAAAAAAAACACAGTGTGAAATGTTTCCTAAAAAAAACCCACCCTAATATTTTATCAAATATTTTCACTGAAGTCAATTTTTGGTTTTGCGCTGTTTCTATACACCATTTGCAACAATAAAAACATTTGATAATGCCTAAGGAGTGTTTATTTAGTTTTAAAAGAATTTATTCTAATAATGCAGAATTTTGGCAAAACATGAGCTTAATTTTCACATATTTACTTGTTATAATACGTTATGTTAGAATGATGTACATCAATTTTGAAATGTTTTTATGTTAAACCATTAAAATGTGAATAAAATAGTACATTTTAAAGCTGATTATGTCATATAGGGCTCGGCTGACGACCTTTGAAAATGGAGCTAAAAAAAACCCATGGTGGAATTAAAAAAAACCCAAAAATTTTTTCAATAAATAAATGATAAAATATACAATTTTTTTAAAAAAAATACATTTATTTTTAAGGAACATAATTAAATTATGCAAATTTAATGTATATTGAAGGCATTTCTAAGGATTTTTTTTTTTTAGTATGTCATAAAAAAAAAAAATCCATGTTTGCAAAATTAAAACCCATCAATCTTTTTTACACACAGATACCCTTCACTTGTATTTTACACATTATTTTGATGTTTTCAAACTTTTATTTATTTTATTTTATTCACTCTTTTAACTGTTTAATGCAAAATATTTTACTTAAGTTAGGAATAACTAATATTGATGCATAGCTGCTAATTTGTACTATTTATCTTCTAAGCATACAGATGAACTGTAAGTTTGTGCAGTTTTGTGCAAAACACAGTAAGTGAATTGCAAAATATCATTTTGTCTTTTGCATAAAAGGGTTGGGTTGGGTTGGGTTGATTATTGACGGCCAATTATCTACACTAGGGATATAGGCCCGGGGGGAGTGCCCTTCGTGGGGGTCTTTCTAAGGGAACCTAATCCGTATTTACGCATGGATAAATCCACGGCTCGAAGAAAACCACGAAAACTCCGAACGATTAGGCCGACGGGCGCGATTGGGATCGAACCCAGCACCTCCCGTCTACCAGCTTCGAGAGCATTGCATAAAAGGTAAAACTTGAAATCTGATGCATTCCCCCTTATGTAATTTAAAATATACCACAGAAGAAAATCGTAATACAATTCAGGAAGGGAGTGGCAGCAATTTAATCAGCAAAATTTCTTTCAAAAACACCCTTTCTGTGTCATCGATGAACTTCATTATCTTTGCTTCATCATCTGAGAAGGTAAAGCCAGGGTTGTAATTTTGATCAGTCAAAACTCATTTTAACCAGGATTGTGGTCAAAACTGGTTTTAACCATTTAAAAGTGGTCGAATTTGCTTCAACCACTCAAAAGTAATTGAAACTCTATTAAAAAGACATTTGACATTTTTGGATTTCACAATGCACCTGGTGAATTGTTATGCAAACTCTTCAGCAATAAAGATAATTTTCAAAGTTTGATCTGAGTTAGCCTTAATACAGAAAAAGTCATTACTTGATAAGTAACACATGTTGTATTAAATTTATTTTAATAAAATAAATTTTAATCTCTTTTTCCAAATCAAAATGAGTCTTAATTACTGATGATCAAAACATATTTTGACCAGGAAAGTTAAAACTGTTATTTTCCATGTTTAAACCAATACAAGCCTAATATTAGGTAGACCAACAAGGACTAATAATATTAGGTAAAAGGCAAAATTGGGAAATTTCATTAGTGGCCAGTGGTAGTAGTTTTATAAGTGGCCACTAACTTTAAACTAGTAGCCACTTTTTTATTTAAAAATGTTAAACAGTAAACTTTTGTTAAAATTTTTATTAGTATTAATCTAAAATTAAATAGCCCAAATAAATATGTTAATATAAACATATTGCAATCAGCAAAAGTAGAATCCTTGATAAAATGCAAGAAAATTTTACTCTCTCCTTGTGGGAAAAGTGCCATAAGGTGGCCGCTGGCAGACGTATTTAGTAAAGGCAATGGAAATTTATTTGGTGCCAAATCTGGGCTAAAGGTTCAGGTATGATAGTATGACTTGATACTTGCTGCCATTAAGGTTACTGCATCAATGGTAGGAAAAATTAAAAGCATTAAAAATCTGCACATGCAAAAATGTTGAAGAAATGTAATTAGTAAAATAAGATTTTGTGTGGCAATGTTGGCAGATGTTCTGGAAACAGCACCAATCCATTCCTTGTATTACCTAAGTACTCAATATTTTTTAATATCAATTAGATACATTTTTTTTCTAGATTGACACTGATCAATTTAATAAACACAAACTACAGCTCGTACAAGATGTAAGGAAAGAATAAAGATGAGTGTTCCAGTTATGACACAAAAAGAAATAGATGAAGTGTTAAAATCACACTAATTTCCAAGCACTTAAAAGCATTGTAATCACTCTTTGCTGCATTCAAAAACAAGCATTGAGAATGAAAGTACTACTACTAAAGTACTTTTTTTTATAGTGAAGATGGCAGTCAGGAAAGTAATAAATCTTTATGGAGCTCAGATTTATCAGATACAGATATGCATAATACCAATGCAACACTAGATACCGGGCTTGCTCATTCACTCTCAAAACGTCACAAATGGTGGCTGACCGCGACCAGCGATTGGTCCAAAGCAACGCGCCCATCGTTTTGTGCCAATCGCTGTATATCTTTCCTCCTAGTCAGCCACCTTTTGTGACGTCATCATAATGAATGAGCAAGCCCGGTATGTAGTGTAGCCCTGATAATACAGAAGAAGCTGCAATTTTGAACACCGCAAGTGATATTACTGATAATGAAGACAATGATTTATTCTGTTCTGTACAAGAAGCTGAGAAGTTACAATGTGGCCAGTAAGTGATTATTAAATAAGATGATATAAAGTTTCGCGTCATTATTACTGAAGAAGTAAATGATGATCGTCAAATAAATTGCTTAATGCCGACAAAAATTAAGAATACTCAAGTTTGAATCTAATCACTATATTATTCAGAACAAAAGAAATCAAAATGTGGCTATTACTAATGCTTCTCCATTAATAAACTCTCGGAGATTTTACAAATGCTATTTAATAATTTTCTTCTTAAATTTACTGAAGATGTATGCAAAGAAATGTGAAAAGTCTGGAGCGAATTTACAAATCATTATATTTTGCATTTGAAATTCCTTCAATTTACAAAATAATGAAATATTTAATATTTTTTTGCAGAATTGTGGTTTAAAAATAAATAATAATGAAAAAAAAAATATATTTTACTGTCAAATAATTTTATTTCCAAGTATTTTTACATGTGGGTTTTTTTTAGGTAACATGGGTTTTTTTTTGGGAAAAGGTGGGTTTTTTTCAATTTCTTGCTTAATTGGCTGTCATTTTGTAACATATTGATAGAATGAAAAATGCTCAACATTAAAATCTTAGTCAGATCAAGCCGTGAAAATATAGCTATGTTGAATTTTTTTGTATTCCTTACTAGACTTTATATAAAGATAAATTCAAAAAATGGGTTTTTTTTAGAGGACAGCACAATAACTGACGGTTTATAAAGTTTATTAATAAACCATTGAGACAAGTAATTTTTTTTCAAATATTATACAGTGTGTCCCTTAAAAATCTATACACAATTTAAATAATTATATATATATATATATATACTTAAACACAAACATGTCAAGAATCATTTCATTGGACATATGAAATACTCTTTTAATAGCTTCTCCCAATTTATCAACTGTTGCCGGTTTTGTACGCTAAACTTTGTCTTTTAGAGCTTCCCCATAAAACAAATCTATTGACGTGAGGTTTGGGACTTTCTCCCAAACGTTCTCTACAATTCAGCAACATTTTTTTAACTTCCAGTATCACTTTAGGATAAATATTCTTTACTCAAAACTTAGTCTGGTTTCAGCCCTTATTTCAAGTAACTAAATCTAAACGGATAATAAGAACATGCCATGTTATTAGCAATTAAATTGTGTATCCTTTTTTTTCGTTAATTTTCAACAGACCTATCATCGTTTCTCTTTATTAATTTTAAATTTTTAAGAAATTTTTTTTATGAATTTTATATTCATAGCTGAAATTTGCATCATTTAATTCCTTATTTCCCCTGACTCTCTTGTTTAATTTCGAATTGGGGGAATCCTATCTAGTTTTTATGTACAAGAAGAGGGTGTACCTCAGGGCAGTGTCCTGAGTGTCACCCTCTTTGCTATTAAAATTAATGACATCCTTAAACAACTCCCTCCTTCAGTGAAGGGCGATCTCTACGTTGACGACTTCCACATTATGTGTATGGGACAGGATATTCGTTTTATTGAAAGACAACTGCAAATTGCAATCAAAAGTATTCTTAGCTGGACTAACAAAAATGGTTTCTTAATTTCTCACGACAAAATATCTTGTGTGCATTTCTGTAGACGAAGGGGTCTGCATCCAGATCCTGAAATTTTTATCGATTCTACTCAAATTCCTGTTGTGGACAACGTTCGTTATCTTGGCCTACATTTTGACAATAAACTTACTTATTTACCACATATTTTACAGTTACGGACAAAATGCGAAAAATCCCTTAACCTACTTAAAGTACTTACAAATACTTCTTGGGGAGCTGACCATACTACTCTCCTTAAAATCTATAGAACGGTGATCCGTATAAAAATCGACTATGCCTGCCAGGTCTATGGTTCTGCCAGTAAATCTGATCTTAAAAAACTTGACACTGTGCACCACAGTTCACTCCGTGTCTGCTCTGTTGCATTTCGTACATCTCCAATTTTAAGTCTGTATGTTGACTGTTCTGAACCAGCATTACACCTTACTCGTGAAAAACTTTCATTAGAATTGTATTACCGTGTCCTTTCTCATCCTGGTCATCCTCTTCACACATATCTTTTAAATACTGACAATGATGTTCTTTATCAGCATCGACCATCTTGCGTCCCACCTTTTGGAGCCAGAATGAGAAACATTATCAATAATGGCCCGTTGAATAATATCGAGGTGAGTCCATGTCCTTTGCATGTGCTCCCTCCTTGGAATCCCCCTAAAATTACCTCTCTCCATCCTTTTAAAGGTTATGACAAAAACAACTTGGCTTTATTTGATCTGGCTGATATTTATACAGATGGTTCCAAGAGTGGGGATATTTTGTTGGTTGTGGGGTTTTTGTTGATAACACTAGTTTCAGTTATCGACTTCACACTTCAATTTCTGTCTTTACGGCAGAGTTGATTGCGATAGAGAGAGCCATGTTACACATATCTCATCATCATAAAACATCCTTCATCATATATACTGACTCAAATAGTTCTATTGACGCAATCAAATCTTTTAAAAAGCATCCTTATGTCTCAGCTATCCTGGATTTTTATTATAAATTGACTAGACGTGGTTATAATATTTTATTTTGCTGGGTACCTGGAAACATGGGTATTCCTGGAAATGAAAAAGCAGATGAGGCTGCAAAACTTGCTCTTAATCCATTACACCATAAAATTCCATTCTCAGACGTTAAACTATTTATAAAACACTTTATTCATAATAAATGGCAAGAAAGTTGGGATTTAGAATACAATAATAAGCTGCATCATATCAAACCCACAATCATGACCTGGCTTCCGAGTTATCCAAGAAAAACAGATGTTCTTCTGACTCGTCTGAGAATTGGACATTCAAGGATCACTCATAAACATCTTTTACTTCGGGAGGACACACCCATGTGTCCACACTGTCATTTTGATTACAGGACCATTTATCATGTTTTAACTGACTGTACGGGCCTCCGGCACTTATAAAGAATTTATTTTAATTCATCATCACCAATCTTGACAAACCTCATTGGGGAAACACCTCATGGGGCACTCTTTCATTTTTTAAAATATACTGGCTTTTATTTTGAAATATAATTTTTATATACCCTTCATGTTTTATCTATAACAATATTAGTTTATACTTGCTTGACTTGACATCTGGATGGGGTAACCCCATCCTGATAATATTTCTTAATGTAGTATTTTTTTACCTCACTTTTTTAAAAATTATTTATATTTGTTTTATACACTGTATGACTATATCTGGATGGGTAACCCAATCCAGATAATTTTCTCATTAAACTTTGTGGACTTTTTAATACATTTTTTTCTTTGGCGCAGCTTGTCCCCAATGGGACCTTGCGCCATAAAACCCTATACAACCAACCAACCAACCTCTTGTTTAATTATTATATGAGTATTTTGCGACATCAAAAACTTAATAGATTCACACCAGTTAAGTCTGCGAAAATTTTAATTTAAAATTTTATTAGAGACATTTTTCAAATATTCCAACTACTTAGAAAAACGCGAAAACAATCGAGAGTTACTCATTGACGTTAATCATTTTTACATAACAAACTTTCAAAATTTCAGACGCATAAAACATTTTCACATATAGAAAGTTACACTCAATCGGGCAAAAAAGTACGCTGAGAAAGTGCGTTAACCACTTAGGATACCTTATGCAACTTGTTTACTTTTTTCTTTTAAACATCTGTATTCCAACCCTTAGTTTAAAAATAATGATATTGTTTTGAATTTCTAGAAATCCAGCCTACTCCCAAGATTTTTTTTTTCATCAAAGTAACATTAAAAACAAAATCTTGAACCTACAAGAAATCAAGAACCTGGCGCCAACAAAGAGTCTGGCGTAAATAACAGGTTCGTATTTGAAGAGAATAGTTGTCGAAAGATAACTAAAGAGTTTTATAAATTTATTTTTTACACAATAGAGACGAAAAGCTTTATGCATTCAACCGCTTAAAAATAAATAAATATAACATTAGATTGGTCGTCTGAGAAAGGATAAAAAAATATTTATTTTAAATTAAGTTCCTAGGAATACAAGGAAGTCAGAAAATTGCAGCATATAATGAGTTTGTCTTTGCTAAAATGGATTTTTCTAAAATCGAAAAAGCCAGTGGAAATGAAAATAATTATTTTTGAACCTGTTCTTAAGATTATGTTTAAACAATTTATTTCACCAATGACGCTTTTATCAGAAAGGAAAAAAAACCCGAATATTTTTCTTCCTTTCTCTCAGGCAGAGTTGGATTTGTTCGATTTTTTTTTCTTTTTCTCCTTTATGCTTGCATTGCTCATCCGGTTTTGAAGAGTCATTGCGCATTTCAAATAAAATATAAAACGTCCTATACTTCAAGTAAATAATTGTCAATATTTTATCGTATCAATTCTATTAGAGAAGTTAAAAAAAAACCTTTACAAACCTCATACTAAAGTAAAGAAACAAATAGATTCATTAGTGATATTCTCAACGTCAATGATTGTCAGATTTAGACAGTGGTGTGAACATGGAACATAAAATGCAAGGGGATTAAAATTAAGTTCATTTTTGTAAATCTATATTTTAACCGCGCATATTAGAACCATTATTGTATTCGTGACCTCTTAAATTAACTATATGTCTAAATATAATTTGTTTCTGTAAATGAGTGGAAAATCCAGGTAATACAGTTCTTATGTTATTTAAAATTTTGTAGAATGCTGAAAAGTGTTCATGTATTTCAGCCCTTTTATGTTCTGAATTGAATTGAACAAAACTGACTACGCTTTTTACTTACCTATCATACGTAGTATAGGGTAAATCTTGTAATCGTTTTGAAAATCGAAAAAAAAATTTTGGTGGATTTGACACTGGAGATTCCAAAAAACATATGTTTAGAAAAAAAATTTGCCTTCCGTCTGTCTGTGTGTCTGTCTGTAAACGCTCTATCTCCCGAACAAATTGAGATAGAGACTTGAAATTTAGTATGTACTTAGTATGTAATAATGGGAAGAAGCTTATTGAATTTCAGTAAGCTCGATTAACTGGAACTATTTTTTTCGACTCTCGAAATATTCGTTCTGATAAAAGGTATATAAAAATTTTCGAAATTGTTTATTTTAAGGAGTGAATATAAAAGACAATAGAAAAAACAAATTTTGCATAAAGAATGAAGTCGATCGGATAATTAGTTCCCGAGGTATTTGAAATTATGTTTTCCACACTTTTCGATTTTTTATGACCCTGTATTTCATTCAAATTTCAATTCAAAGATATAATTTAATTGAAAATGAGACGCTTAATCCGCCGCAGTAAACCGTTTGTTAATATGATTATCAATTTTGGAGTTATAAGGATGTTTCTTTTACGCAATTCAGTAATAGAGCATTTAAAGTTTATGACGTCATCAAGCCACGAGTTTATTCGAATTGCAATGCATTTTATAAATAGTTTACACATGTTTTACTTTCATATTTTGTATTATGCATATCCATGATGAGTAAGTATTACAGTGAGTAAGTATTACAATGAGTAAGTATTACAATGAGATATCTAAATAAGCAGTTTAAATACGATGCATCGGAAACGAACTTTCCCCATAGACCATAATGTAGCGAAATTATTTTGTGTGTCCCTGTAATCCAACTATAAATGCTATACGCTTCATTTTCAATAACGAGCATTCTATGGTGAACCAAATTAACAAATAAAAATTTTGCCTTAATCTGGTTATATTTACGCGAGTTAGAGCACGGGCAGACAGACAAACCGAGTTCATAAATAGATTTCAACTATGTTGGAAAATATTAAAAACGAATTTAATATTAGGAGTTCCAAACTTTAAACCTTTATAATTCCTAAAGTATTCGACCGAATGACTTCTTGTTTGGTATCATAAGTAAAATTTATCGAAAAAAAAATATGTCAAACAAATGTGTAAAACAAAATAAGCTGTTACAATTGTCTGTTCATATTGAAATTTTCAAAGTTTGGTACAATTTCTGTATGATGATGACCCCTAAGCTTTTTTTTAACATAAACTGACGAAAGTCAAATGGCTATTTCCGTTTTTTTTCTGGGTTACTTTATTGATTAATATGTACGGGTTGTTCTATTTTTTTTCTTTCGGTCGACTGTACATAAAATAAGTTTTTAAAAAAGAAAGTAAGAAAAGAAAAGAAATAACCGAAAATCATTAATTTCTTATCTTAGGTGACCCGTCCCATTTTTGACGGGATATCTCAAATGCGTTGCGCCATTTTCAACTTTTCAATTTTCAAGCATTTCTTTTCCTTTTGACCTCATTAATTCATGGATTTGTTCAAACATTTTACTTAAATTGGAGCAAAATGAAAGAATAAAAAAACATAAATAATAATGTTATTTTTTGAGAAGCTAATGCAAATCAAAAAGTTTTAGGTTAATATGAAAATTTTATTTTTATATTCATTTAATGAAAATAAACAAAATGTAAAATTACATAAATAACAAGAAAAATGCAAAACATTATACGTAAAATATTTAGAGTATTATATTCAGATTATTAAATAGGTATAATTTTAACATTCTTTACAGAGTTCCAAATCATTTTAAGAAATAATATATTTCATGAAAGACATGTTATAACAAATTTGTATCTATAACTATTTGTGTAATTCTAAAATTATACAGTAAAGAAAACAATAACCACATGCAGAGATATATACATTTGTAAGGCTTTTAGTTTTTTCATTAAAGAAACTCGAGACATAAATACTAATGAATTCCCTAAGTACCAAGTTAAATATCGCTAGAAGTTTCCAGTTTTATTTAGTAATGAAATCATTTTTTTTTTCAAATGGCAAAATGCACAGTAATAAGTGAAATAGAATGTTCTAATTAGAAGATTTTTAATTATTCTAGATCCTTACATGTCAATTTTGTCTTTGTCCCAGCAATACATCTTCACTATATTGAAACTATCCAAAAGTATTTAGATATGGATGGGTCAAAATATTATTTTCCAAAACAGAACCTCATGCCAACTTAATTTCTTTTAAAGTCCAACATTTAAACAACTTCATTCATATTACTAGTATTTTCAAATATTCATAACAGAATCTGATCTTTTAAGAAAGAATAGAAACGAACTCTAAAGATTGAGTAGATAAAATGTTTGAGGCTTAAATTTCTTAGACACCCCCATTCCCCTAATGTGCATCAAAAAATTTTTTTTTTCATTCATCCAGAGAATATCGAAAATTGTTTCCAAAAAGGTGGATTTCCTCCTTTAGACTCTTTTAAAAGTATATAGTAATATAATGCAAGAAATATGGAGAGGTTTTATTTTCTTTTAGATTTTACAGTTTAATAAAATAAATTTAACAATTTTTGACATTCATATTGTGGATGAAGAAAGATCGAAAACTATAAGGTTTTTTGCGACTTTTGTTAGCATTAATTCATTAATTCCTTTTTCTTTTCTTTTAAATCCCTATGAAGAAAATAAATTGCAAATTTCTTGAACGATTGCCGATTTTTACGATTTTTTTCTGCGACTCCTTGACGAAATTCGAGATTTTTTTCCCGAGACCAACTGACGAAATTCACGCTTTTTTTCTGCGACCAATTGATGAAATTCGCTATTTTTTTCGCGACCGATTAACGACATTCGCGATTTTTTTCCGTGACCAATTGATGAAATTCGTGATTTTTTTCCGCGACCAATTGATGAAACAATTTTTTCTGCGATTAATTGATGAAATTCGCTTTTCTTTTCACAATCGATTTATGAGATTCGTTGTTTTATTGCATGTGTGACTGATGAAATTCGCGATTTTATTTCGCGATAGTTTAACGAAATTCGCGATTTTATTTCGCGATTGTTTGACGAAATTTGCGATTTTTTTCCTGCGACCCATTGATGAAAAGCGCGATTTTGTTTTCCGCGACCCATTGACGAAATTCACGCTTTTTTCTGCGACCAATTGACGGAATTCGCCGTTTTTTCCAGGATCAATTGACGGAATTCGCCCTTTTTTCCAGAACCAATGGACGAAATTAATATTTTTTTTTCTCCGAAACCAATTGATAAAATTAACATTTTTTAAAATAAAAAATAATAAAAAAGCGAAAATCTGCCGTTCGGCGGAAAAGTGGCATCCCTGTTTTTGCCACTCCCGTGAAATATAGCATTTTTGAGTTGTGTCTCTTTTCTCACGGTTAAGCGATATTTTAAATGTTCAGATGAATCAGTCTGACTTAGAATTTGTGAACAAATCCGTTCTCAAATTATTTTGATTTGATTTAGACATCTTAGGAAAGTTAGATGGTGGAGAAGCTTTTATAAAATTAAACATACAGAAATCAAGCATATTTTCAGAAAGTGTTATAACTCTGTTTCGAGTCCCAATATGTCCTATGTTCTGACCATTTTGATAGAACTGTTTCATAAAAATATAGAAAATTATAACATCTTGTAAAATTATGCTTCTTTTAATTTCTAAAAGGCGTAAAATAAAAACTTTAAAATCAGTAAAATAAGTTTTATTACACTGTTGACATATTTTGACTCCATCGGAGCCACTATCAAAACAAATAAGAATATTGTACAATTGCACGGTCTTTGAAGTTATTATTTGAAACGTCAGCATCATTTAATTTTTCACGTACTTTTTCAAAGTACGCACGTTATTTTTTTATTTTTACATGGATGTTTATTTCCATATTTGTATTGTAACCATGGAGTCACTCGAGCCGCAATTTTGGTAAGTTAAAGGATGCTGCATCGTTACATATTGTATTTTTACGTGTTATAATCGCTATGGTTTCTCTTATAATGGATGAATACTATTGTTTGGAGAGGAAAATGATCTTACCTTCATGAAAATATGATGCAATGAAAGTATATTATATCTTTGATTATCATTTGATTTATTATTACTTATTATGAATATTATTGTTAGTAAAAATTATCAATTAAATCATACAATAAAACTAAGATCATTTTATCCTCCAAGCTTATCCATCCATTATAAGAGAAAACATAGAGATTATAACACTTAAAAATGTAATATGTAACAATGCAGCATCATTTAACTTACCAAAATTGTGACTCGAATTACTCCATGGTTACAAATATGGAACTAAACATCCAAGTAAAAGAAAAATAATAATAATAGGTGTAATTTGAAAAAGTACGTGCAAAATTAAACGATGGCGTTTCAAATAATAACTTCAAAGACCGTGCAATTGCAGAATATTCTTATTTGTTTTGATAGTGACTCCGATGGAATCGAAACATGTCAACAATCTAATAAAACTTATTTTACTGTTTATAAAGTTTTTATTTTACGCCTTTTAGCAAATAAAAGATGAACTGTTTCATGTTCATTACAAGAAGTAATTTACATTAAATGCATTGTATTTGTATTAAAATATTAGTATAAATATATGAAATACCTTATTAACGCCATCTCTGCTTAGCATTCTTCTATGCAACTTCCTCAGAATAAGTAAAGGGCTTATTGCAGTTCTAGATACCAATCCCTCGATTAAAATTTTAAGATCTTCAAGTGCAATAATATTTAAAATTTCCTCAATGTGACAGTCTACAACTTCATCACTGTGCGGCGATCTTCGTATGTGGCCCTCCAAAATATTTCTAACTTTTGAATGCTAATTAATAGGAAACTGGAATGGCGATATGACATCAATGAATGAAAAGACCAGAGATATTACAGCTAATAACATGTTGAAATCTGTGGTATTTTCTTTTTTAATTCGCACAGAAATAAAATTAAAAAAGTGAATAAGATTACTAAAGTAAAAAACAAATACAAAAATTTTACTTTTTTAATGTCAATATTGCGACAGATATTCTAAATATAAAATATAGAATTATTCAGGATTCCACGTTCAAACTTTACTGTAATTCAAATCCTGTTCCAAATCTTACTTTCTGACACATTTTTTAAAATTCATTTTTGTTCCCAAACGTATCAAATTGGCATGTGCGCTTATTGAGAAACTATGGAATCAAACTGTTTTCGGTAATCACAAATTTTTTTTAAAAACAAATGTCAAAGTTGCCATTTTTTCAGGGGCGTAGCTACCGTGGAGCAGTTGGAGCAAACTGCTCCAGGCGCACGAATCCCAAGGGCGCCAAATTAGAAAGAACAAAATAAACATTTGTAAAATTAATTGCATTTTTTAACACTTTCCAACCTAGTTGAAAAGTGTTTATGACTTCGGTTTGTCTGGCCGTCTGGCCGTCTGGCCGTCTGGCCGTCTGGCCGTCTGCCGTCTGCCGTCTGCCGTCTGTCCGTGCTCTAACTCCCGTAAATATGCTCGGATTGCCCTGCAAATTTTATATGTTATAATCGTTATCTATAGCATGTTCCCTATTTCAACGGAAGTGTGTAGCACTTATAGTTTTTTTACAGGGACACTCAAAAGAATTCCGTTACATTGCGGTCTATGGGGAAAAATCATTTGCGGTTTATTTAAATAATGTTTCAATACTTTAAACGCATTGAAATTTATATATATCACTAAGGTGCATTAGAAGAAGCTTAATATGGAATAGGGTGTGCATAGCACTTATACTTACTTTACAGGGACAGTCAAAAGAATTCCGTTACATTACGTCTATGGAGAAAAATCGTCTGCGGTTTATTTAAATAATGTTTCACTATTTTAAACGCATTGAAATTTATATAAGGTTCATTACAAGAGACTTACTACAGAATATTGTGTGTATAGCAGTCATCGTTCATTTACAGGGACACACAAAAGAATTCTCTACTGTATGTTAACAATAATTCCTGGAAGTGCGTTTTAAGTTACTGAATGCGATTTTAATTTTAAATCGCTTTTTGTATATTACGTGGTGTGTATAAATTCTGTAGATCCTATACAGGGAAGTACAAAAGTTCGGGAACACATTTCCGTATTATTTAACTCCAGACGGAGAATTTTAAACTGTGCTACGTGTTTCCTAACTGAACTAAAATTTAGCATCCTATGTAGTATATATACAAATCTATAGATCCTATACAGGGCTGAATAAAGTATTCGGATTACTTAGATGTTATCTTTTAGCTTATAAAAGAGTATGATTCGTAAAATTATTTTGGAAGCGTTGGAAAGTGTTACATAATCTATGCTTGACGCATGATTTTTCGTTCTTGTTTCATTATTAATAAGATTTTATAGTTGAATCTTGTTACAATCTGCATATTCCTATGATATTTTTAATTATTTTTAACCTCAACTACTTCGATTTAAAACATGTTTTCATACATAGTTAAAAGAAATTACTTCTATTCCTGATGTTTTAGTTTCAATTCATACCATATTGCATCCTCAAGTAAATTCTCCAACACCGCTTTAGCATTGCTTCCTTAAGGTTTTAGGTGCTTAAAAAAAAATAATAATAAAAAGAAGATACACTTGAAATGAATATAGATCAGATTTACATAGAAATTCTTTTTTCAAATGCTTTCTTATCAGAAATATTTCTCCTAGCGTAGGCTTGCTTTTAATAACAAATGATAATCCTCAATTCGGTAGCATTGCATTAAATAACCAAATAAAAATAAATTAATATTTTAGAGTAAATGCTTTTCTAAATAAGAGCTAATTCTAGTATCGATTCATCACATAAAAACGTTTAACTCGCATCTTGTTTAAACAATCTTTTTTTTTTTTTTTTTTTTTTTTCATTTCGATTTTATTTTCAACAAAGATTCTTTTGTATCCCAGAATAAATTGAATAGTGATTGTGTCAGGATGTAAAAGTGAAAATATCTTTCGCAAGTTTTGAATACCCACAAAGATGGAAAAATAAAATAAATAAATAAATAAGAGGAAATGATAGACACTCTAAATGAATATAGATCACATTTACATAGAAATTCTCTTTTCGAATGTTTTCTCATCAGAGATATTTCACCTAGCGTAGGAAAAACAGTAAATGCTTTTCTAAATAACAGCTAATTCTACCATTGATTCATTACATAAAAGAAGTTTAACTCACATCCTGTTTAAACAATCCTTTTAGGTAGATTTCGTAAGAAACACTACCTATTACATTCTCCCCTAAGTTGGAATTTTTGAAAATTTTTTGCAGATCTACGCCGATCATGACTCCCAGAACCCAAAACCACCCCCAGTTCAAAACTTTATCTATCTATCTATCTATCTATCTATGTCACTTTTTTATGGACACGATAACTGCAATAATTCTGCACAAATCTTTTCCAAACTGATACATAAAATCAAGGAGCATAAAATATCGGTCAAGTTCGTTAATGGGCAAAATCGAACCACGGGGAGGGGGAAATGGGGGGGCTTTTTGTGAAAACAGAAAAAACCCCATAATTTCTTAATTATGATACGTATCGAATCCATTTAAAGTTATTATTACTTCTAGGAAAAGGGCCGAAAAGTTATGTATGACAGATTTTTGATATCATTAAAAATGGCCCCAAGGGGGGAAAAGGGGGGGGGGTGTTAGAAGAAAAAAATTCATAACTCCGTCAATTCTGTAGATATAAAATTCGCTTGAATTTATTGTAAATCTCCTTAAAATTATCTACAACTTTTATATTGACAAGTTTTTTATAGGACCAACTCTTACGGCAAAAAAAAAAATTAAAAACAAAAAAATCCCTGCTGGCCCCGCCTACAAGCAGACGGGAAAACAGAAAAAAAACCCATAACTTCTTAATTTTTATGCATATCGAATCCGTTTAAAGTTATTATTACTTCTAGGAAAAGGGCCAAAAATTTTGTATGACAGATTTTTAATTTCTTTAAAAATGCCCCCAAGGAGGGAGGGGGGGAATAGGGGTTTTAGAAGAAAAAAATTCATAACTTCGTCAAATCCCAAGATAACAAATCCGCTTAAATTTATTATAAATCTTCTTAATATTATCTACAACTTTTATATTGACAAGTTTTTTATAGGACCAAATCTTACGGTAAAAAAAAAAAAAGAAAAACAAAACAAAAGAAAAATCCCTGCCGGCTCTGCCTGCAAGCAAGTTAGGTTTCGAAGTGTGTGGTTCCAACTGCCGCATCATTGCATGAAGGTCATTTTTCCGCAATTCTCAAAAAACAGGCGCCCCACGGTCTGCGTCTTCGAAATCTACCTGTGCCTGTAGGCCAAGCCGTCAGGGTTTTTTTTTTTTTTTTTTTTTTTTTTTTTTTTTGTCATTTTGACTTTATTTTCAACAAAGATACTATCCGCATTTTACTTGTTTTCTTAAAAAGAAAAAAAAATCTTATTATTGCAAAAGGACTTAAAATACGAAATTAATCTAAATATTTCTTTTGTATCGCGGAATAAATTGAATAGTGATTGTGTTAGGATTTAAAAGCGGAAAAACCTTTCTCAAGTTTTGAACACCCAAAAAGATGAAAAAGGAAAAAAATAAATAAATAAAGAGTGGAAAATAATAATAATAATAAAAAAAAAAACGCAAAGCCTTCGTGCCACTTTTTTTTTTCTTTTTCTGTAAGTTAAAACATACCATAGTTTAATATAAATTCTTCTAGATTCAATTATCTATTATATATTCTTTCGAAAATGGGGAGGAGTAACCATTTCTATTACTCGCTTTTATTTTGACACTGATTGATGTATTTTGTCATTTGTGAAACCAGATATTACATGGCAAACTTCTGCCTTTTCGGCTTCGTCGCTATTCACTCTTTTCTTTACATTTTCCAGAGGATTTCACGCGATGCTGTAATCACCATTACGAATTACGCGGAGATATAATTTCGAGAAGGCAACGTTTGTAAAAATCACCTAGAAGTGTCACGTTTTGGTATCTCAAGGTTTATTTGTGATCCTCTTTCTAAGAAAAAATAATAAGGGGCATTATAGTCTACAAGAAGAAGATGGAGGCATAATCTTGCTTCTTATAGATTTTCTGTCTTTCCCTAGCATAAATATACTCAGGGCCGAAACTAAGGGGGGGGAGAGGGGGAGAAGAGGCACGTGCCTCGGCGCCACAATGGACGGCAGAGGGGGCGGCAAATAAACATTTGATTTGTCGTTAAACACAAAAAAATGTATATGAAAATTTGGTAAAAATGTTTTGCAGCTGGAAAATCCAAACGAAAAACAAAGTGCCCGGTACACTAAACACTAAGGGGTGGAAAATTCACAAAATAAAATACTTATTTAAAACTTAATTTTTTTTCCATTCTAAGTCACTATTATAATTTTGAAAATTAGCGTTAGGTTCAGGAAAGCATCTAAACATATTAGTCTATAAATACGAAGAGTATAAGTAATAGTCAGTCCCGTACAGAGGGGAGGGGGGGGGTAGAGCCGGTACAAATAACTGGGGGCCCTCTCTTTGGGGGTCCGGTTTCGGGCTTATTTTTAAAATAAAATACCAGAAAAAGTTGAAATTAAAATAACTAACAAATATTAAAATTCAAAACTCCGAATTTGCTAGAACATTCTTACTGGTTGACCGGGGGGGGGGGGGGGGCGTATGTATCAAATACTTGACAGTTGGTCATTTTACGTTTGAAAAACAGTCCAGCTTTTATTAAAGAGCAGCAGAACGCACACAGTAAAGATGCGGGCGTCAGGCAATTGAAGCTGGTGAAATTTAAAGTAATTCTCATACAAATTAAAGTAATTCTCAAGTAATTCAGATTTTAATACATATCCCTGTATTATCAAGTTTTTTTAGTTCTTCATTATTGCTACAGTTTTTATTATCCAAACGACTCTGCGGTTAGATGGTCGTTTTTTGTTCAATTTTAACGTAAGTTAACTAAGGAGCCTATAAGAAGGAAAGGGACAAAAATTGCTATTGCAAGTAAATAACATTTTCTGATATATTTGAATTTAAGGAGTCAAATACCTTTAAAATATCATAAGTCAGGGAATGGTTAAGCAATTTTAATTGAAACTATTAGACACAATTGTATGAAACTTATAGTGTACGACAAATTTATCTTGCAAAACTAATTTTGCCACCGTTTTGAAGTCCAGATTGCATAGTTTTGAATCTTTTTTTTTTTTTTTTTTAATACTACTTATTACGTTATCTCTCTATTATACTTGAAAATCAAACAAAAAATTGTGAAAATTAAAAAAAATAATAAATTCAGAATCTATACAAATGGATCCTATTTTATGTTATAACTTGAGAAAATAATTGCTTTTTTTCTTTTTCAGATATAATTTGAAGAGAATTTAATTTGTTTTATTTTGAAAAAAGAAACTTGTAAATCCATTAACTTGTTCAGAAGTTATCGTGACAAAACGGCTGAAAAACAATGTTTGGAGCTAAATGAGTTCAAAGTTTTACCTTTACAGCAATCTGCACAGTTCAACGTTTACGGCTCGTACGACCATAATTTTAAGAATTGTATGGATTTTTTAAATGGTCATTATTCTACAATTAAAATTCTTTTTAAAGAATAGTGCATACATTTCTAGGGGGGAAAAAAGGTAAAACCTGTGAAATAAAATCTATCTATGACTGATCTTTCTTCTCTTCTAATTTTTCTTCTTTTCATTTCCTTGTCTTTACTGAATCTTCAATTGAATGTAATTGTCAAAGTTTTTTTTTTTTTTTTTTTTTTTTTTTTAAATCAGTGTTTATGTATGTAATTGTGTAAGTGGTGATTAATGTTGTTGATATTTTGTATTCCAATGCATTTCAAGCATAATCTGATAATAAAATCTATGCATAAGTAAAGTGTGCTTTTTGAATAATTTTAATTGTAGGATAATATTTTTTCAGAAAATTCGGCAGGTTTTGTAGAAGTTCAGTCAGGTTGTGCTGAACTTTTAGTTCTTATACCTGTTTCGGCTTGGGCCGAGATTTTAGCTTTTATATCGCGCCAAAAATATTGTATGGGTGGGCTTGGGCTTAAAAATATTGTATGGGGGGGGGGGCAGGCATGACAAAACTGCTGAAAAACAGTGTTTGGAGCTAAAAGTTTATGAGTTCATAAGCTAAAAGTTTATAAGCTATGAGTTCAAAGTTTTGCCTTTGCAGCAATCTGCACGGTTCAACGTTTACGGCTCGTACGACCATAATTTTAAGAATTGTATGGATTTTTAAATGGTCATTATTCTACAATTAAAATTATTTTTAAAGAATAGTGCATACATTTCTAGGGAGGGGGGGGGGGAGTACAGTAAAACCTGTGAAATGAAACCTGTCTATGACTGATCTTTCTTCTCTCCTAATTTTTCTTATCTTGATTTTCTTGTCTTTACTGAATCTTCAATTGAATGTAATTGGCAAAGTTATTTTTTTAACCAGTGTTTATGTATATAATTGTGTAAGTGGTGATAAATGTTGTTGATATTTCGTATTCCATGCATTTCTAGCATAATCTGATACCCTGTCCACTGTACGACCTGTAATCTGTACGACCTTGTAATCTGTACGACCATAACTTTTTGGTTTTATACCGGGCCGGGCCAATAAAATTAATGTACGTGTCGGGCCTGGAAATTTCGGCCCGTTGAGACCTCTATTCTATATATAAAGCTTCCAAACCCTTGAAACGAAAATCAATTACTAAAGGCGCTAAATTGAACTGGGCCCATGGGCGCTTTTAAAACAAAAATCCCAGCCAGTTCGTAGTTAATATTAATAGGTACTTCATACTTAAAGAATTCTAGTTCATTTTATTGTTTCATTTGTATTTCTTACGTTTAATATCTTGTTAAAATGGTTCGACTTCCAAATAAAAGTAAGCTTTTAAATCGAAATAAGAATTAATATATGGTTTTTAAATTCAAAGTTTGACAGAGCGTTTTCGAGTGACAAAGGGGCGCACTAATTTTACTTGTTGCAGGGCGCTGAACATCTAGCTACGCCACTGCATTTTTGAATTTCCGTACACGACAGCACGGAGAAGGGAGAAAATGCCGTACTAAGACGATATTTTTTTATAACTCAAGATGTAATTAATTTATTGGAAAATGACAAACAAATCACTTCAATTATCATGCCTGCTAGTATCATGATTTTATGTTTAAAAATGAGTCTTGATGAGTCAGAAATGTAAGCGGGGAATTTTCTTCGTTCTTTCTTTTTTTTTTCTTTTTTTTTTTTTTTTTTTTTTTTTTTTTGAGAACCGCCTTAAATAATTTATGTACAGAAAACCAGAGCCGGAATCTATTCACTCAAAAATACAAGGGGCTTCACTCTAATCCAAACATCAACTTTTACAAAAATAGAGGTATTTTAAAGAAGACTTAATTTTGTGTGAAATGCAATGATATCATGAAAAGTGATGGAAGTATACACTATTTCAATAAGGGAAAACATATGCACACTGTAAAAAAAAAAAAAAAAAAAAAAAAAAAAAAACTTTTACTTCTGTCCACGTGACAGTCAGAGGGATAGGAACTAGAGGTCTGAACGGGTTGAAACTTTCAGACCCGGCCCGGGCCCGAACGAAAGCTATCTTGGCCCACCCCGGCCCGGTGTAAAAACTAAAAGTTCGGCCCGGTCCTTTCAAAAATCAGTGAAAACAGGTCCGGCCCGTGTAAAAATCAATAAAATCAGGCATGACCCGATCCGACCCAACCCGACTCAATTTCTACAAAAAATTCCGATATTTCTTAACATACAATTAAGATTCTTTTAATGAATACTTGCATACGTATTTATGAGAAAAAATTACAGTATATTTTAGATTACTATATGTTCACAAATCGCAAGTCATAGAATACAGAATAGCAATATTAATGATCACTTAAACTCTTAGACATTGAAATAAAGACTTTAAACAAATTAATGTAGTTTATAATAAAAGAAAAAATTGGTTAAAAACAGCATAAGTTTTGAAGCTATATAATAATAAAAAAGTAGATTTTTGAAAACGTTTCTCTATAATTTATTTAAGTATATTTCTAAAGATTCCGTGAACAGAAGTTCATTATCGCTATTACTATTTTTACAAAAGAAATTGCTTGTTATTCGAAAAGTCCTGTGGGTACAATTAAGCCCAGTTTCGCCCCGGCCTGAGTATGTTATGTAGAATAAAACGTAAGCCTGATCCCGGCCAGGCCTAAGTCTGCTGAAAAAATTAACCCGGGTTCAGACACGGTGTAACTGCCCGATGCCGATCTCTATGCCGGACATGTCATATTTCTGTATCGATGTTGTCAAGCTGGCATCGTCTCGTACTACACATTTATACTTATTCTCGTCGCAGATGGACATCCATTAAAAATTGTTCATATTTAATCAGCTTAGTTTGATCCTTATAATTGTTATATCGGGTCTGTAGGCCCGCTTAATTTTTCTGTCTTAATTTTTCTGTTTAATTTTTTCCTGGCTTAATATTTTTTTATCGGCCCAGCCCGTTAAAAAATTGTATTTATTCTGCCGGCCCGACCCGTTTGAAAATTTGCCTTCATTTTGCAGCCCGCGGGCCGGGCCGGCCCTGGCCCGTTCAGACTTCTTATAAGAACACAGAGAGGGAAAAGAACACTGTAAAAAAAATCCGTGAAAATACAAGAGATTTTCCGTAAAATTTTACGGACGTTTCATTTTTCCAAAACAACAGTACAATTTCCGTAAATGACATTAGTTCCGTAAAGGAGATTTCAAATCAGTAAATATGCAGAAAGTTTTCCGTAAATTTAATGGATTTTTTTCAAAACAGTACAATGTCCGTATTTCTTCCAAAGCAGTGCCATTTCCGTAAATAACGTTCAGAGGTTTGCATACAGATATCGCCTAGTTTGAAATGCGAATTAAGATTGTTGTATTTACTAGAGTTCTTCTAGGATCGAGGCCTGGACCGGTCCTATCCGTAGGCCTATTTTCTGTCATTAGACTCAGGCCAATCCTGGAGCTCATTCTCACCGGCCCGTGTCTGGACGGTAATTTTTGGTGAAAATAATAGTGAATTTTTTTATTTTTTAGTGAAATCTTTAGAAATTTGTTTTATTTATATAAATTACAGAAAAATATTTTTTAAATCTACTTTTTTTTTTCTTTATAGTGCTTCAAATTATGAATTTTTTTCACTGATTTTTTAAAATTCTATTTTAATTTTATTAACGTGAGGCAATATTAGGTTATTAAAGGTATGAAAAAATAATATCTTTGCAAATTATCGGTATGTATAGTGGTATTGAACAAAACTGATTTGTCTTATAAATTTGTGAATTAAACTAAAATTTATTATTTTATAAATTATAATTTTACAAAGTTTATATTTTTTTCTTTAAATTTATAAAAATAATTAATAATTTTTTCTTTACTTTTATAAAAACGAAGCTTATAATTTTATGAAGTTTATAATATATTTAGTTTGTTTATAATTTTATAAATTAACTAAATAATTTTGACAAATTAATTTAGACTAAATTAATAAGTCCAAATTTAAACATACCTATCCGAAGGTCATTATTTTCAAAATTTTCTCTAAAAATCTATTTTTTTGTTTTCATATTTTTAAGGTTTCATAAAATAATATTTTTGCAAATTATCCGTATGTAGGTGTTAAACTAAACTGATTTGTCCTATAAATTTGTGAATTAAACTAAAATTTATTATTTTATAAATTATAATTTTACGACGTTCATAATTTTTTCTTTAAATTTGTAAAAAATAATAACTTTTTGTTTACTTTTATAAAAATGAAGTTTATAATTTTATAAAGTTCAAAATTTATTTCGTTAGTTTATAGTTTATTTCGTTAGTTTATAATTTTATAAAGTTTATAATTTATTTCGTTAGTTTACAATTTTATGAATTAAACTAAAGTAATTTAAACTAAATTATTAAGTCCAAATTTAAACTTACCTATCCTAAGGTCATTAATTTCAAAATTTTCTCTAAAAATCTATTTTTTTTTTTATTATTATTATTTTGCTTTTTTAAAAATTATTCAGTTAAACAGAATCGTACACAATAGCTCTCAGCAAAGATGAAATATAATTTAATTTATTATAAAATTGTTTATTCACATAAGTTTTTAAAAATAAGAGATAAAGAAAATTTACTTTAATAGCATGTAATAAATACGTATACTTAATATAATTATTGTTTTTACTGGAATTGATAAATAGATCAACAGACAAATAATTTTAAAAAGTATATGTTCTATTGCAAAAAGAAGCAATCATCACTCTTAATACAATGTTTTACGCATATAATACATAAAAAGTTAAAATTTATCTGTTATAAAGCATCAAATAATAAAGCAAAATATTAAAAATTATGAACAGAAAATATTAAAAATATTGGAACTCTGAAAAAATCCATCTAACTATGAAACCTTGAAGTTTTGCATTATTAAAAGCATCTAAAATAGGTAAAAACATTTGAGAAAACGCTGTGTCCAATCTCAGCGTAGTGGTCGAGCCCGCCAGTTCACTACACAGAAGATTCCGCGTTTGATCCTCTTCGTGGCAAGTATTGGTTATTTACTGAAAACTCGCACAGAAGTGAAAGAAAAAAATTGAAAAGTGTGTATTCCTTATAAGATGCTCCTTGAGAAATATATATATATTTATTTTAGTCCTATAAAATTTATTTTAACGACATAAAAATATCTAAAAAAATACGGAAAATATCTGTTATAAAACGGAAATTTAAAAACGAATATTTCAGAAATCACGGAAAATTTCCTGGAATTTACGGATTTTTTTTTCCTTTAAAATACGGAAATAGTACTGGCGTCTCGATTGCCAATACAATTTCCATTTTTTTTAGGAATTTTTTTTTACAGTGAAACACACCGCATATCAGTGTTGGTGTGTTTCTTTCCTTTATCTTCAAAAACCTAAGAAAATAATAATTCGAGATTTAAAGAAGTATTTCTGAAACAAAAGTTTATTTTTCTACCCGTTTCAAAAAAGAAAAAAAAAAACGCTTCTGAGTTGAACTTACAGTGTATTAATCAGTTTTTTCAACACGAAATATCGTTTTTTCGACTGCTATTCATTTTTAAATAATCATTTTTAGCTGCTTTGCGTAACAGAATTTATACAAGTCAGAGTAATAAAATAATGTCAATTTTAATCCGTAAATGTTATGCTATGCTAATATGTTAATTTTAATGTGTTTATAATGTTAATGCTGTTAATTTAGAATGTTAGCTTGTTGAACATATTTGTTTAACGTGAAAATGCTTACTTAAGAGGGGTATTTCGTGTTAAGAAAACGGATTAATGCACTCTAAAAGCTTTCTCGAAAACGTTTCGGTTTTTCTTTTTTTTTCTTTCTGAAACGGACAGTGAAAGAAACTTTAGTCTCAGAAATGCTACTTTAAATCTCGGAAATCTACACTGAAAAAAATGGGTACTCAAAATTGAGTAAAAAGTACTCAATTTTGAATACGTCACATACTCAAAATAGCTCCGATACAAATGTACTCAAAATTGAGAAACACATGTACTCATTTTTGATCCCATGGATGTATTCAAATATGAACTGCTATGTACTCATTTTTGATCCCATGGATGTATTCAAATATGAAGTGTTATGTACTCATTTTTGATCCCCACTGTAAAAAAAAATTTCCTGAAAAAAAACGGAAATTGTACTGGCAATCGAGACGCCAGTACTATTTCCGTATTTTAACGGGAAAAAAATCCGTAAATTCCAGAAAATTTTCCGTGATTTCTGAAATTTCCGTTCATAAATTGCCGTTTTATAACAGATATCTTCCGTACTTTTTAGAAATTTTTATGTCGTTAAAATAAAATTTATAGGATAAAAAAAAATTAAACACAAATGTTCACAAATGTTGTTAGTTATTTTATGATGCAAAACTTGAGGTTTTGTCTGTAGATGGATTTTTTCAGTTCCAATGTTTTTAATATTTTCTTTTCATAATTTTCAATATTTTTCTGTATTATTTGGTGCCTTATAGTAGATAAATTTCAATTTATTATGTATTATATGCGTAAAACATTGTATTAAGAATACTGATTGCTTCTTTTTGCAACAGTACCAACATTTTCTTTATTCGAACATATACTTTTTTTAAATTATTTGCCTGATTATCTATTTATCAATTCCAATAAAAACAACAATTATCTTAATCAGACGTGTTTATTACATGCTATTAAAACATTTTTTTTAATGTCTTATTTTTAAAAAATTATGTAAGTAAAATTTTTTTATAATAAATTAAATTATTATATTTCAGCTATGCTGAGAGCTTTTGCGTATGGTTCTGTTTAACTAAACAGTTAAAAAAATGATTTTTAGAGACAAATTTGAAATTAATGACCTTGGGTTAGGTAGGTTTAAATTTGGACTTATTGATTTAATTTAAATTAAATTAGTTTAATTTATAAAAATATAAAGTTAAAAACTTTATTTTTATAAAAGTAAAGAAAAAATATTAACTAATTTTATAAATTTAAGTAAAAAATTATAAACTTTGTAAAATTATAATTTATAAAATAATAAATTTTAGCGTAATTCATAAATTTGTAAGCCAAATCAATTTAGTTTAATACCAATTTGCATAGCTATAATTTTCAAAGATATTATGTTATGAAACTTTCAAATAACACAATATTGCCTCACGTTAAAAAAGTTAAAATAAATTTTAAAAAAATTAGTGGAAAAAAATCATAATTTTGAAGTACTATCAAGAAAAAAAAAGTAGATGTGTAAAATGTGAGAAAAAAAATAGTAGTAAATGTGTGGTAGTGGATCCACTTTGATGAAACTCCCGAACAACCAGATCCACTTTTCATTTATCTTATTCTTCGTTTTTCCTTCAAATAATAGCTTTTTAGGCTCCGAAATTTCGTCATTACACATTCTGAAATATACAAGTATGTTGGGTTTGATCATATGTTCGTTTTTATCCAAAAATACTCATTTCGAAATGAGTACATGAACTTACTCATTTTTGAGAATACATATGTTCATTTTTGATCCAACGATATGAGTACATGAACTTACTCATTTTTGAGAATGCACATGTTCATTTTTTATCCAAAAATACTCATTCCGAAATGAGTACATGGACTTATTCATTTTTGAGTATTTCATTTTTTTTTCAGTGTATTGGTTTCTGAAGTTTCTGGATGATAACGGATCGCTAATTCGGAATCGTTGATAGCTCGGAAGTGGTTCTATTTTACTTTCGTAAATTTTTGTTAGATCCAGAAACATTTATATTTTTTTACAGGGTATTGCCAATCACATTCGGAAATATAGAATTTCTAATTCAGCGCAAATTTATATGTGAACGGCGGGCACGTTGCAACCTTCGTTAAAATCTCTTTATTATTATAATGTTAAGTATAAAAATCTGAATTGGAATGAGACACAATGTATTTTTGACTGAATAAATCGATTGTGACCCTAGCTTTTTTATATGAAAATTGTTGCAGTATGTTTTACCACTTCTTAAAGTTTGGACGTGGAATTTAACATAATTATGTAAAATTATGTACCTTATACATAATTATTTAATGGATATATATTATGGTATGAGCACTTATACATATACTTTCCAAAAACATAGTGTAAAGAAAGGAAAGTATTGTAATTATAATTTGCGCATGGGTGGGGGTGACTACGATAACTAACAAACGGTATTTCTGATCAAGCTCCAATTTGGCAAATATATTATAAACCATTGTAGCAAGAGCTTGTTTAGATCATATAAGATTTTCGAACAAATCGGCCGACGGATTAGGTATTAAGAGGTCAGGTACCCTTTGAACTAAAAAAATACATGAAAAAGCGACCTCTATAAGAATTGCATAGTAACTCCATAACTAATTGACTTTTAATTATAAAATTGAAAACATATATTAATAAAGGTTTCTTTTATCAATTAAAGTTCTCAAAATGGTATACACACATATAAAGTTTTTATATACTTTTTAAATATAATACACTTTTTACGAAAGAATTATTCTTGCATGCATTGCGGGCATGAATTTTCACATTTGAATTGCTAAAATCAGCCAATTTTTTTAAATGACTGCAGATATAATGTGTTCTCAAAATGACCTACAATAAAAAAATAAAATGTGTAGATCCTAAGAATTTTTTTTTAACTCGAAATATCGAGGGTTTTTTTTTTTTTTTTTTTTTTTTCATACAAAATTAGTCGTGAATTCTAAATTTCATACTTCAGAGACACAATGACAGGTCATTTTGTGAATCTATATGGTTAATACATTCACTCAAAATTTCCTGAAATTCTAACCAACCATTTTCAAGAAATCGTGCGCGCATTGAACAAAATCACCGTTTTGAGAAAGTTGACTTTAAAGATCAACCTTGACCTTGTCAAAATTAAAGATTGACCTTGATCATATAAAAAGAGCTCAAACTGTTTTAGACATAAATTCTCTTCTAAAGTAAATATTTACATTGTGTATATTTTACAACGTTTCTAAAGAATCATATAAACGATTAGACAAAATTCGAATTTTCGTCCCTTTAAAAGGTACCTGACCCTTTAAATCCGTTTTTAAACCCTTTTCAAACCATTTTGCAACCCATTCTATAGGGAAAATCGCCAAGGAAATGGGACAGAGTGATAAATATCGCGGCAATGTTATGAATTACTAGTGGCGCAAAGATAACGTCTCCAGTTTTTCAAAACGGGAGGTCCAGTGTTCAAATTCAGACGATTTCTTTGTGTTTATTACTTGCTGGACAAGCGCACCAGTGTTCAGAAAATGAAGTGGAGTCGCTCCAGATTTTGTTTCTTTAGAAAAACAATAACAACCATTCAACTGATTTTTTTTTTTTTTCGTGTTACTTTCATCTAATAGCCATTTTCTAAGGCGTTTCATAACAACAAAGTTAATCCATTTTTAGCTGTTTATAATTGAAGCTTATTTCTTACTGAACTGTGGAAGGTAATCAACTATGAGTATTTAATTTCTGAAAATAAAATAAACATTAGGAATATAATTTTAAAATTATTTTACTTAATAAAATGCGTGAAAAGGAAAAAAGTAGAAGAAATAAATACTTGCTTTAAAAGATACCAGAAGCTTCTCGTTATGTCGTTAACCCTTTACGTTTCCACTATTCGGTGAATCATGGCAGTACTCTCAACACAGTAAGGACTGATTTAAAACTTTTTTGTGGGGATCTAAGTAACCCTAGCTTACGGTACTTCTTTTAAATTAACGGTGAAGTCCAAATATTATCTCTATTTGAATAAATTGCACTTACTTGACGGGATCTATGAACTGTTGTATGGTCCACAAGCCGCCTAAACTGTACAACTTCCGGCACTTGGGGAGGGTGGCGAAGTCTGTGCTTGTCAAGAAAATAAATGATTAAAAGTGTTTAATACTAAATTTCTTTTACAACTTACAAAAGGGATTCCAACTACAAAAACTCCTTATTAATGAAATAACATTTGCAACATATCTGAATGGCAGAGTTAGGACAGTTTTTTGTACCTTACTAAATTAAAAAAAAATTGGAGTGACTGTACTCGACCTTCCGAAGATTGGTCTATGTGTCTAGAAAGTTTTTTGAAAAAAAGAGGTGGTATTAGAAATTTCTGACACAATAGAATCGACTGAATTCAAACGTTGGACTACCCGTTTTGAAACTGGAGACGTTACCAGTGCGCACCTAATGTTTCATGACATCGCCGCAATATTTATCACTTATACATTGTCACATTCCTTTGGTGATTTTCTTATAGAATTGGTCTTAAAATAGTTTTAAAATGGATTCAATGCCTAATCCGTCGGCTGATATTTATAAAATTTTATATAGTTCTTGCAACAGTAGTCAGAAACCTATTCGCCCAATGGGATCTCAATCGAAAGTGCCGTTTGGGAGTTGTCGTGTTCACTCTCTTTCCCACTCACAAATCATGATTACAATACTTCTCTTACACTGCGTGTTTGGAAAGTAAAAACGCGCTCAATTGACAACACTGCTGAATGGAAGCCTCTTTACTTTCTAGTATTTTTTTTCAATGAAATTCACATTCAATTCAATTTGTATTCATCATAATTAAATACTAGATATAATTTCCCTGCAATTTTGTACAGGAGTAAGGAAAATTTGGTTCCTACTGAACAGTTAGTCCGGATCCTTTCGTGCGACCTTGGAGAAGTACTATAAATGTTTCAAGCACCGTTTTCCATGCATTTCAAACATAATTACCATTGATAGATCATTTTATTTCGAAATATTTTTGAATGTCCCTGTAAACGAACGGTTAATGCGAACGAACGGAAACGCTATTTACAATAGGGAACATGTTGCAACGAATTTTAATGTCATATCTCATTTGCATTATATTTAAAGTAATATAACTTCATTAACCCCTTAACTGCCGACAAAATCTGACGGGATCTTCAATACCTTATTTAATCACCTAATTTTGCAATTAAATAACGCAACGATTAGTTTTCTGATATAACAGTAAGAAAGTGCACTTGTTATACGTGTTCAAAATACGGCTCTGCTGGTGAAAATTGGCTCGCGGTCATCAAGTTCGTCATTCAACCTGGAATGGCGCCTTTCATGCTGGGTTTTTTCAAGGACGTACATAACGCCCGGGGCAGTTAAGGGGTTAATGTGTATTTCAAACTATTTTCACCATAAATCGTAATATGAAAGAACTATTTTGTCCTCTCGTAAGAGAAATACTGATGTTATACATGTAATTTACAATAGTAATAATACAAGATTGAACCTGAAAAATATACATAATTTTTTTTCGAAATTCAAGCAAACTTACTGAACTTAGAATGCGAACAGATGAAGGCAGACGGGCAATCTGACACCATAAACAATTTTCAACTTTGTTAAAAAGTATTAAAAATCAACGTCTTAAAATTGTTTAATTTATTGATAGGCTCATCCTTTTAAAAAAGTAATACGTTTGGAAATTTTGCGTTCTTCCACGTCTCATCTCCCCCCTTGAAAATAGAAAGTAAGCGGACCCTCGAGATAAAATAAAAAAGTGAGCGGACGCCGTCCCCCCCCCCCCCCCCCCACTGCGACTACACCACTGATTAAATCTACCCTCCACCACTTTATTTTAAGGTGGTTCTCAAATGATATGCTACACAGCGTGAAACTGACACAATTTCTAACTCATTTTTAAATGCAAAGGCATCAAATTGGCGAGCCTGACTGGAAGCGATTTGGAATCGACATGAATTTTCCATTTTTTCATTATTAAATTATTTATCGCGTTTTAAATGATTCGTGTCACGTGACAACACGTTTTTCCCTTGCACGTGGCGCTGTTGTGAGAATTCGGTTCAAGTTCAAAACGCCGACTTTGACAGTAACTTTCTGAAAGATCTTCTGTCTTTACCAAAATTGGAATACGTCTTTCGATTACGCAGTTTCTGAATAAGAACACCTGCCAATTTCGTGCGTTTCTGAAGAAAAATGAATTAAAAAATATGTCATAAAGTAGCCAGTCTGGATTTGAGAACAGCCTTAACACTAGCGGACCTGGCCGGTGTTGCCTAGGCCCTTAAAAAAATCATACAAAACGCAAAAAATTCAAAAATCGCTTCACAAGTTCAGAAAAAATATTAATGAAAACAGGACAAAATTATATTAAGCTAGTTCCTTTTACGAGTGTCAAATAAACTCAGCGGAAGGCAAAACACGCTAAAAATCACATTGCAAATCGCTTTAAAAATTGCTAAAATTTCAAAAATCGAGGAGGAAAAAATTTACTGAATTAAGTTAAATGTTTGAAACCGAATTTCTTTTACGAATGTCATAAAATCGCTGCAGGGCGCAAAATCTCTTTAAAAATCGCATACTCTAACTAATGGGGAAAATGGCCGCAAAAAACTATAAATCTCATAAAAATAGAAAAAAATAAAAAAAAATCGCAGGCAATAAAATTCACTGTAGTTACGTAAAGCATTGTAACTGGAATCTTTCACGAATGTCAAAAAATTACCGCGAAACGGAAGAAAAAAACACTAAAATGGGCATTAAAAGTTCGCGGAGGACAAAATTTACTAAATTAAGCTGAAAATTTTAAACATATTTCATTTACGATTGTAAAAAAATTGCCGCGAAACGCAAAAACGCAAAAAAATCGATAAATCGCATTTAAAATTGCAAAAAATCAAAAAATTGCGCAATGCAAAATATAGTAAGCTGAAAATTTGAAACAAATTTCATTTACGATTGTAAAAAAATTGCCGCGAAACGGAAAAAAGCAAAAATTAAGTAAATCGCATTAAAAATTGCTAAAAAATCAAAAATTGCTAAAAAATCAAAAATTGCGCAATGCAAAATATCGTAGGCTGAAAGTTTGAAAACGAATTCCTTTTACAAATGTCAAAAAAAAAAAAAATCTCGGAACGCGTAAAAACGCTAAAAATTCAAAAAGTAAGAAGAATAATATTTGCTATATTAAGCTGAAAGTTTGAAACCGCAATCCTTTGACAAATGTCAAAAAATTGCCGCGAATCGCAAAAAAAAGCAAAAATTCGCATAAAAATCTCTAAAAATTCACATATTCCGGAGGACTGAATTTACTATAGTAGGCTGGAAAGTTTGAAATCGAATTCTCTTTACTAATGTGGAAAAATCGCCTCGAAATTAGGAAAAATTCTAAAAATCGCATTGACAAATTCAAAAATTGCTTTATAAATTCTAAGTAAACATTATTAAAATAAAAAAAGAGCAAAATTTACTATTATTGGGTTAATAGAATGAAACCGCATCCTTTTACTAATGTCAAATATCGTCGCAGAACGGAAATAAGCTCACTTGATTGAAAATAAGACAAAACTTACTACTTTGGGATAAGAGATTGAAACCAGACTGCTTTAAATAATGCGAAGAAATCACCGCAATATGTGAAAAAATGCTAAATCGAATAATTAAAAAAAAAAAAAAAATCTAATCAAATAATCCAAAATCGAGCTTTGAAATCCAACCCAACCTGGACCCGAAATGGAAGAAAACTAATCTATATTTAAATACAATTATGGAAAAGTAGTCTATAATTATGTATCTAATAGAAATTGAATATTTTTTTTTGTATAAAAATGAGCATATATACACTCATTAATATTCAAACATATATATATTTTTTTATCCGACTGAAAAATATTCAGGACTTTTTTTTAAAAATCGGGCCAACCCGAACCCGATTCGAAAGAATCACCACTCAGCCCAAAACCTTTAAAGTCAACCCGAAGCAATCGTGACCGCAATGAAATAAATTAGCAAAATTCAAATTGCCTCGCGGACCACAGGTTGTGTATGCATATGGCTACTATATTTTAGGTAGATTTCGCAAGAAATACTACCTATATTACATTCTCCCCTATGTTGGAATTTCTGAAAATTATTTGCAGATTTACGCCGATTATGACTCCTAGAACATATAACCACACACATTTCAAAACTTTATATCTATATATATATATATGTATATATAACTTTTTTATGGACACGATAAATTCCATAAATCTGCACAAATCTCTTCCAAATTTATACATAAAATCAAGGGGCAGAAAATCTCGGGTCAAATTCATTAATGTGCAAAAACGGACCAACGGGGGTGGAAATGGTGTGGGTTTTTGTGAAAACAGAAAAAAAAAACCGTAACTTCTTAATTATGATATATATCGAATCAGTTTAAAGTTTTCATTACTTTTAGGAAAAGGGTAAAAAATTATAATTATTTTTTTCATTTTAAGAAGGAAATGAGGTTTTCTAGATGAATTGGAACTTGGAAGTTTTTAAATTACAAGTTACACTGATATTTACTTATAACACGGCGTGTTTATTTTAGTGAGAAGGGTTTGAGTGGTGATTTCAAAGGTCTGAGAGCATAGGCGTAACTTGGGCTCTAAGGCTGTAGGGGGCGGGGGGGAGGATCTCGAAACCATTTTGTAAAAAATAATACCATCCCCTTCCATCCCATCACCGCGTAAACACATACACATACAAACTTAAATTAAATACTTAAAATTTTCAATATTTAAAGAATATTTTAAATGCTTAACCATATACGCAGAAATTGGGAAGATTCAAAGTTACACATTTTATGTTTTAAAAGGAATACTTAAAAATGCTGAATGCTCGACCGTTATATCTCTTATGTCTGATGCAATGTTCAATTAGAAAATAATTCAAACAAATTTAATAAATAAAAAAATGTCAAAGCCTTGGGCTTTAGAAGATTTTTTTTTAATGGTGGGAGTGATGGTGAGGGAGGTAGTTGAGATAAATATATTTAAAAGTCTTTATTCAGATTGTCAACAATTGATGGCAGTTTATATAATAATAGTAATAATAATAATAAGCCCTCTATAGAGGGCTTTTGATGATGATGAGAACCACCATTAAATTTGTTTTCACATTTCTATAGAAGTGTGAAACAAATTTAATGGTTAACCAGATAAGTACATGTTTCACGTAGCGTTACTCCTTGCTTGAAATCGATAGCTTTATTGTCAACTTTTCCACGATATCCAACAGTTCAAAAATACCATTTTGAGAAAAATGTATTTAACAGTTTTGGAAGCGATAGTGTCGCTTTGGTAAATAACGCAAACAAAAGCATTTTTTTTAATTGAGTGCTCAGCAAGGTGGTGTTGGAAAGAAACAGAATATTTTTGGATAAAAAAAATATATGTATTGTTTTACACCGGCATCGCCCCTTTTTAGCTCACAGGCTATCAAAGCCTGAGAGCTAATGTGGCCGCCCGTTCTGTATGTACGTATGTACGTATGTACGTATGTACGTATGTACGTAACGTGATAACTCTTGATAGAAATAACCGTTTTGCTTCAAACTTTGTTTATAGGTTCATTGTAATAAAGCGCTTCCCTGATTATTTTGGGGGGTTTACTGGTTAAGTATAAAAGGGGGGAACGGGGGGGCTAACCCCCCTTAATTTAGATAAATGGGTTTTTCATGCAGAATTATCCCATTTTCTTCAAATTTTGTATATAGGTTCATTTTGATAATGCGCTTCTATGAATAGTTTTGGGGGTTCATTGGTTAAGTATAAAGAAGTGGAACGGGGGGCTACCCCCCTTAATTTAGATAAATGGGTTTTTCATGCAGAATTATTTCATTTTCTTCAAATTTTGTATATAGGCTCATTGTGATAATGCGCTTCTCTGAATAGTTTTGGGGGTTCATTGGTTAAATATAAAGGGGGACAGGGGGGGCGAATCCCCCTTAATTTTGATAAATGGGTTTTTCATGCATAATTATCCGATTTTCTTCAAATTTTGTATATATATTCATTGTAATTAGAGGCTTCCCTGATTAGTTTAAGGAGTTCATTAGTTAACTATGAGGGGGGTAACGGGGGGATGACCCCCCCTTAATATATTGTCGATTTCTTTATTTTTCGAGGGGCTTATTTCAAATTATTTCAAATAAGAGTATAATATACAATTAGTGTGAATAGCCTGTGAGCTCAATGCCCTCAGTTTAACTGGGCAGTTTTCTTTTTATTTGACTATTTATTTATTTTTAGATTTACCACATTAGAGATAGATGTACTATCCATGCGTACAAGTGAAATTTTAGAAAAAGTGTTACTTTTTACATTCTAGTGTCTCCACTGGCTGAGGAGGATTGGGGAGGAGGGGGGGGGATGGTTACACCAAAAATTATTGGGCTGGGTTTCATTTTACGGATTCTTGCACGGGTTAGGCCGGCCAATGATTTTCATACGGGTTGAGTCGGGACTGGTCTGAAAATTTTCAGCCCGTTCAACCCTCTTAGAAGAATTAAGTCCAGGTCCGGTCCCTCCCGAGGCTGCTGAAAAAAGTTAGACCCAGTCCCGGTCCGGAAAGACTGATAACTAGGCACGGATGGAGCATGCAGATAAAAGTAAAGCGCAGTCCGAGTCTCGTGAATGTATATTGGACCTAGCCCGTCCCGCGGGCCCGTAAAAGCCTCTAATATAAAATGATAAAGAAACACACTATTGTTAATAATTTTTTAATTTTGAATTGTCGCAATTGGATTAAGCACGTTTTTTCCGTTTCTTAGTGCCAGAGAACGCTGAAACTTCCAAAATTCAAAATATCATAATTCGATAAGTTTTGGTCGTACAAAAAAGGAAGTTTTATTGTTTTACTGTTAGAGTGCGTAGAAATTTTGTCTAAATATAACTTATAGGACCCGGGGACCTTATAAAAATTTAAAGTTTGTAACTTTTAAAAAATAACTATTTTGACATAAATATCTTTTAACACTATGAAGAACAACTATTGCAACTATATTTGCAAAGCCAATCGTCTAAAAAATTAGGAAATGGACAAAGATAAGAGTTCACAACCTTATATGCTATTCAAAACTGCAGTGTTTCTTCCATGCTAAAAGATTAAAACAGAATTTCTTATACGAATCTCTGTGGAGTGCGAAGAAACTCTAAAAATTGCATAAAAAATTCGCAAAAAATCTGAAAATTGCTGTACGAATTCCAAATAAACTTTATTGAAAAGAGGACAAAATTTACTATAATGGGCTATAAGATTAAAACCGGATTATTTTCATTAATGTAGAAAAACCGCCTTGAAAATTGAAAAAGCGCTAAATATTGCATAAAAAAATCTATTCAAAAATTCCAATAGCGGGCTTCGAGGTGAACATTACTACACACAAATCTAAAGCAAAGTTATTTTTCGCTCTAAAATCTTTCCTTTTATTATATAAGAATGATCGATTTCTTTAAAAGTTTCTATCTTTGAACGGTTATTACTCTTTTTAGGTGCGTTCGTAATTATATAAATACGTAGCACCTATTGTCGTCGCTTGGTCCGTCCGTCTGTCTGTCCGTCTGTCCGTCTGTCTGTCCGTCCGTCCGCATATAACAACGCAAAAACTACCCAACCGAATGGTTTGAAATTTAAGATATATTATCTTTGCAGAATTTTGTCGAGACATTTCAAATTTTATTAAAATCGAATCAAAACTTTAGGAGATATTAATAAAAATATTTATTAAGAAATTTGAATTTTTTTTTAAAAATCGGTGCTTTCTTGTTATAGGAGCTTCCGAAGTTTAATCGTCAAGCGACCGAGATTCTTATTCTATTACAGAAATTAATCTGCAGACGATATCATTCATTTTACAGAATTAAAAATCATCAAGATCTAAATATTTATATAGCTAGCTACAGTACGAACGCACCTCATTTGTCACCTTTGACGTACAATTTCCAGCTTGTTGATTTTTGATTTATTCAAGTTTTTAAATGTTGGTCCACATGAAACTTCTTTTCACAAGGTGCATTTTTTTCGCACTGTATAAGTTCACTAGCAGATACAAGATACAAGTGTTTCATTGTGAACTTTTATACACGTCTGAATTAAATAATTTATCTGATTTTACTTTAGGCTTTTTCTACATGACAGTTTTATATTTGAGAAAATAATTGCATTAGATAAAATTGTACACTAATAAATGGCAAACTGATACAATGAATGAACATCTTTTATTACATAAAATAGATTCACTCAACCCCCCCCCCCCCTCTCCTCCATGTTTTTCAAAATCAAAAGCATTTAAACATATGAGGGGATGGCGCCCTATAACAATTATTTCTTGACCGTTTCACGATCACACATTAAACGACTTCCTGTCTAGGAATTTATGAGGATTTGGGAAAGTGTAAATCTATATATATATATTTTTTTCTTTTACCGAATGAATAATATAAAATATGCAATTTGGATGAAGTTTTGAAATGTTATGCACTTATATGCATTTATAGAAAATATAGCCAAAATATGCAAATACATTTGTTCATATGTAATTGTAATGTAATCCGAATTCTTATATGATTAATAATAAAAAGAGGGGAACTATTTTTTCAAATCTTTATTTTATCTTTTCTAATTTTACGCCCTTCGGATTCGTGCGCCTTTAGCAGTTTGCTCCAACTGCTCCTCGGTAGCTACGCCCCTGTTCTTTGTTGTTGTTATCTCCGCAATAGGACATTTTTTTTACTAGTCTGTGGTTTTCGCTTTCGCTTTATTTTGTGTTTTACAGGGAAGATGAGAATTTGAGCATACTAGAAGATTCCCTTGATTAATCGTCATTTTGCTTATGCGTTGGATTTTTAGACAATAAACCTAGAAAGGATATATATTAAAGTATCTTAGTATAACATTTACATTTTTGTATTTGAAATGTAATGTATTTATTTACGCAGATATTTCACGTAATGAGGCCTTCATTCTGAAATTAATACCATTTATACATGTTTTTGAATTAAATATATAAGATGTATGTACTTTAAAAAAGAAAGAAAAATTAATGATAATTTAAGTAAAATATTTAAAATAAAAGTAATTAATGTATAAAGTTTTTTTTATTATAATTATTTTTTCATTATAGTCACATAGAAATATAAGTATTTTGGTATTTAAAAAAATGTATTTATTTATATACCAGTGTCTAGACGGGGGGGGGGGGGGGGATGTTGAATGTTTTAATGTGTTCAATGGTGTTTTCTGTTTGTAAAAGAAAACACAGGCCAATTTTAAAGATTTCAGATATTTAAAGCAGAAATGCGAATACTTGTTTTGAAGATCATAATTAAAGTATTATCTTAGCCAAAATAGTGGAGGAATATAATATTATTTTATCTCATAAAAGAGTAATGCATTTTTAAAGATTAATATTAAAAAATGCGCACCTGCGTGCCATGCGAGTGTTTCGTCATTTTTTATGTTCCTTTTCCTTTCTTTGTGTGTCGAATTCACGAATACTTTAGATTTTTTTTTTTTTTTAATCAGCTCTTTAAATCTTTTAATCATTGCATTGTTTGTGGTCCCGTTAAACTTAGATTCTTAATAGAAAAAAGTCCACTCAACAAGGTAAAACTTTCTGACACGTTCACGAATTCATTTTTAAACGTGCATGCAATTGGCGGGCAGGACTATTACAATGATTTGCAATCGAATAACGTTTTTCATGTTTCGCAAACTGCTTTGATCGGAACGATGTTAATCCAAGGCTTTTCTAAATAATTTGAGCGTGAATTAATATTTTTTTATAATCCAACAGTTCTAACCCCCCCCCCCCCACCTCCACACACACACTATTCATCTAAACAGGCCCTTTTTTTTTTTTTATACCGCTAACCAGGCCCCTACCTGCCCGGCATGAATGCCTAGCTTAACGGGTTAGTACCTGGGTGCGGGGCGGAAATCGCCTGATCACAGCATGTCTGTGATCCACCTGACTATTGATTTGTTCACATCGCTGCTGTGCTTGCTCTCTTGTGATTTGCTACCGTTATCTTTGTTTGCCGGTTCAAGGTTTCTGTTTAACTTTGTTGAATTGACAGATTTAATAGGTCTCGTAATTTAGAACCTTGATCAGGTGACGAGACCCTCACCTGACTAGGCACCCCCAGAGGTATTATTCACAGGTAACTTGGAGGGCTTTGCACCCACGACGGATTTTACATGCACCAGGTGCCATTAGCGTACATAGATTTACATATTTACCATGTCTGTTGGCTTGTCACGTTCATGGTGGGTTGTCGCTGTAGTGTTTATCGCCTCTTTTATGGGCTGATTTCCCTTCTTGTTGTATTTGTCTCTGTCAAGGCTTTTTGGCGTTTTTATAGGCTCGCCCCTGTTGTGGGTTGTTTTTTGTCTATCATTCATTGGTTTTTTGTCTCTTTCTTGATATATTTTTACCTCTAGCTTGTGCTAGAGCTGGTTTTCACATTTTGAATCTTGGTCTTCTTTCGAGAGTTTCACTGGTTATTATGTCACTATCGTGGGTTTTGTCACGTTGTAACATTTGTTACTGGTGGTTGTCACATTGTAACTTTTGTTACTGGTGGTTGTCACATTGTAACTTTTGTTACTGGTGGTTGTCACATTGTAACTTTTGTTACTGGTGGTTGTCACATTGTAACTTTTGTTACTGGTGGTTGTCACATTGTAACTTTTGTTACTGGTGGTTGTCACATTGTAACTTTTGTTACTGGTGGTTGTCACATTGTAACTTCTGTTACTGGTGGTTGTCACATTTCTGGATGTTGCACACTCATTTTTGTTGTCTTTGTCACTTTATCTCACCCAAGCATTGGGGATTTTGATTTTTTTTTCCCTTCGTGAATACGCTTTTTGCGATCAGTCCATTGAATCCTAATGGCTGTTATCACTGCTTTTGAATTTTGTGCAACTTGTTGATTTGTTGTTTGAGAAACTTGTCGCACTAATGGAGTGGGGCTTGTTCCGTGGCCGTTAGTCCGTCATGTATCTATGAGGCTGTATTCACTTGATTTGACACTGTTTTTTTCCCCATTAACTTTCTTTGGCAGGTGTGCTTTGTGCATTCACCATTTAATTATTTTGTTCACTTTTTGTTGGCTATTTGCCTTCATCAGTTGGTGAAATTCAGTCCGTCACAGATGACTTCCACTTCTCACTAGCGCTGAAAAAAATCGATTTTTTTTTTTTTTTTTTTTTTGGCGTAGCAAAGAGGTTCCATTGCTACTTTTTTTTTTTTTTTTTTTTTAATTTTTAATTTTTAAAGATATATTAGAAAATATACTTACCAAATGGATGGCTTTTGAGAGTGGGATATGCTTTTGAGGAATCTCGCTGCTGGGAAGGTGTATTTATTGTGATATGAGATCGATGTTTTCTACTAACCATCTCATCACTGCTCTTCCTTTTGTTTGTACTTGTTTGTTGTTCGCTAACTGGTTGTGCCATATTTTTTCGTTGTTCGGTGTGATGTGGATCAGATGTAGTGTTTGGGTTAGTGGGCAGTCTGTTAGATAGTGTTTGGGGGTTCCCAACTCCCCGCATGAGCAGTTTGGTGCGTCTTTGCGCTTAAACCTGTGTAAGTAGTCCGGGAATGCTCCGTGACCCGTGTAAATTTGACTTAGTAGATTGCAGCTGATGATTCTGCGAGAATCTACTTTTGGGAAGTATTCATATGTCTTCCTGCCCGTTTCCCCATAATCCCACTCGAACTGCCATTGTTTGATAGTGAGTTCTTTTAGTTTTCTTTTTAAGTTTGATATCGGTCTTTCTAGATGGTATGGAATTTCTTTACTTTGGTTTTCTGCAGCCTTTTTTGCTAATTCGTCGGCATCCTCGTTTCCTTGGATACCCACATGTGCTTTGACCCAGCTAATTTTGAATTTATTGTTTGAGTCTTTTACTGTTTTTTGTATTGTATCGATTAATTTTACTACATTGAAGGGTTTACTGAGTGATTGGATGGCTGACATGCAGTCCGAGCGAATGCTGTATTCCTTCCCTGTGCTATTTCCCCATTCTGCTGCTTTTAGTATAGCCAGTAGTTCGGCTTGGAAAACACTGTTGTACTTCCTTAATGGAGCTGACCATGTTTTTATTTTTTGTTCATTTTTGAAAGCTACGAATGCCGAACCCGTAGCGCCTGTTTCCAATTTTGAACCGTCCGTATATATTACTATGTCCTTGTAATTATGGCCTATTCTTGGTTCTATGGTGTCCGCGGGATGTGTTTCCCATACATTAATCTTTTTTATATAGTCTGTATGGTGGATAGTGGTTCCGTGTATTTCTGTCGCTTCTCTTAAACGAGATATTGTGCCGTATTCTGCCTCGTATTTAACTTGGAGGTGAATTGGAATCAGGCCAGCAAGTACCTGAAGGGCCGCTGTTGGGGCAGTTTTATATGCCCTAACTATAGCCAGCAAAAAATGCCTTTGGCATGTTGTTAGTACTTGTTTACTTCTTTGGTTTAGCTTATGTCCCCATATTGAGGCTGCGTAAGTCAGTGTTTTCTCAGCTACTGTTCTATACCATATTTTTAAGATGCTTGGTTTCAATCCCCAACCCCGTTTGGCCATTTGTCCCATCATCCAAAACGCTTTCCTTACTTTGGCTGTTTGTGCTTGGCAGTGTGTTTTCCAATTTAGGTTTTTATGTATGATTACACCTAGATACTTAATGTTTTCTTTTCCTTCAAATTCCCTTTCTTTGAATTTAATTCCTTCAATTTTATATGTGTCTGCTGTTGGTAGGTTTCTTGTGTGTGTTCTATTAAGGTACAGTAGTTCTGTTTTGTCCCAATTAAGCGTTAGGTTATTTTCCGTTACCTATTCATAAAATTCTTTTATTATTTTGTTTGCTAGTTTTACTAATTGTTCTTTTGTTTTTGCTTTTATTATTAAAATAAAGTCGTCTGCGAAGGCCTGTATTCTTACATTTTTACCCCAGTTTTTCTTTAGGGCTGTATCTGCTATTAGCAGCCACAGCAGTGGTCCCAGACAGCTGCCTTGTGGGCAGCCGCCAAATGTTTGTTTTGTTACTTTAATGCCGTTTTCTTCTAAGGATACGTATCTATCTTCTAAAAAGCTTAGTATCCAATTTATTAAGTAAGTGGGGCATGGTGATTGTTTTAAGCTAAACAGGCCCCTTATTACCGCACAGGCAGACTGCAGACGGAATTTCAAGATAAGTAAAACGATTTAGAGAAAATTTAATTTCAAACTTCGATATCTAAGTAACAGGTACCGAGGTACCTGTACTTAACCACAGTTCTCTGAGAAAAGCTTAAATTATATATGTTGTAGACAAAATATTTTTACTATAATTATATTTAATAACATCAAACAGCAAAAGAAAATAAGTTAACCTGGGCATTTTAATAAAATGCAAAACAAATAAAACCTACTTTTTAGGTTCATAATTGGAGTAGGGGGGGGGGAGGGGGCTTGAAAAAGTCTGGGCTGCATATAATCAGCATCGAAATAAAATATGACTGAAAAGAGTATTTTTGTGATACAGTTTTTTTTAAATCATAACTGAGATTTTTTTGTGCAGTTCGAATGTTATTTAAAAACTAGTTTTAAATAAAATAATTATGGAGATTGCAAAGTGCATATACCAAAACTTCCGTAACGGACACGTCTTAATAACAGACACCTCTTTGAACCCATAACATATCCACATTTCTACATTTTAACCTTTAAAGAACAGTGGACAAATCACCGAAATGTAAGCTATTGGGGCGGGGGTTACTGCAATATACATTTTCTATATTGTAATTATACTTGTAAAATTCCCGGAAATGTTTAAATGATGGAAAAAAATATTCGGCTTTGTTTTTTTCTGGATAAATTTGCGAAAATGAGAGGCTTAAAGGGAAAAATGGTGATAGTCCATTTTTGTGAAATTTGAGGTAACAGATCTGTGTAATGGCTTGAGAGGCATATTAATATACAGCTGAAGACAGGACATTCACACTATTTGTAAAGGGAATTAACTCAGAATATCTAATTTATGACTATTATCTTTCACCAATTTTTAATATTTTTTAAAATAAAAAATAAATATTTTTACAGTTATCGTTTTTTAGAAGATAAAAAATAATAAACATATTTACAATTTTTACACTCTATTTATATATTACTTTAAATGAATATATTAAGAAGAAATAATGATCGTTTTTACTATGTTTTCCTTTGGATGCTTGCAGAATTCCATGAAAAAAGGCTGCAAGCAAGTTCTCAAGACTATATTTTTCTTCTCAACAATGCAAAACTTTTTTGACACATTTAGGAATTCATTTATAAGCATAAAAGCTGCCACTTGCAGCTTAATTTGTAATCTAATAGTCTTTATCCTTTATAGATAAATGAATTACATCTTGAGTTCTAAGCGATTGTTTTCTCATGACGGCAGTTTTTGTTCTTTTACCACACTGTCGCGTCCGGAAATTCGATTCATAAAGCCAAATTTGATAACGCTTTCTGAATGATCTTATGCATTTACCGAAAAATGAAAAAGCTGTTTGATTAAAAATTTTTGAATAACAGCACGTAGTAATTTAATGCTTTTGCCACTTTTTCGAATTTTATATTAAGAAATTTGTTACTTGTTACATTAAAATTAAAATTTTATAATATTTTCTGTAATAAATAAAAATGATGTTTAAGCATAAATAGTAAAAAAAAAAAAATCATCCATCGAGCATAGATTATTAAACAATTTCTAACACTTTCAGAATACTGCAAACGGAACCATTGCTAAGATTTCAGCAGTTATCGTCTAGAGCCGAAAAGGTATTCGAATTCTTTTATCCATTCCTATATATGATTTATGGATCTGTGTTACGTAATGTGCTAAAATTTAGCTCAGTTAATGAATAAATAAATTGGACATTCACCTTCAACAATTTTGTACAGCCCTAATATTATCTATCGATTTAACACTCCTCACATTAAACTAAAATTTAATTTAGAAAAATAACGCACAACACGACTGATATCGCACTTTCCGAAATTACTATCCATAGACGACATTCGATTCTTTGGATAGCACTGTATATCAATTTGTTCATTAGTTTACAAAACTCTCTTCTGCTGGAAAATGAATAACTCAATTAAAAACATCCTTAAGGTGGTTCTCGAGTGATCTGCTCAACAACGCGGCTCATTTTTAAGCAAAGGAATAAAATTGGCAGGCCTGACTATTGAAGTGATTTGGAATCGAAATGAGTTTTCCTTATTTTGATAAATAAATTATTTATCGAGTTGTAAGCTATTCGTGTCCTGTGATGGCACAATTTTTCCCTTTTCTCGTGCTGCCGCATTGGGAATTTGGTTCAAAATGCTGACTTTGACAGTATTTTCTGAAAGATCTTCTGCCTTTACCAAAAAATGGAAAACGTCTTTCGATTACATAGTTTCTGAATAAGAACACCTGCCCGTTTCATGTATTTCCCAACAAAAATAAAGTTCAGAAATTCGCTCTTTTAGATTTGAGAGCAGCCTTAAGCAAATCATGCTCAGACATAGTGATACTTACAGATTTTGTGTAGCCTACATAAATGATCTATAGATTTATTTATTTATTTATTTATTTATTTTTTTTACATTTGGTCATGATAATGCATTACATATGTGTAAATTATATACAAACTAAAAACAGTTACATATTACTTTAATTTCCTTATTTTTTATCAATAAGTGGGTCGCGGAGATTTAGTTACAATAATTAGTATATTTGTGTGCCACAAAATACAGAAGGTCGAAAACTCTGTGTGCAATCATCAACTTAGATAATTCCTTTGTCTAAACAACAACAACAAAAAATTCTGGTACTTTCGTTCCGAGTTTTATAAAGCATGTCCCCCCCCCTCCCTTTTTCTTCTTAATGTCCCATATTCTTCAACTGTACATAAATTAAAATACGACGTAAATATATATTTCCTAAATATACCCAAATATTATACATTTTCGTTAAGGAATTTGGAATGACAAATAGCAATGGATATCAAAAACAATGAAACGACATTATTAGCTTTGAAATTAACCGTCTCATTGCGACCTCTTTAAAACATAATTAAACAAAGATTCAATATATAAACAGATCGTGCTCCTTATATTTCAGTTTTCAATTAATTTTCTCAGTGAAAAAAAAAACGTTCTGTGGATAGTCTGATTCTGAATACCTCCCTATTGTGTTAATTGGCGTCTTGTAATAGGGGACGTTAAACATAATCCAGTTAACATAAACGTAACATAACATAACGTTAAACATAATCCAGATGAGTCAGGAAGTTGTATTATACTAAAGAAAAGGAGTATTGTCATAGTCAAGAGCCCTTTTCCCTTCCCATATGTGCATTCAAACAGCCTTTTAGAATGAAAGATGAAAAATATGTTCTACTTTTCTGCAAAAAAAAGAAAAAAGCAGGGAAATATTTTTACTTGTAGTTCGATTATAGCATTAAAGATTTTGTTAAAACGTGATGGAAAAAAAAATACTGCTGTGAACAAACATTTGTGTGTATGTAAAGTAACATTCGCAATAATAAAAGAATGCTGTTTCTCTTACATGTTGCCAGTTGCCATATCTCTTTAAGGTAATATCAAATTCCCTGTTTAACAATGCGAAACTTTCTGACACATTTTTTAAACGTAAAGGCATAAAACTGGCAGGCCTGATTATTGAAGCGATTTGGAATCGACAGTGTTTTCGATTTTTTTATAACTAAATTCATTATCGAGTTATAAGCGATTCTTGTCACGTGATGACTTTCCCCTTTCTCACGCTGTCGCGCCAGGAATTCGATTGAAAAGCTCCAACTGCTTTTTCAAAGGATTATTTTCATTTTATTCCTCCACCAAATGATAGTACGCCTTTCAAGCCATATTAAATAAAACTGTCACCTCAAATTTCACAAAAAATGGAATATTATCGTTTATCCCTTAATAATTTTATTTTCTTCTAATTTAACTAGAAAGAAAAATGGAAAGTAAAATCTTTGAAATTTCACATTTCTAATTTACAATAATAATAATAATAATAATAATAATAATAATAATAAATAAATAAATAAAAAAAAATATATATATATATATACAGTGGAACTTCCCTTTAACGAAGTCTCTATTAAACAAAGTTTTCTGCTTAACGAAATTTTCTGCAGAACCTTGACTTTGAACATCATTAATATGTAAATTAATCTCCATATTACGAAAAACTTATTCTATATAACGAAGTTTATTCCACTTTCGTGAGTGCAAAACATTCAAACGAGAAGTTGTTGTTGCGTTGGGTGTATGAATTTATTTCAGCGGTCTATATGGAAATAAACACATTTGAATCATTTAATCAAAACACACACATTTAATCACATTTTAATGAAAAAAGAAAAGGTACGCTTCAGTTTTTGTTTACTTCTCTTTGTTATGTTTTTTTTTAGACATTATTCTAATTAAATTATTCTCATATCTACATTGCATAAAAAAAATGACTGCCCGAATTAAAATACATTTTTCAAATATTTCCATTTTATGTGGTTACATATGTGTATACAAGTTTCATAAATTTAAGTTGATTTCTATTTAACGAATTTTCATTATAACAAAGTGTTTAAGTGTAACGATGAGACTTCGTTAAATGGAAGTTTCACTGTATATATATATATATATATATATATATATATATATATATATATATATATATATATATATATATATATATATATATATATATATATATTATAATATCTATGAATTTCAAAAAACATATCAAGTTCTATTCTACATAAATCTCCAAAGAGATAATCAATGATGCTGTGTATACAGAATACCACATAGCTAATAATTAACATGTGCAAACATAATATTACCATAGCTGATGCTTCAATGGTAATTGGCCAAATTTTACTCATACCAAAAGAATATTGAAAAAAGAAATAGAGAGAAAGGGGGAAAAAAAAATAATTATAAATTGGAGTTGCAATTAAGTAAACACAAATGGATTAACAAATTAAATATGAACCATACACAATGGAAAATTGGACCACATGAGAATTAAATATGAATTGGACATGGAAAAACACATGCACATGTACTCATCAGCCTGGATGCACCCACATGTGTTTTAAATAATAATTCAGTGTTTCATAATTCTACTATAATGCTAAGATCAGTAGAATCATCCAGGTACACTGAATTATTACCAGACAACAATTGGAAATATTAAAATTTGGAAATATTTAAATAGGAAATAAAAAACCATTAAGAAAATACAATATATTTCACTCACATCGATTATCCAAAAAACTGTAATTAACACCTCACTAAATTACCACGAGATAACAGTTTTGAAATAATAAAATTGGAAATATGAACGCGTAAAGTGTAGATAAAATATTTTACTCACAATAATTATACAGAATCCTTAAAATGTCACAACGTCTACATAATATTCACATCCACATGGCAATGCATCATACATGTTAACTAAGTCGAGTTGAGAGAAATGATTTGTAAGACAAGTTGAGAGCACACTTTTTTTAAAATACAACCCCATAAATGACACCCAATCACAAAATGGTTCAAAAACACTCAAAATAATTCTGGTTTTAATACACTTATAACAAATTTATATCCGTGAATATATATTACTCCATCCAATTTTAATTCCTGAAAGTAAAATTAATATACAATCAATAGCTCCCTCTATAGTTAAATTAAATATAATATTAACAGTATTATCTACAACTACCTGAAAGGTAAAGTGTCGCCATCTATTGGTATTATAATAGTTCATAATTAATATTTAGTTAAATATCCACTTTATTAGTTACATACTCACTTCATTAGATTTATTTATATAAATAAACTTTAAAGAACAATACTAACTTGTAGTTTTACTTAAAATTCAAATAAAATATAATACTACTATATGAATAAATCTACACAGAATTAATTCAACTTGCACAGCATTTCAGATATTCTTAACAAGAATATATTATGTAAAAGAAATATTATTTTAATTCAAATTATTTTTGCTGCCAGCTGTGTTAATCCACTGATATTATAGACATTTATTAAATAATTAATGTTTTATTTTTACTACTACTTAAATATATATTAGACTTGTTTTTAAATAATTAATGTTTAATTTATACTACATTGTAAATATATTTTATATTTATAGATTAATTTAAATATCTAATTAAATAATTCATAAACAATTCAAAATATCTCAAAATTTATAATGTTGATAATTAATAGTATTACTACTGTTTTTCAATCAAATTAATGCATTGCAGTAATTAAAATACTTGTTAATTTTAATTATTCATAGACAAAAATAAAAACTATATATATTTATTTTTATATATATTGCAAATAGATATATATATATGAGTTATAATCACCAATGTTATCATTGTATAATTTAATTTGTTATTGTATAAGTTAATTTATAAATGTATGAAAACTGCACATCAATAATACCTTAAACAGAGGTGATCGGCAACGCACAATCACAACTATACAAAGTATAAATAATGTTCAATCAAATATTAAATTTCCTAATATGTTATAATTGTAATTATGTATGTTATATTTGTAATTTTCTACATAAAGTGTATATAATGTTCATATTTATATTATATATATATATATATATATATATATTATATATAAAAACTTATTGCAAAAATATATTATATATATATATTATATATATATATATATATTTATATATATATATATATATATATATATATTTATATATATATATATATATATATATATATATATATATATATATATATATATATTATATATATATATATATATATATATTATATATATATATATATATATATTATATATATATATATATATATAAATATATATATATATA
>OZ007586.1:251885405-252112905 GCA_963931845.1 Maratus michaelseni | reverse complement strand
AAGAAAAAAAAAACACAAATTCATAAACGTTTTGAGATATTCTAATTCTCAAAAAGCATTTATTATGCAAGTCGGTATCAGAAGAAAAATGTTCTGCTCTGGTCATTATTATTATTATTATTATTATTACCGAAAACTAAAAAAAAAAGTTTTCTTTAAGAGTGGAGAAATTTTCTTAGACATCAACATATTTTATTTTCGATATCGACCGATTAAATAAATAAATGAAAGGTAAAGATGAGCCTTTAAAAAATATGTTGAATAATACGGGATTTAAAATTATTGTAAATTGTATATTTTTAGTACACGTGTAAAAATATTAATTTTCATAAACTAGTATTTACTGAAGAAAAAAAAAGCAAATTTCATTTAGTACAGTCTAATGTTTAAACTGGGTATTGGAACACCCACAAGAATTTTCTAAAGTTGACTCTTCTTAGAAGTTCTGGGCATGGTAATCGTGTTAAGAATATTATTCATAACCTAATTTTGGAGTGAAGGCAGTATGATGTAAGGATGGCAGGATGTAAGTTCTGAAAAGAGTCGCTATACGCAAAATGCCGTAATGGATCAAACTAAACACTAATAAATAAGTCGCATTGACAGATCCGAGTGAAGGGGCACCCACTCATGGAAGAGGAGATGGTGTACCAAAGTATAAAAATAAGAGAATGAATCATACAAAAAAACTGATTAAAGAAACTTCCCGAAATACAAGAAAATAAACTGTGTGAGAAAAAATTGAATGAAATCCAAATAAGGTTACACAATTTTAGAGCAAATAAACATTTGTCTTCCTCGAAACTGCAATCGAATCTGAGGAATGCAGCTATACTTTTTTTTTCACGGGTTGCATATATATGTTTCTTTAGGTCAGTAGTTCTCAACCGGTGTACCGCGACACACTGGTGAACCTAGAGGAGATATCAGGTAGGCTACAAAAATTTTTAGTAAAGTTATATACAGATTTTACAAACTAACAAAAGTACTTTAAAATGCAACATTCCAAATTCCGTAATTTAATATGTAATGAGGTGTAATGTCATAAAGTTGCATTTATTTTCAAAATTGTTTCAGTGTTTAAATATTCTTAATAAGAAATGTCAGAGAATTGCAGTGAAAATAACTAAAAAACATAATCTACTGGTTTTCCCTCAAATGCAAATTTACAATTATTACAAAATTACAGTCACGAAAAATAAGCTTTTCTGCAGCGAATAATGATTAAAAAAAAAGTTAGATCCTTGAAAGAATATTTACTAGTATAATATTTAACGTTGTTTGCATGTGATGAAGAAATTTGAATGTGCTGATAAATAAATTAAAAAAGACATATTCCTTTCATACATTTTTAATCATAAGTTTTGTGTTCCGCGTAAATTAAAAACTGGGTTCGAGTGTGCGGCGAAATAAAAAAGGTTGAGAAACACTGTGTTAGGTAATCCGCAACGCATTATAATTCCGTAAATTTTTTTAAAAAGTTATGCAATCACAAAGATAATTAAAATACAGTAAAACCTGCTAATTTCCTTTAAGACATGTTTCCGTCCGTGAATTCCACACTACTGCGAATTCGCGCCAATTAAAATCTCAAATGTCGGCATTTTTTGAAAATATGCTTTCATTAATTTGCATTTTTCATTAACAAAATGAAAATTTTGATAAAAATAGATATTACAGATTCCTCATTAAAATTTATATAGGAATCATGTGTTATCAGGGCCGGCCCAACGGTATTTTGACGCCCGTGCAAGCAATGGCAGATCTAACCCCTTGGGCCAAAAAAGGGTCGGTAAACCGACATTAGAGGCCTTCACGGGAAAAGGCCTCTGGCGAAGCCCGGCCCGACCCTTGGGTCGGGCTGGGACTGGTCTTCACTCTTTATGGGTCGGGCTGGGAACGGGCTTTATTTATCCTGGAGACTCGGGCCTGAACCGGGCCTTGCTTTTTCTGGAGACTATGGCCGGACCAGACATTTTTTTTTTTCAAGGGACCGGACCCTTCATTCTTTCTAGAGCTCTGCACGGGCAAAAATGTTCAGACCTGGGCCCGGAATAAAAGCTGAAAATTCGGCCCGGTTGCGACCAATGGCGGATCGGTCGCCCCTTACACTTCTTACCCTAATAATAGGTCTGCAAACCGACAGCAGAGGTCTGTGCGGGAAAGGTTCTCGTCCAAAGAAAAATCTCGAGCCAATTTTCATTCATGAAACTCGGACCTTGCTTGTTCGCCACTCTTTCCTGGCCGGGTATTCCGTTTTTCTGTAGACTCGAGCCGGGACGGGCTAGACTTGTTGTTTCCGGTACGAGTTTGGCATGGAATTCATTCTTCCTAGAGATCTGCACGAGCCGAAATTTCCAGACCCGGGCCCGACCCGGTATGAATGAAAGCTAAGAGTTCGGCTTGTGCTGACTGAACCCGTATCACAAATATTATTGGCTCGTGCATACCTCTAACTTCTTCCCAGGATTGTAGCTAGAAGTAAACAATAGGGGGTGCTCAAGAAAATGTAGGGGGGGGGATCATACTATTTCTCTCTCTCTGACACGTGCTGCACGCACAAACACAGATGTACTATATGATCAAAGTATTATATAGAAAGGTAAATTAATGCATATTCATATTGTAGGCACTATGTTTCTTATTAAACTGTTTATAATAACTTTATTTGATGCTAAGAAAAGTAAAGTTTGCAGACAGGGATGTAATGGAGAGTAGGATATACGGTGGATACGCCGTATACCTTCTGAATTATTTGAAGGAATACCGTATACCCTCTTCTCAAAAACTATAGCATATACTTTTTAGGTATACCCTATATGCCTAAAGACATCTGTTTTTTTACTGCTACATCACTGGCTGCAGAATGACAATTTTCAGTGTATAATTATACTAGTGATAGTGAAATAATAAGTGATGATGTCAATAAGTAAATAAAAAGCTGACAGTTCACCTGTTTCAAAAGAGTTGCAACCTTTAATTTTTTTCTGACTATTTCCTGCCCTTAAGGATTCTAAAGTTATGTTTTTATATGATAAAAAACATTAGAAAAATCAAGGGTGTATTTTGCATTTTTACATTATTTTTGTGTCTAGTCAAAAGCTAAACCCACTTGTATTTAAAATGGCTATAACTCATTAGAATAACTTTGTTTTATGCTAATAATGGAAAACACTGCAAAATGAAAAATTTCAGTATATAACTAATGCGAAAGTCAATGTTTGCATCAGCAAAAGGTTGCTAATTCTGAGTATGTCCAGACAGGAAGCGCGCCTATTGAATCACTTATTTGCAGTTTTTAAACAAATACTACAAAATTAGTATTTATGCAAAACTGTAAAAAGCCCCCAAAACTAAGTTCAATTTTTGAACAGAGTTTCATTTGGATTTTTGAATTTCATTTGGTGGCTTTGACAACTTTCCCAGGGGGGCTCAGAAATGTTCAGGGGGGGGGGGGGCTGAGCCTCCCCTGCCACCCCCCTAGCTACGGCCCTGCCTCAGAGGCTACGTTTGGGTGGCATTTCTTAATTTCTTCTATCTTTACAAGAACAAAGTGTTGGATTGGTAAAATATTTCGACGTATTTCTACATTTTAGGAGGTCCTCCTGAACACGAATTGACTGTTCTGAGAAAAATGTCTGTCTGTGTGGCTGTCTGTCTGTATATATATATGACACAAATTTTGCGGGCGCTCTAGCTCAGGCATTAATGCGCGGAATTTAATGAAAATTCATATTCAGTTAGACCTTGAATTAAATTGGTGCTGATGAGGTTTTTGTTTAAATTACTTGACAGGTAGTGCTGCTGTACTGCATTTTTCGCGATTTTTGCGATAGCTTATATCTCAAGAACTAACTCACGGAATTTCGTTAAACTTTGGATTATGTTTGACCTCGGCATAAATAGATCTTTATTAGAATTGGGTATAAACCGCCCAACAGATGCCGTCACTATGATCTGTTTTTTTTTTTTTTTTTTAGATTTTCGCGTTAGCTATATCTCAAGAACGAATAGATTGTCATTTAATTTTTATTGCTGACGATTTCATTTATATAGAAGAAAGTTTTGTGATAGCCACAATATACTAGTATTTATTTGTTTTCGTAAAAATTGTAGTGATGTTGTGCATTTTTTCAGCATAATTTTTAGAAATTTAATTTGGTTTAAGAAATCAAAGAGATACATTTTTAACTATTCGGATGTGCCAATCTCATGCATGTTAATACTTCAAAATTCGCTATCACAGAATTCTGTTTTACGTCAGCTGCTTGCGAAGCGCCGGGTTGCCTTCGCTGCATGAACAGCCAACTACGCTAAACGCCAACAGCTGTTAAACTACGAAAAATTGCACAAAAATTGCTATCACAGCGCCCCCTTCCGGCTGAATATCCCTAAATTCAATTAGGAATTGCTGGCCATAGTCGAAAACCTACAAATAAAATTTGGTTCAATTTCATACATAAATCCATACACTTTCCGATGATACAATAATGGAAATGGCATAAAAATCGGTATTACAGAGCCCCCATCCGGCGGAATATCCCCAAATTTAAGTACGACCTGCTAGCCATAGTCAAAATCATATAAATGGAATTTGGTTTAATTCTATGCATAACTTCATACACTTTCAATGATACAAAGAGGGCACACAGACGGACATTTTGTAAAAACATGTTTTTCGGGATCTCTTTCGGTGTACAGTCCCTGGCCAAATTATTAGACGCAGTTGTTTTTATTATAATTTGTTAAATATCTGGAAAGATACACGAGGAATTATCTTGAAACTTTAGGACTGTAAACAACATGATCAACGTCATATATTTCCGAGAAGATTTTTTCTTGAAACCCCATAAGGGGCCGTCAACAAATTGAAGAAAAACGAATACGTTTTTGATAACCCTGTAAAAACCAATGTCACAAAAGCGTTGAAAAGGTATCACACGCTTAGGAGGCTTATTGTAATAATTTGGGTTCATTTTTATGAAGATAGCATGTATACTCGAAGAGAAATTCAGGTTTTTATAAAAACAGTCCCAAATTTTACTAAGTTTTTTGCTTATAATTTGCAGAGTTTTTAATATAAAAACAAGTTATTTTCAGAAAATATGACAAACAAAATTATACACAATACCCTGCAATCAGAATTAAAAAATAATAAAAATTGCATGCAAAATGAGCAGGTTTACTAAATATTTTTTCACTGCGCATGCGCGAATTCAATCCAAATATACTGTGCATAATATATTAGCTAAATATATAAACCAACTTTTATGAAAGTCTCAAAAACATAGCTTCAAAATTCTGATAGTGATCGTCGATAGAATAAGCTCGAAATTCGCTGTTTCCAAAAGGAAGCAAAAAGATGAGGGGTTCTATCCAAATATACTAGCTTTTGAAAGTTGACATAATAAGAATGAAGCGTCTCTCATTCTATATTTGATACAACCCCTCATCTTTTTGCTTCCTTTTGGAAACAGCGAATTTCGAGCCTATTCTATCGACGATCACTATCAGAATTTTCAAGCTATGTTTTTGAGAATTTCATAAAAGTTGGTCTATATATTTAGCTAATATATTATGCACAGTATATTTTGATTGAATTCGCGCATGCGCAGTGAAAAAATATTTAGTAAACCTGTTCATTTTTCATGCAATTATTATTATTTTTTAATTCTGATTACAGGGTATTGTGTATAATTTTGTTTGTCATATTTTCTGAAAATAACTTGTTTTTATATTAAAAATTCTGCAAATTATAAGCAAAAAACTTAGTAAAATTTGGGACCGTTTTTATAAAAACCTGAATATCTCTTCGAGTATACATGCTATCTTCATAAAAATGAACCCAAATTATTACAATAAGCCTCCTAAGCGTGTGATACCGTTTCAACGCTTTTGTGATATTAGTTTCTACAGGGTTATCCAAAAGATATTCGTTTTTCTTCAATTTGTTGACGGCCCCTTATGGGGTTTCAAGAAAAAATCTTCTCGGAAATATATGACGTTTATCATGTTGTTTACACTCCTAAAGTTTCAAGATAATTCCTCATGTATCTTTCCAGATATTTAACAAATTATAATAAAAACAACTGCGTCTAATAATTTGGCCAGGGACTGTAAATCCTTCGAAAACCGGAAGTCGAAAAATTTTTCAATTACAATACTTTCTTCTGTTATATACAGAAGAAAGTAAAAATGTACTATTTTTCTTTTTAGAGCTTTAAAATTATGACTTTCTTTTATTATTTGTTTCTTTAATTCTAAACTACGTTAATATTAATGAATATTTATCTGAATGTAATTATATAATTCAGATATTTAATGAGTGTTTATATACACGATTATCTAACTGCCGTTAATATTGTTGCCATTCTGTATTCCATGAATTTCGAACATAATGTGAAAAATAAAAAATCTGCGCATAAGTAATTGGGCTTTATGAATAATTTTAATTGTAGAATAATGTTGCTTCCGAAATATCGGCATGTTTTGTAGAAATTAAGTCTGGCGGTGAAGTACCAATTAAGTTTTTGTACGGGCAGATCCAGGCTTGGGGGAAACTTTTGGTCAGGCCCATATTTTTTGTACGAGTCGCGCCAGTATTTTTTTGTACGAGTCGGGCCTGGTCTGAGACTTTGATTGCGGCAGAGAAATGCTTAAGAAATTGCCGCAAGTATAGCAAGTAACCGAGATATCTAAGCTAGTTTTAATGTTTTTTTCTAAATGCTTCTTTCAGCCAGCGTCCCATAGCTACTGAATATATATTTCGTTAATAAGTTTCAAAACAGTCTTTACTGAATTAGAACTGATATTTGATATAAAGAAACAATCAGTCTTATACCCAGTTAGTATTTGTTTACATAATTCTGAAATGTGGCAATCAATCAAAGCTTAAAATTGTCTATGATTATATTGAGCCTTCAAAAAATTGAGCCTTTATGCGACTTCTGGAAGGTGTCTCCCTAAGTGCCCAGAGATACACATTTTCTCTAAAAAACGTTTATATGAATGCTTTGTATACTTTTCGTCCTATCGCTTTATAATTCTAAAAAAATCCGAACAATAATTTTTATTATTGCTGTAATACGATAACATTCTTCCTTATAGTTCTATCTCCGAAGTGTTCGTTGTTTCTTTGGGCATTTTATCACAATGTCCAGTTCGCCCATTGAGTCATAGGCGATTTTACAGGACGTCCAGTCTCACTATACCCCCCACTACATCTGTCTGGTTGGCGACAACTTTCAAGTTCGCATCGCCGATAATCTTCGCTCTCTCCTACTCCTACTTTCCATAATTTACTTGCAGTGAGAGTAAAAAAAATCAAGTTATACCGCAATTGCCTGTATGGGCAAAGTGATAGATAACAAAGATTCACATTCAAAGTTTGAGGTGTTTGTTGCGAAAAGTGAGAAAAACTGGCGTTCCAGCATATGCGTTTCAGGGGAAATATGGAAAAAAAACAAGGATCATTTTATATAAAACAAGGAACGAAATTTCGGAGTAAATTGCGTGGCTTCCATTATAAAAAAATAGGCTTAAAAACGGGTGATAAAGATTAAAAAGGTAAGGGCATTTACAATATTCGTTTATTGTTTTCGTTAATACTCTCAACAACAGTAAGCCCAGTAGTGTAATGCTCAGCGTTTCTCGCTACCACGCTACAGGTCCCCAGTTCGACGGTGGACAGATCAAGACTAACTCAGGCCTTCATCCATTTGGGGTCTATAAATTGAGTACCAAGCTAACTTTGGGACTAAACATTGATGGTCCCGCGTTAGGCTGACAACCTGACAGAGGCATATGCTCTATAGCACCCCAGGGCCCATAGTCAAGAAAACAGGACTATGTACTATAGGCCATAAGCCTTAATGAATTGTAAGTTTAGTTCTCAAAAACAAACTCGCTTTTTTCTGACACATTTACAAAATCATCGCGCTACTTATACACATATAAGAATACAAGATCAGTAGCATAGGCTGTGTTTTAAGCGCCTGTCTGTAGCAATTCAAAAATTTGCTCTTGGTCCCTAGAGACTACTGTCGTTTCTTATACCGTAATTTTTAATACAGCAAGGTTTTGGAGATCCTAAAAAATTAAGCGCACTGGGCAATTTTTAAGATACTACAAAAGTCCCATTTAGAATAACTCCACTTTTTGAACATACAACTTAGAATTCTATGTAGAGACCTGCGCGGATCGGATTGTCCCAAACCTCTTACTCGGAGGCGTACGCAAAAATATACAAATATTTGTATTGGGGACTATCTCCACTCTTCAGGAGTGACCGTACGGAGATCTTACTGTGCATGCTTTTACCTCTGAATTTGCAGATAAATTCGACGACTCCAAGATGTTCGTAATTTGGAGGTTTTACTAAATAAAAGATTTAAAAAGTATTCCATACAAAAAGTTTTCCGCTATTTGGGAGTGTCCGTTACGAAATTTACTGCATATAGATTTTATAGGAAATAATATTTTAGACATTATTTTAAAAAATCAGGTCAATCCGAACACGACACGCAAGAGTGAAAAAAAACCTAACCCGATAATGTAAGTCAACCCGACCCGCAGCAAAAAAAGTAAAAATTAACCCAACCAGAACCCATCTCGCTTCTCGTACCAAAAAACAAATTAACCCGATCCGCAGTAAACAAGTAGGAGTCAACCGCCCCAAACCCGACCAGTAGCAAAAAGTAGAAGTAAACTTGATCCGCAATTAAAAAAAATTAGACCCGACCCGACCAAGACTGCGGGTGGGATATTAACCTCCAAATTTCTGATATCGCCCCCCCCCCCCTTGAAGACTCTCTAGATCCGCCCTTGCGTGCAAGTATCCGTCAGGAGCCCCCCCCCCTTCCCCCCACCACCAAAAAAAAAAATATATATATATATATATATATATATATATTCTTGGATTATTTCTAACTTTTTATATATTCGTTACTTTTTTAAACATACTATTACTAATTACTTGAGATATTATTTAAAGAAGTTATTATTTAAAGAATATATAAAGACATTTAAGTTCAATCCCATTTCGTATTTATTAAATTATAACATGTCTCAAAAGGAAAATTTGAATTTTATAGTAAATAACAGTTTTAATGTGTATTATTACGATCTCAGATTGAAACACTATATAATATTCTAGGAGACGCGGACAAAAACGAAGCAAAGAGACTGGTCCCCAACAGACAAAAGGAAGGCTGTGATAGATCCCTCCCCCTCGCCTTTGAGGGACAAGGGCAGAAAATTTTAAAAAAAATCGCCCAATTTGATGTTTATATTCTTAGAAAGTATCTCACCAAAATTTTATCTTCAAAAGTCATCATAGATTCTGAGATAACTTCTTGCATTAAATCTCCCAGCCCCACCACCAAAGGGACCAAATTAGCAAAAAATTCTAGATTTTGGAGTTTATATTTTGATACCCTGCGTCTAAATAATTTCGATTACTGAGGCCGTGACAAGTTTTGAGATTTGTTTATGTCACCCCCCCCCCCCCACACCTCCTGCTGAGGTGAAAAGGTGCCTAATTTTTAAAAAATCATCCTTTTCCGGTTTCATATATCGAGAATCTGCATCTTGAAAATAACTATCAGATAGGCTGTGAAATTGTATGTAAAGGGTAGAGGGGATTAAAAAATCACACGATTTATATTTATATTCTTAGAAAGTATCTTGCCAAAATTTTATCTTCTAAAACCGTGATAGATTTTGAGATACGTTTTTGTAGCCCCCCCCCCCCTGCAGGGATACAAGGGGGCTGAATTTCAAAAATAGCATTCTGATTCTATGTATCTTACAAGATTTTATCATTGAGGCGATGAAAGGTTTTGGGATACGTTTTTTACCCCCACCCCACCTGTGCATGAATTTTAGAAAGATATCAAAATCAAATATTTTGCAGAATCAAAATTCGTGCAAAATAGAATCTAAAATATTTAATTAGTAATAAGTTAAGTTACGGCGTTTTTATGCAAATTTAAAATGTACTTGAAAAATTACAAAGAAAAATCAGTTTTAATTCTAAAATTTAGCATTTTCATATTTAATTCAAGCATATAAAGTAACTTTTAAAAAATGCTAATCCTGTATTTTTAGTGTATACCTACAGAGGACTTTCATGACAAAGCTTTTTTTTTTCTGAATTTTAATCCCAGGGCTCGAGACGGTTCACCGTTGACCCAAAATTTAATTAGGGTGGCTTAAAATGATTTTCATCTAAAGTCACGCTAATCCATATTTTTCAGTGCCACGCCGCCGCTCCGACTTCAATTGCGACGATCATTGACGGAAAAGCAGCATCACTGCACACACACGAGAAAAATCAATTTTAAAATCATAAAGATGTTTTCTGATTAATAATTTTACTCCATTCTTCTTTCAAACTTTGAAAAAATTCTATAGCTATATTTTGTTAAAAAAAAAAAAAAAAAAAAAAAAAAAATGATGGCCGGGAAACAAAATATTTATAAATATGATTTTACTTTATATTCATAATCTTTTTTTTTTAATTTTTTTTTCTTGAAATATAAATTTATATATGTATTCCCTTTTAAATGTAAATTCTTTAAAGAAAATTATATATTTTTAATTTTTAAATTTTAGCCTTGTTAAATTTTGATATATCTTCTAAAATCTTGTTTGCATACTTTTTTCACATTTGATATGGAAATTATAAATATTGATTTGACTAAGGGATTTACAGAAATATTTATCTAAAAAATTTTACTAATTTTTAAAAGAACACATGTCTTTTTTTATGAGTACTTTTTACTACGAGGAACAAATTAAAAAATTTTTCACTTGAAATAAAAATTTCCGAAACCAATTTAAAAATTACATATAGCTGAAAAAACATTATTAATGGTTTCATCTTTCATAAAGTTAAATATGAAAAGTTTTAATAAAAATATATTTCCCCGCTCAAAAACACAAAACTATAGCTGAAAAACAATGTAAAAGTTTCAGGGTTTTATCTTTCATATAAATTTAAATATATCAATTTAAATATAAAAAATCCCTGACGGCTCGGCCTACAGGCACAGGTGGATTTCGCAGATGCAGACCGTGGGGCGCCTGTTTGTTGGGAATTGCGGAAGAAATGACCTTTTTGCCATGATACGGCAGATGGGAACCGCCCACTTCGAAACCTAAATTGATTGCAAGCGGAGCCGGCAGGGATTTTTTTTTTTAATTTTTTTTTTTTTTTTTTTTTTTTTTGCTATAAGGGTTGGTCCTATAAAAAACTTGTCAATATAAAAGTTTTAAATAATATTAAGAGGATTAATAACAAATTTAAGCGGATTTGATATCTTGTGAATTGACGAAGTTATGATTTTTTCTTCTTCTAAAACCCCCCCTTTCCCCCCCTTAGGGCCATTTTTAATGACATCAAAAATCTGTCATACATAAATTTTCGGCCCTTTTCCTAGAAGTAATAATAACTTTAAACGGATTCGATACGTATCATAATTAAGAAATTATGGGGTTTTTCTTGTTTTCACAAAAAGCCCCCCATTCCCCCCCCCCTTGGTTCGAGTTTGCCCATTAACGAACTTGACCGAGATTTTATGCCCCTTGATTTTATGTATCAGTTTGGAAGAGATTTATGCAGAATTTTTCCAGTTATCGTGTCCATAAATAAGTGACATAGATAGATAGATAGATAGATAAAGTTTTGAACTGGGGGTGGTTTTGGGTTCTGGGAGTCATGATCGGCGTAGATCTGCAAAAATTTTTCAAAAATTCCAACTTAGGGGAGAATGTAATAGGTAGTATTTCTTACGAAATCTACCTAAAAGACTTGAAAACCGGAAAAAAAGTAACAAGGAATTGATAAATATTGAACTTAATGATAAGTAAGTGTTAAAAGTTAACGAGGTAACAATATCTGATTTATATAATTCCCGTAGGTGAATATTTGCTGTAAATATTTGTGAATGCTATTAGCAATAGTGTAAATAAAAAAAGAAAACTGGCCAGTTAAACTGAGGGCATTGAGCTCACAGGCTACTCGCACTAATTGTATATATTAAACTCTTATTTCAAAAAATTTGAAATAAGCGCTCGAAAAATAAAGAAATTTAAAATATATTAACGGGGGTATCATCCCCCGTTCCCCCCTTATAATAACTAATGAACCCCCAAAACTAATCAGGGAAGCGCCTTATTACAATGAACATATCTACAAAATTTGAAGAAAATATGATAATTCTGCATGAAAAACCCATTTATCTAAATTAAAGGGGGTCAGCCCCCCGTTCCCCACCTTTATCTTAACCAATGAACCCCCAAAACTAAACAGGGAAGCGCCTTATCACAAGGAACCTATAAACAAAATTTAAAGCAAAACGATTGGTTCTATCAAGAGTTATCGCGTTATGTACATACATGCGTACATACAGAACCGGCGGGCACATAAGCTCTCAGGCTTTGATAGCCTGTGAGCTAAAAACTGATGGAATATAATAAGTTAATATTAACTCATCCTCAAAATATTGAGCAAGCTTGAGAAACAAAGATATTTGAATTTTACAATGAATACATATGAATAACTGAACTTTCTATATTAGTATTTCTCAATCTTTTTTTGGATACAGGGCACACTTTACACTTAAAGACATTCTCACATCGTAACATATTTATTTTCTATTTGTACATGCATAAAATTTTCAGATATTCTTCTGGACGTTTTTGAGAATTATACAAAGTATCTCATTTTACTTTCATATAAGACATGTTTCAAATTATACGTTCAACATTGCTGTTGTAACCAAATTTATGAGACTTATGACGGTTTTCAAATCCAAATTGGCTACTTTCTGACACAATTTTGTTCTCAAATGCCTCAAACAGGCAGATGCTCTTATTCAAAAACTACTACTTCTAACAGTGTTTCCATTTTGGGTTAAAGGTAGAAGATGTTTCAGAGAATGCTATCAGTGTTAGTGTTTTGAACTAAATTTCCGGATGCGACGGCACAGGAAGAAAACTGCCACCATGAGAAAATAATTACTTATAACTCAAAATGTAATTAATTTATCAAAAAAAAAAAAAAAAGTTGGACAACAAAACATTGCAATGTTATACCTACAAGTGTCGTATTTTTATGTTTTTAAATGAGTTTGTAAATGTGCCAGAAAGTTTGGTGTTCTAGTACGGGGATTTTTATGTATGTGTGTGGGGGGGGGGGGGTTTGAACCGAGCAAAAATCATTAAAATCATGTAGGCTCGACCGGCTCAATTCCTACAAAAATGTCCGGTATTTTTTAGTCATTATTAGCCTACAATTAAAAATATTTAAAAGAATATTGCATACATATTTAAACAAACATTTTAAAGTACAGCTTTTATCAGATTATATATTCGCAAGTCATGGTATACGGAATTATAATATTAATGATCATATAAGGCAATTATATTCAAATGAAGACTCGTTAAAATTAAATAGTTTAGAAGGAAAGCAAAGGACCTGTTTGAAGTTGGCAATCCCCATTACAAATTTAAACATATGAATTACGTAGAAGTTTTGCCCCCACATTATTTAATTTAGCCCACCTTTTATAACGCTGTAAATCACATTTTATTTTTTGACCCATTTCTCATACTAGCACCCAGCACCTCAGAATACGAAATTTAAAAAAAAATGTGCTATTGTTTTGACCACCCATTATTTAATTTTCCCCACCATTTCTAACGCTGTAAATCAAAGATATCTTTGTTGACCACGTGTGAAGTTGGCACCCCCCCCCCCCCTTACGAATTAAGCCTTACAAATTACACAGAATTTTTTCCCACCCATTATATAGTTTTGCCCACTTTTTATAACGCTGTAAATTAAAAAATACGGTTTTTACTACATGTTCAGCTAACCTGACAAAACCTGAGAATGCTATCGGTACATGTGAAATCCACATAAAACTTTAAGAATGCTGTTCAAAACAGAGCAATGCAGAAGGAAAACGAGTAAAGTCGAGCAACACATTTCAAATGCTAGGTTAAATTCTAAAAACTCTAGTAAAAATTCTGGAAACGCTGGACAAAATTCTAGGAACGTTGTGCAAATCTGGACAAAGCTCTTGTGGAATATTGGGCAAAACAGGGAAATTCTATAGCATAATTTCAAAAAACCAACAATGTTATATAAAAATATGCAAAGTCTGCAAAACTTTAAGAACGCTAGGCGAAACTTTATAAATACACTGCTGGCCATCCAAAGTGCAACTGCAGGTTATGGGCCTCTGTGATGATGTCGAATGCAAGCTGGCAAAGTGAATTCTCAAGGATACCACCAAACACGGATGCGGCCTTCATGATGCACACAGAGCCTGGACTCATCAGAAAAGACGATGTGAGACGCCATTCCTGCGTCATATACAGCATCATGATGCCCGCATACGTGTTTGGCAGCATCATGGAAAACGCACATTGCCAGCTTGCATCCGACATCGTCATACTGGCATATCACCTGGAGTGACGGTATGAGGTGCCATTGGATACACGTATCGGTAACCTCTTGTTCGCATTGTCGGAAAGTTCAACAGCAGCCGTTATATTTCTGATGCGTCACGTCCCGTAGTTCTGCCCCATCTTCGATGTCTCCGGAACTCTACGTTTCAACAGAACAATGCCCGACCGCATGTTGCCAGTACTATCCTGACCTTCCTTGATACAAAACATGTTCGCCTGTTGCCCTCGCCAGCACGTTCTCCTGATTTCTCACCAATTGAAAATGTTTGGTCAATGGCACGCCACCACTCACCAGTAGAGTTGCGAAAAACCCACAGTTTTTTAGGGACAGGAATAAACCCGGGAATTTTCGGGAATAAACCCGGAATTTTGGGGAATATTGGAAATTTTGAAGAAGTTTTGAAAGTAAAGAAACTAGTAATTTTTTTAATTTAAATTTTTTATTTTTCTAAATTTCAGACACTGTTCTGAAAAGTTTATAATACGTTTTTCATTATAAATTCACAAAACTTAGGATTTTGCGCTCTAAGTTTTTATAATTTTTATTATAACATATCAATTGCTTTACAACAATGGTGGCTGTGAATTGGTAAGTATTTGAATGTTTCTTTAATAATTGAAGTAGTTTAATTTCTGTTAGCTGGCATAGTTACTATTCAGACATACTCTATATTAATTTTGTTGTGAGTTGCAGTATTGCAGTTGAGACCCATTGATTTATTTTAGTTTTGTTTGTTTTCTTTTTTTGTTTGTCTGAATTGGAGAACAGGGGTGATGTTTATATTCTTCAGGCAAGATGAATCTGTCATCTGCCTCTCGCACTTTTTACCAATCCATGATTAAAATATCAACTTACTTATGTTATTTTAATTTATCTTACTTAGTATTTCTGCAACTTAAGCATGTATTTTATTAGTTTTCATGTAAACTGTGACATTTTTCTATATTTATATTATTGGTTTTCTTTACATTTGTAAAAAAATATTTTGTTTACAAATTAAAGAAATCCATGTCTAAAACTTTCTGAAAACTCCCGGGAATATTTAAAATTTTCCTCCCAAAAAACCTGGTTTATTCCTGGGAATAAACCCGGTTTTTTCCACCCTTTGCATCTCTACTCACCAGTCACTACGGTTGATGAACTGAGGCATAGTGTTGAAGGTGTAGGGACTGTTGTACCTGTACATGACATCCAATCTCTGTTCGACTCCATGCCTAGGCAGATAAATGCTGTTATTGCGGCCAGGGGTGGCATCTCTGGGTAGTGTTTTCTCAGGAACTATACCTCCAAATTTTCTGAAAAAGTAATCACTTGTCCTTCCCATTATAATCTGTTATTTGCATTCCTTCATGGTGTTGCATTTTGCATGGCCAGCAGTGTACTTGGAAAATGCTGTCAGAATGTTAGACAAAGCCGAGAAAATCTTTAAAAAAGCTAAACAAGCATAAGACTGTTGGGAAAACACTAGGAACAATGGGCAACACGTGGTAATGATACAGTATCACGGAAAAAACTTTAGTAATGCTGAACAAAACTCTAGACGTTGGACAAAACGAGACAAAATTCTAAGAATACTGGACAAATCTGTAAACTCTAACCCTGTCAACCTTTCAAATTGTCAATCTGGAATCATCCTCTCGTTCGAAACATACCGTAAATGGGATGCTGATATAACTTTAGGAACTTTGGGAAAAACACTACGAACACTTTAAAAAACCGGGCACCGCTATGGATTTTACTCACGAGGGGCAACAGCTACGCCTCTGCGAGTATATGCCCTCCGAAAAAGACAGTTTATTGAAAGACGGGTAAGCTGTATTAAAATGTTCTTCACACCTATTATTGTTTTTCTGCTACATACCCTGCTGGCAAATCGGTTACAGAGCGTGCAAAGGAGATTACTCTTGTGCGTTACAAAGTGCTATAAGACTGTTTCGACGGATGCTCTAAACGTTTTGGCACAGGTTCTTCCTCTCGACCTGCGTGCGGAGCTCGATCGAGACTTCGCGTCTCGGGTCCACTGGAACGAGAGCATTGACGGTATAGGTTTAAACCCCGGGACTGTGGACTTGTCACTTGTAGAAGCCAATTCTCAACCGTGAAGACCTTCGGCGGATCTCATGGACTTTTTACCTCAATCCGAAGGCGACGTGTTAATACTACACAAACGGATCCAATCAAAAGAACGAGACCGTTGGTGTGCGTTCCTAACTGTAGTCGAATGCCACATCGGACGAGAGAGCCAGTTCCGGCTCACAGATTGTGCAGAGGTATTTGCGGCGGAGATCTACGCGATCAAGGAAGCCATTGCAGATGCCCATCTACGTGGTCTCAGTGAACTCGATGTCTATTCCGACTCGACATCGGCGCTCCAAACGCTTAATAGCCTCGTACCAAAACACAAGGCAATTGCTGAGATTAAGGACCTGGTAAAACAAACTGGAGTCAAGCCTCATCTTCACTGGGTTCGAGCTCATGTGGGTCACGTCTATAATGAACGTGTGGATGTGTTGGACCACGACCCGATATTCTGTCGACGGGGAGGTCAGGTAAACGCGCCGCCAGGCCAAGAAAATACTTCTTGGTCGTGCCATATCAACCTGGCAAGCAAGGTGGACCGACTCTGAGAACGGCGAGCGACGTATGAGGTCTTCCAGGGGGTCCGCACTCGCAGACTGCAGGATGACTTCTATCTGAATCAGGCCCTTACGGGACACGGCGCCTTTGGCGACTATCAGAACCGTCTTTTCAGAAACATTTCAATATGCTTCTGTGGGACGCGCATTAGTACAGTCAGACACTGTCTGTACGACTGCAACCTCTGGCGGTCTGAGAGGGAGAGATACTTTCCTCAGGACTTACGGACTCGAACGCTGAGGGATCTGTGTCTAGACGGTTATAGTCACAAAGGAGTGAGACTTATCGTCAAGAACCTCCTTGTTCGGACGCTAGACCGCAATCTGGGTGGTCGTAGGGCAGACCGAAGCGCAAACGCTGTTCGTGGTTGTAGACCACGTTCGAACGCAATTCAACCGGCTCGCGGTACACGCGGCGCTGGAGGGAATGATGCATAATTAGTGGGTTAAGAGATCTTCTCGAGTAACCCACAGGTAAGGGTAACGTAACAAATTAGTACTCCCTTTCTTTCCCTCTAGTTGTTGTGTTGTGTTTTGCATGTTTCGTAGTGTATATATGTCGTAGTGTATATATGTCGTAGTGTATATATGTCGTAGTGTATTTTTGTCGTAGTGCATTTGTGCTTGTGTTTGTTTTTACATGAGAATGATCCTCTTGATGGAATCGATCGGGGACCACCTGGGTTCTGACCTCAGGGCTTGCCGAGTTCAAAACCATAGAGAGGGGACAACCTAAGTCAAGGTGTGTCTATACGTCAGAGACTGACTTTCCTCTAAGTCCCGGGTTGGCTAGAGCTCCTATAATACAGGCTGAATCATACCGCCATTTAATGACCCAGCGGACCAAAAACCAAGCTAAAACCGGTTTGCTTACCGTACTAGTGGACCGCGAGGGACAGTAACAGGGACGGCAAACACCTGCTCAGGCGGTTTCCTATTGCTGAGCTAGGTCACAATATGGCGGTTATTTTGGGCGACATAATGGATATGCGTCAGCTCCCCTTATAGGAGCCTTAGGGTTGGCAAGAGGCTCCTGCTGCTTACCGCAACCGATGAACAAGTCGTTTCCTCTATCCCTAGGACTCGATGAACGGAAGTTGCGGTACAGTAATGGGTCACTGTGGTGGTTCGACATTGGCGTAGGACACGGTTCCCTCTTTGGGGTTCTGGCTACAAAGCCGTCGAATCACCTCGGTGTCCACCCAAGTGTTTTGCGGTGGTGTCTTCTGATTTTGGGCTCAACCGCATGTCTCAACGACCTCTGTCGTCACCTCATTTGGGAAAGGGTCGAGAGGCGCAGGAGGATTATGCCCCCGGCCGAAGAGCACTACCTAGGAGGTGCACCGGGTAAACTGGCCCTCCCTGGTGGTGATCTCGTATGGATTCACGAGAAACTGGAATCGTCGGGGAAGTACGACTGCCTTCGGCAGCCGTAGCTTGTCATACCTGCAGATGATGTGACATGGGTTCTATATAGGTCTACTATAATCGCGACCTACGTTATACACGGCCAGTGCATCGTCACATGGAGTGGATAAATTTTACACGGCGGTTGGTGTAAAATGGGGCTGCGCCGATTGGCACCAATCACCGTATAAAAATGATCCACGTTTGATGTGACGTTTTAAAAGTCATGCACTGGCCGTGTATAACGTAGGTCGCGCTATAATACAAGCTGAATCATCAAGCATTTTGATGCCCACTTAGACCAATCAGCGATTGTTGCCCACAAGGCGTGGCCAATCGTTCTCCTCCTATGGGCAATTAAGTTTTTGCGTGAGTCAGCTCGGATTGTATTGTAGTCCTTCTTTACCCATGTGAGTGGAAAAATGGAAATTTGTAGGAACGATGAGCAAATTTCCAAGAACACTGAGAAAACCAGTTACTGGTGTAAAAACTTTGAGCAAATCTTTAGGAACGCTTGGTAAAATTCTGGAAACATGGTCAAAATGTACATATTTGATTAATAGCGTTATAAAACTTTTGCAAAATTATTTCAATAACTTAATTCATATTGGAAGTGGAGGGGGGGAGGTTTGAAAACTTATTCACGCATGGGTCAACAAATTTCTAAATCGGATAAAAGCGGGAGTGAGACAAAATTGCAATACTTACAAATTTTAAATTTTAAATAAAAGTTTGTAAAAATTTTATAAATATTTTTTTTGTTTATGTACATATTGAAACAAATAAATTTATTTTAATACAGAAGAACCACCTGGCTTCGCCCGAGTTAACCTGGGTCTTCCGGGTAACAAGTAAAAACGTAATATGCTAAAAATACGTCGATCACAACAACACTTTCACATCCATAAACCGTCAAATTGACAAAATAAGAAAAATCTTATCTTATTTTGACGCAATCATACTAAATCCCCCAGTTTTATAAATGATTTAAAAAAAAAATCATTTTTAAAATGTCTTGCGTAAAATATCTAATAGTTGTCTTATTCGTCTAATTTTCTATAATGGGGTTCATATCCGATGTTTAACTCCTTTAGTGGGTGAATTTCTAAAATCGATGAAATACGTGTTTAACTGTTTTTTTATTTGATTTGTTATCCTGAATTTCATGCTCCTACCTAACACTTCTGCTGAGATATGACGAAATAATCTAAAACGTTCGACCCTTCATTTAACCCCCTTAGTTGGTGAATTCCTAAAATAGCTGAAATACGTGTTTAGCTATTTTTTAGTACACATGTTATACTGAATTTCCTGTTCCTACCTAAAACTTCTGCTGAGATATGACGAAAAAAGATGACCTAAAACGTTCGACCCCACTTTAACCATCTTCAGGCAAAAGGAAAAAAAATTTTAATCCCTTTTTTTGCCTGCCTAGATCATAATAGCAATCTACTCTCCTAATTTCGTGATCCTGACTTTAGTCATTTCACCTGGGCGTTGATGAGTCAGTCAGGCGTTCTCTCTTTATATAATAGAATAGATATGGATATTAGATAACAGTAACATTTTATGCTGTTTATACTTTTTTTTACTTTAGTTTTTACACATTATAATCAATCTTAACACAAGGGTTTTGCATACACCTGATTAGCTTTAAATGTTATGGGAAAGGTTTTAACTCAGAAATCACCCTCCGCTCAACCCTACACTTCTTCAGTGCTTTAGTGAGCTTAAACTCTGAAGAAAAATCAATGCTTAATTTTTTCTCACTTTCTAAACTTTTTCTACTGCAAATACTAACATTTAACTAAATCAGTACATAGAGGAAGACCATGCAACGTTTCGCCCTGAAAAAAAAAATTTAATTTGATAAATTTTAAACTGGAATGATATTGATAATATTATCTTGATACAGATAGTTGCCTGTTAAAATTTTCAACAATCAAGTTTACTTACTAGAAAAGCAATTTTTGTATATGAAACCTTGGTCACAATGAATTATTTTCAGTCAAATATACAGAGTGTTTCACTGCAACCAAACCCTAATTCTTGTTTTGTTAAAATGATGAATCTATTTTAGCGAAGATCTCGATAGACTTACCTTGCTTGACGACAAATATAACAATATCACGTATCACGAGAATTGTTCAAAGTGCTGAATTAGGTGCTCCATATTTCGGAATGTAGTCGACATTACATTACTGTGTCATCGACTGAATTACTGTGCATATCCAGCACTTTCTTGATATCGCATTCCGCTTAAAGCAATGTAAATCTGTTGAACTTTTCGTTAAAGTATCGTCATTATTATTAACCTCTAAATAAATATTCGGGAGGGTTTGTTTGCATAAAATCAAGTGGCATAAAATCTCGGTCAAGTTCGTTAATGGGCAAAATTGAACCCGAGGGGTGGGGTGGGGTGGGGGGGGGGCTTTATGTGAAAACAGAACAAGACGGGTTTGACGTAAAGTCAATACCCTAAATTTTAGACTAAAATACATTGCAACCTAGCTTACTAGTATACAAAAATTGTTAAATGTAGTGTGCTTTTTTTAAGCGCTCTGTATATGCATAATTTTTAGGTAGATTTCGTAAGAAATACTACCTATTACATTTTCACCGAAGTTGGAATTTTTGAAAACATTTTGCAGATCTACGCCGATTATGACTCCCAGAACCCAAAACCATCCCCTGTTCAAAACTTTATATATCTATCTATGTATGTCACTTTTTTATGGACACGATAATTCCCATAATTCTGCACAAATCGCTTCCAAACTCATACATAAAATCAAGGGCATAAAATCTCGGTCAAGTTCGTTAATGGGCAAAATCGAACCAGGGGGGGGGGGAATGGGGGTTTTGTTTAGAAGAAAAAAATTCATAACTTGACTTCAATTTAGAAGATATCAAATCAGCTTAAATTTATTATAAATCCTCTTAATATTATGTAAAACTCTTATGCTGACAAGTTTTAGAACCGACCCTTATAGCAAAAAAAAAAAAAAAAAAAAAAAAAAAAAAAAAATCCCTGCCGGCTCCTTCTGCAAATAAGTTAGGTTTCGAAGTGGGCGTTTCCAAAAGCCGCATCATGACAAAAAGGTCATTTCTTCCACAATTCCCAACAAACAGGCGCCCCACGGTCTGAGTCTTCGAAATCTACCTGTGCCTGTAGGCCGAGTCGTCCGGGATTTTTTTTTTTAAGTTTTATTTTTAGGACAGAAAGTGTGGTTGTATTTTAATATTTATTTTTTATTCATATATTGAATAACAAAATTATGGATAAAAAATTTAAAAGTATGTTAGCATATAAAACATTGTTATTGACTGTTTACAAATTTTCCCCTAATGAAAATATTTTACAAAATCACATAACACTTTTTTAATAATCATAATTTCAATATTTTTAAGTTTATTTTATTTTAATACACATTGAAATCTTTTTGTAATATTGCATAATCACAGATATAAATGTCCGGCGATTATGTGAGGTACTTTTTAGTGCAGCGTTGTGATATTTTATTACTTTACAATATGATTTCTTTGTGCGCCATGTAATTTTTCATGTATGTCATATTGATTTTATTTCTTTTCTCAATAAAAATTGGCTCACAGTCTCAGTGCTGTTGAAATTTTATAATAATGCGCTAATAATAGTAGAATAGTCACAAATTAAGCATAATCACTAAAATTAGATAATTTATTTAGAGTTCCGATTTTCCTTGATACATACATTCACTTAAATTTCCTTTAGTACCATGGTGTTCATTAGTCTGCATCGAAAGGAACTGAAAAAGAAAAAAAAATCTGTGTAAACAGAACCTGTGTATAACAGAAAACTTTTACGGTCTTGCCGAAAGGAATGTAGTACAAATCTATACCTGCTAAGATGAAAACTTGTCTAAAAATAGCATATTTTTCCTGTCACTGTCCCTAACGATTCAGTTACTACTCAAATTTAATGCACATGGTTCAGTAAAACCTGGGATAACGGAAGCTGTTTATAATGTAACCCTGTCTTAAACGTAAAAAACTCTCTAGTGAAGGAATATCATACAATTATAACTTCTCAATCGAAAATCTCACCAAAACTGAATTTTATTTCGGGCCGAAGCAATTCCACTTTCACAGATTTTAACCGTGTAAGATTAATATGTTTATTTAGTACAGTAAAATCTACTAAGAGAAAATCTCAATTAACCAGAAAAATATTCCGTTTTGGACAGGTAACCATCTTAGAAAGTATAAATTTGTGGTATTTTTTCGAAAGAGAGTATGATTTTTTTACGTTTAAATCAGAATTCCATTATAGACAGGTTCCGTTTTCGTAGAATTTAATTATTTTTATGTGTTGGTTTAAGAAGCCGCTGTCCCGCCTTTCTGTCAAAGTGGAACTGCCAACACTAGCTTTAAAATACAATTTTGAATATGAACATGTCCACTAAATAACTACTAAATTAGTGTCTCTCGCAAGCGAAAGGGTCTGGAGAGGTCCCTAATTTGTTGTATGTTACAGCCGTCTCTCTTATTTGGCTCAACGACCTCCACTGGTACGAAAGTGCATTCAAAATATTAATCTCAAAAAGAAAGTCTTTACGACAAAATTATAAGAAAAGTATATGATACATCATAAGGCGGTCATCAAATTCAAATCGGTTACTTTCTAACATATTCCTGAATTTATTTTTATTCATAAACGCACAAAACTGGCAGATGTATTTATAATAGAATAGGGTTTTCCATTTTTCGATAAAGGCACGGGATTTTCGGAAAATGTAGTCAAAGTTGGATCATGAACTGAATTTCCAGCTGCAACAGTCTGAGAAAGGTCGTCATGAGACAATTGCTTACAACTTAAAATGCAATACATTTATCGAAAAATGTAAAACCCTATTCGATTTTCAATCATTATAATAGTTCAATTTCATGCTTTTGCGTTTAAAAATGAGCTGGTGAATGTGTCAGAAAGTTTCTTGTAGTTAAGTGCGGATTTTTTTTTTTTTTTTTTCGAGAACGGCCTTAAATGAAAAATACATTTTATTCAACAATTTAATTGATTTCTCATAGATTAGTTTGTATTGAAAAGAAAAAAAAATACTCCTATTCAATCAACAGTCTTCCATACAAAAAAACTCCCCTATTCAATCAATTGTGCTTAGTTCATCTACACATCGCATTTCAAAATAAAATTAAATTCTTCGGATAATAAAAATTGTCTTGTCTGAAAAACTGTTTATTTAAAGGATTGTAAAACTTGTCTCTTATTTCTCGCTGTCTATCAATCAGAATTAATATTATGTAAAACTTTTATGCAGACAAGTTTTAAAACCGACCCTTATAGCAAAAAAAAAAAAAAAAAAAAAAAAAAAATCCTTGCCGGCTCCTTTTGCAAACAAGTTAGGTTTCGAAGCGGGCGTTTCCAAAAGCCGCATCATGACAAAAAGGTCATTTCTTCCCCAATTCCCAACAAACAGGCGCCCCACGGTCTGAGTCTTCGAAATCTACCTGTGCCTGTAGGCCGAGTCGTCCGGGATTTTTTTTTTTTAAGTTTTATTTTTAGGACAGAAAGTGTGGTTGTATTTTAATATATATTTTTTATTCATATATTGAATAACAAAATGATGGATAAAAAATTTAAAATATGTTAGTGTATAGAACATTGTTATTGACTGTTTACAAATTTTCCCCTAATGAAAATATTTTACAAAATCACGTAACACTTTTTTAATAATCATAATTTCAATATTTTTTAGTTTATTCTATTTTAATACTCATTGAAATCTTTTTGTAATATTGCATAATCACAGATATAAATGTCCGGCGATTATGTGAGGTACTTTTTAGTGCAGCGTTGTGATATTTAATTACTTTACAATATGATTTCTTTGTGCGCCATGTAATTTTTCATGTATGTCATACTGATTTTATTTCTTTTCTCAATAAAAATTGCCTCACAGTCTCAGTGCTGTTGAAATTTTATAATAATGCGCTAATAATAGTAGAATAGTCACAAATTAAGCATAATCACTAAAATTAGATAATTTATTTAGAGTTCCGATTTTCCTTGATACATACATTCACTTAAATTTCCTTTAGTACCATGGTGTTCATTAGTCTGCATCGAAAGGAACTGAAAAAGAAAAAAAAATCTGTGTAAACAGAACCTGTGTATAACAGAAAACTTTTACGGTCTTGCCGAAAGGAATGTAGTACAAATCTATACCTGCTAAGATGAAAACTTGTCTAAAAATAGCATATTTTTCCTGTCACTGTCCCTAACGATTCAGTTACTACGCAAATTTAATGAACATGGTTCAGTAAAACCTGGGATAACAGAAGCTGTTTATAATGTAACCCTGTCTTAAACGTAAAAAAAACAAAAAAACACTAGTGAAGGAATATCATACAACTATAACTTCTCAATCGAAAATCTCTCCAAAACTGAATTTTATTTCGGGCCGAAGCAATTCCACTTTCACAGATTTTAACTGTGTAAGATTAATATGTTTATTTAGTACAGTAAAATCTACTAAGAGAAAATCTCAATTAACCAGAAAAATATTCTGTTTTGGACAGGTAACCATCTTAGAAAGTATAAATTTGTTGTATTTTTTCGAAAGAGAGTATGATTTTTTTACGTTTAAATCAGAATTCCATTATAGACAGATTCCGTTTTCGTAGAATTTAATTATTTTTATTGTTGATTTAGAAGCCGCTGTCCCGCCTTTCTGTCAAAGTGGAACTGCCAACACTAGCTTTAAAATACAATTTTGAATATGAACATGTCCACTAAATAACTACTAAATTAGTGTCTCTCGCAAGCGAAAGGGTCTGGAGAGGTCCCTAATTTGTTGTATGTTACAGCCGTCTCTCTTATTTGGCTCAACGACCTCCACTGGTACGAAAGTGCATTCAAAATATTAATCTCAAAAAGAAAGTCTTTACGACAAAATTATAAGAAAAGTATATGATACATCATAAGGCGGTCATCAAATTCAAATCGGTTACTTTCTAACATATTCCTGAATTTATTTTTATTCATAAACGCACAAAACTGGCAGATGTATTTATAATAGAATAGGGTTTTCCATTTTTCGATAAAGGCACGGGATTTTCGGAAAATGTAGTCAAAGTTGGATCATGAACTGAATTTCCAGCTGCAACAGTCTGAGAAAGGTCGTCATGAGACAATTGCTTACAACTTAAAATGCAATACATTTATCGAAAAATGTAAAACCCTATTCGATTTTCAATCATTATAATAGTTCAATTTCATGCTTTTGCGTTTAAAAATGAGCTGGTGAATGTGTCAGAAAGTTTCTTGTAGTTAAGTGCGAATTTTTTTTTTTTTTTTTTTTTTTTTTTTTCGAGAACGGCCTTAAATGAAAAATACATTTTATTCAACAATTTAATTGATTTCTCATAGATTAGTTTGTATTGAAAAGAAAAAAAAATACTCCTATTCAATCAACAGTCTTCCATACAAAAAAACTCCCCTATTCAATCAATTGTGCTTAGTTCATCTACACATCGCATTTCAAAATAAAATTAAATTCTTCGGATAATAAAAATTGTCTTGTCTGAAAAACTGTTTATTTAAAGGATTGTAAAACTTGTCTCTTATTTCTCGCTGTCTATCAATCAGAATTAATATTATGTAAAACTTTTATGCAGACAAGTTTTAAAACCGACCCTTATAGCAAAAAAAAAAAAAAAAAAAAAAAAAAAATCCTTGCCGGCTCCTTTTGCAAACAAGTTAGGTTTCGAAGCGGGCGTTTCCAAAAGCCGCATCATGACAAAAAGGTCATTTCTTCCCCAATTCCCAACAAACAGGCGCCCCACGGTCTGAGTCTTCGAAATCTACCTGTGCCTGTAGGCCGAGTCGTCCGGGATTTTTTTTTTTTAAGTTTTATTTTTAGGACAGAAAGTGTGGTTGTATTTTAATATATATTTTTTATTCATATATTGAATAACAAAATGATGGATAAAAAATTTAAAATATGTTAGTGTATAGAACATTGTTATTGACTGTTTACAAATTTTCCCCTAATGAAAATATTTTACAAAATCACGTAACACTTTTTTAATAATCATAATTTCAATATTTTTTAGTTTATTCTATTTTAATACTCATTGAAATCTTTTTGTAATATTGCATAATCACAGATATAAATGTCCGGCGATTATGTGAGGTACTTTTTAGTGCGCAGTGTTGTGATATTTAATTACTTTACAATATGATTTCTTTGTGCGCCATGTAATTTTTCATGTATGTCATACTGATTTTATTTCTTTTCTCAATAAAAATTGCCTCACAGTCTCAGTGCTGTTGAAATTTTATAATAATGCGCTAATAATAGTAGAATAGTCACAAATTAAACATAATCACTAAAATTAGATAATTTATTTAGAGTTCCGATTTTCCTTGATACATACATTCACTTAAATTTCCTTTAGTAATGGTGTTCATTAGTCTGCATCGAAAGGAACTGAAAAAGAAAAAAAAATCTGTGTAAACAGAACCTGTGTAAACAGAAAACTTTTACGGTCTTGCCGAAAGGAATGTAGTACAAATCTATACCTGCTAAGACGAAAACTTGTCTAAAAATAACATATTTTTCCTGTCACTGTCCCTAACGATTCAGTTACTACGCAAATTTAATGAACATGGTTCAGTAAAACCTGGGATAACAGAAGCTGTTTATAATGTAACCCTGTCTTAAACGTAAAAAAAACAAAAAAACACTAGTGAAGGAATATCATACAACTATAACTTCTCAATCGAAAATCTCTCCAAAACTGAATTTTATTTCGGGCCGAAGCAATTCCACTTTCACAGATTTTAACTGTGTAAGATTAATATGTTTATTTAGTACAGTAAAATCTACTAAGAGAAAATCTCAATTAACCAGAAAAATATTCTGTTTTGGACAGGTAACCATCTTAGAAAGTATAAATTTGTTGTATTTTTTCGAAAGAGAGTATGATTTTTTTACGTTTAAATCAGAATTCCATTATAGACAGATTCCGTTTTCGTAGAATTTAATTATTTTTATTGTTGATTTAGAAGCCGCTGTCCCGCCTTTCTGTCAAAGTGGAACTGCCAACACTAGCTTTAAAATACAATTTTGAATATGAACATGTCCACTAAATAACTACTAAATTAGTGGCTCTCGCAGGGAAAGGGTCTGGAGAGGTCCCTAATTTGTTGTATGTTACAGCCTTCTCTCTTATTTGGTTCAACGTCCTCCACTGGTACGAAAGTGCATTCAAAATATTAATCTCAAAAAGAAAGTCTTTATGACAAAAGTATAAAAAAAGTATGATACATCATAAGGCGATCCTCAAATACAAATCGGTTACTTTCTAACATATTCCTGAATTTATTTTTATTCATAAACGCACAAAACTGGCAGATGTATTTATAATAGAATAGGGTTTTCCATTTTTCGATAAAGGCACGGGATTTTCGGAAAATGTAGTCAAAGTTGGATCATGAACTGAATTTCCAGCTGCAACAGTCTGGGAAAGGTCGTCATGAGACAATTGCTTACAACTTAAAATGTAATACATTTATCGAAAAATGAAAAACCCTATTCGATTTTCAATCATTATAATAGTTCAATTACATGGTTTTGCGTCTAAAAATGAGCTGTTGAATGTGTCAGAAAGTTTCTTGTAGTTAAGTGCGAATTTTTTTTTTTTTTTTTTTTTTTTTTTTTTTTTTTTTTTTTTTGAGAACGGCCTTAAATGAAAAATACATTTTATTCAACAATTTAATTGATTGCTCATAGATTAGTTTGTATTGAAAAGAAAAAAATACTCCTATTCAATCAACAGTCTTCCATAAAAAAAAACTCCTATTCAATCAACTGTGCTTAGTTCATCTAAAAATCGCATTTCAAAATAAAATTAAATTCTTCTGATAATAAAAATTGTCTCGTCTGAAAAACTGTTTATTTAAAGGATTGTAAAACATGTCTCTTATTTCTCGCTGTCTATCAATCAGAATCCTACACCCCCCCCCCCCCCCCCCCCCCATATCTGTAACACCGCCCTATCTGTAGAAATTCACTATCATTTCTCGGCTTCCAACAGATGTTTTCTTTACCTCCTTCCTATTGCTGGAACGACTAGCATAGCATTATTCAACAACCAGCCAGAACAAGTTATCGCTCTGACCATCCCCAAGACTTTATCGCTTTCTTAAGCCTGTTTTATCGCCATATTTGGCGGGGTTAAGCATAGCTACACTCGTCCTGTTTAGTTTAATCTCTATTTATACTATTATCTTTGTTTTCATTTCATTTAATTCTAAGAGGGTAGAATAGAAGGAGTCGTCAGATGCGTAATACCCTGTTCACATCGGACATTTAAGATAACTTAGACCGCCATTTTTGAGGTGGTACCTCCCCGGAATTGAATACCTGTCCACACCGCCAAACGCATTTAAGATAACTCACTCAACATCACCGTGTCCAGTGCGCATGCGCATATGTTAAAAGCAAACTCAACAGCCAATCGGCCTCCAGAGCCAATCAGAGTGAGCAGTGCTGACTGTATCTAGCAATGGAAAGTTCGAACTCACTCAGTGAGTTCAGCGGTCTAAGATATCTTAACTATCCGATCTGAACATAGTATAACGAAAGAAACGGGCTACCATGGTGCGTTTTACGGCGACTACAGCGCCTAGAATAGATAGTGTGGAATGCGGCTACAAAACAGTACTACAATATTGAATCTGATAAATGTACAACGATGCTGAATGATAAGCGGTTGATCGCAGCGACATCTGCTAGCTCTTTTCAACATACACAGCATCAAATTGAGAAACATTTCGGCTGGTGGTAAGTATTTTAAATATTTAAATTATATCCTGTTTCCTCTGACTTAGATAGTGATTTTCATCAGCTTTAAAATTACGAAAGATAGTGTTAAAGAACAAATCCTCTTTTTCCGTTTCAATACTGAAGCGATTTAGCAATGATGATATATAAATATAGTTATCCTCTTAAAAGGTATTCTGCAACTTATTTTATGTCATTGCTTGATTATAAACTTATAACTGCTCAAAATACATATGAAATTTACTAAATTTTTGCAATACAATATTTATGTTGAAAATAGTTAGCATATGTCGCTGCGATCGCCTTATTATCATACAGCATCGTTGCACATTTATCGGCTACAATTTTTTAGCACTTTTTAAAGCATTACTGGAATAGCCGGTTTCCACACTATGTATTCTAGACTCTGTACAGCGACCTACGGTACACACGGCCGGTTCAAGACTTTTAAAATGGCACACGGAGTTGATCATCTTTAGACGGCGATTGGCACAAAACGATGGCGCGCGTCGCTTTGTACCAATCGTCGTATAAAGATGATCCACTCCGTGTGACGTTATAATGAAACGGAAAAAAAGATTTGCTTTTGCAAAAATGTGAAAATAAAAATCCGGACATCTTTAGCGTATTTCTCAAAAAAAAAAATTAAAGAAATTTTAGAATTTCTAATGCACGTACACATATGACTTAGTTCCGCTGTCTGCATACATGATACTGCAAATTATTATTATTACTTATAATTTACCCAACAAATGCTACTCTTGAATGTATTTTAAAAGTTGCATTTTATTATTATTTATCATTGCAAAGAAAATTGAAAGGTATCTGTTAAAGTTAAATTACTTTAATGAAAAAGGAGGGCCAAAAAAAAATGAAAGAAGCAATTTTAAATATTAAAATTACATCGGAACAATCACTTTATTGATATGATAAATTTATGCTAGCTTTATATGTTACTTGAATATTTTCGTGCATTTTAATTATTTGTGCATTTAACCCTTAATTGTATAGTGATGTAAATTTTCATCACTTTTTATTTAACTTTTCATAAATAAATCAACTTCTTCGCCATCACTATATTTATATAGAAATATTAATCCGGTAAATTTCCCGTGAACTATGTTGCTGAACAAAGTTAAAAATCTATCATAAAATTTCTGGTGTCTAATATTTAATATATGTATAAAAAACACAATTGTAAAAGAAAAACTCATGCAAAGAAGGGTTAAATGACAGGGCTTTGTTTACTCAAGTATAGTCTTATGATAATTGTGCTAGTTTATATGTAAAATATAAAGTTTGAATTAGCCACTCGCGTGGTTATTGAAGATATTTTGAGGAGTTACAAAACCATAAAAAAAAACATTGTGAAACCTGTTGTAATACAGATAAAAAAACAAAAAAAATTCATTTATTTTTTACAATTTGTGTGTGTAAGTTTCTGAAAAATCTTTCCTATTTGCATTTTTACTGTCACGGCATTAAAAAAATACCCAACTTTTATCCATTCATAGCATAGGTTCTTATTAATCGGTGTATATATCAGAGTAAGGGTACAAGAACACAATATGGAGTAAATGGGCCAGTAATGAACACCTTTAAGGATTTTTTAAAAGTATTTAAAATACTTACCACCGGCTGAAACGATTTCTCAATTTGATTCTTATAGACCGAATTCTCACTGTAAACATAAACAGAAACGCTTCAATCAGAAACCACCAACGGAACTTCCGGTTCAATGCAAAGCTTCCGACTTTTCGTGATAGTTCGTCAAATTGGAATAGTTTTACATCATTATTTTTTTTAATGTATATTCGTAAATACTTTAAAATCTTGAAAAAGTAGGACAGGTATATAAATTTTTACGTAATATTGCTTAAATAAATACATAATTTAGTTCTTTTGATGGAATATGTGCCATAAATGGTGGTTTATCACTCTTTTCTGGCGATCGTGAAAGTGCTACATTGGTGATATGTTTGTTTATTTTGTAATTAAGATTAATAATGAAGAGGCGGATATTTGTATCAATCATACAATTCAGATGTATGTTCCCAATAAAAAAAAAATAAAAACTTTTAGCTTTTACACTGGGTCGATGCCAGGCCAAGATAGCTTTTTTTCCGGGCCGAGCTTGACCTGGTTCTGAAAATTTTGACCAGTGGAGACGAATATATTTGTGTGATACTTTTAATCAGCCTACAGTCAATTAAAAGCAGGCAAAATCAAGCTAATTTTAAAACATTTTCACCTTTCGACCACTGAATTTCATATTATGGCAGTTACGATTTTGAATAAAATCAAATCTTTTTAATTAGCATGTAACAAACGTATTTATATTTTTAATTTTAAAAAACAATTTTAAAATATGATACATTCTGACGCAAAATCAATATTCCCCCAAATTTCCGTTTTTCTAATAAACTTTTTTTTAAAGTAAATAACTTAATTTTAGGAAACTTTAAATCGTTAGCCTAATCTCGGGGTCTGGGAGGGGCTTTAGCCCCCTTAGCCCCCCCCCCCCGTGGGTGCGCCACTGTATGTGTCTATAATATTTTTTTCATACAACAATGGTTGTTGTATTGTCAAATTGTAGTCAGAATAAAATAAGAAATAAGTAAACAAATAAATACTCTATTTTTCGCAAAACCTTGAATTTTAAGTGTGTGTATTTCATAGATTTGACCAAAACGTATACATATCATGTGTTCCAAGATATATGGCAGAGGTGTCCGCCGAGGTCACGTCGGTGAAGGTCGTACGCCAAGTAGCGGAAGGAGGGTGAACTACTAGAGGTTCAATAATTGTTGTAATATCTATGAAATAACTGCTCATGGGCAAACCAAAAAGCAAACGATTATTTCATTCGCAAAACATTTCAACTGTTGTCTTATTTTTTATTTGTTCTTCAAGATTGTTTTAGGACACATTTCATCATTTAAATAAAATATAATTTGTTGGAAGTACTTTTAAAATTATATTCAGTTTTATTTCATAATGTTAGTATTAAATCTGTGACATTCTGTTTTACTATCTGATGAAATTAGAAAAAAGTAGGCATAAATGTATCGGCTGTTAACCAGTATTTAAAAAATGCATTTTTATTTCTGCCACTTAATTTTTTAGAACCTATTTATGTGGCACTTCTGCTATACCTATTGTTTTTTATATACGCCAAGATAAGACACCATACCTAAATAAAAACTGTTGTTTATATTAATGGAACTTTAATGGAAATGTATTTAAAAGAAACCTTCTTTTAATTTATTTCCAAAAATCTAATTTCTTACTTAAAGAAAAGTTGTAATTTATTTTTCAAATAGTCATTAATCAGGTATAGCAAATAATAAGGCAAATACGTTTTTAAAGCCGTTATATTGATTCCACATGCCTCACATGCCAATTTTTAATAATACCAATAAACTGTTTTGAATCTAATAAAGTGATTTATCACGAAAGAAAAATAAAGCGTATTTTTTTTTCAAAAAATATTACACTTTTTCCTTTAATTCTATTTTCTTTATATTGTATTTTATTTTGTAGTATGTAATATTTTATTTTCTACTTTTTAGTGTTTAAATATTTCATTGTTGCAATCTCACAACCAGATGGCATATTTTAGAGATCGTGGTTTGGTACATAATTATCTCCACTGTTGAACCTCATATACAGTTGTAACAATCGTATAGAAATTTTGGTGACTTATCACCTGCGCCCGGATAACATAAAAATTCCATAAAATTAATTTATTAATTTATAATTAAGTTACAAAAATATCAAACTGTTTTACTGTCACCGAAAACATATCTGTGTACATCATTTTTAGGATTCTAGTATAGTTTTAAATTAATTACAAAATTCCACATTTACATATATACATGTTACGGTCAATATGATTAATCCGGTCATTATTAATAATAACCGGTTATTATTAATAATGACAGGACATAATGGCCGGTTATTATTCATAATAACCGGTTATTGCTAATAATGACCGGATTAATCATATTGACCGTAACATATATATAAATCAAATTAAGGTAAATAAAATAGTGTAAAAAAGAGTAATTTTAAGAGGTTATTTCACTCACGCGAAAACACCCGCTCGCTAATGTTAATCCTATGGGACAATTATTTTATATCTCGTTTCCATTTCAATATTTTTATACGATTTTTTTTTTTTTTTTTTTTGCATTAATATTTCAGGTCGATCTCTATGCAGGCCGTTTTTTATTTTTTCGATTTTGGTTGCATTTATTTTAATGAGGATACTTTCACTTTCGAAACCGGTACCGAAAGTGAAAGTATCTTAATAAAAAAAACTTGTAAGCATAATCGAAAAAGTAAAAAACGGCCTGCATAGAGATCAACCTCAGCTATCCAATTCAAAATAATAATAATAATAAAATATTGAAATGCAAACGAGATATTATAAAATAACTGTCCCATAGGATTAACATTAGCGAGGGTAGGTTTTCGTGTGAGTGAAGTAGCCTCTTAAGTTAGCCGAGCGCAGTTGATAAATCGCTAAATGTTGTTCCCATCGCCAGCGTTTGTATTACATTCATTTCGAAAATTTAAATAATACATCCATTTAAAACACCTGCCCTTTTCACTCATTATATTTAAAATAGAATTTTTTTCAATAATAAATAATAACAGAAACCAAAACATTTTATTTGAGCATCAAATCATTGTTTCTAGTTTGTACACTCACTCAAACATAAAACTACTATTGGCGAGAAAAAAAAAAAAAAAAGCTATTTGCAAGATTTCCGGACATAAATTGCCAAAACATTTATTTATTTTCTTTTGGTTATATTTTTGTGGTTGCATTTTCTTTCTCGATAAACTGGGCCAAACCTGGGGATTAACCCTGGCTGGTCGTCAATAAATCCGGCAAGTACTTAAAATCTAAACAAAGCAAATGATCTAAAAATGTGCAAAATTCAGAAATCCACAAAGCCCTTGGTCGCAACATGTGCCATTTTTTGTGCATTGTATTAGCTGACTATAATAAATTCTTGTGTACGAAACACTTATTATTATTATTATTATTATTTTCTTTTATAACGGGAAACATGAAATAGTCAGTAAACACTAAAAAGGCGTTTTATATTATTTTATTATTTTAAACAGATCGAAACTGTTGTTGTGAATGCGTGTCTTTTGCTATCATCGATCAGTTTTTACTGTAACTTTGATGGAATAAATGAGATGATACTCTGGGTTGACTAATGCTTTTTGCAGATATTTTTATCCTTGATTTTTCTTTTGGAGTTTCAACCTGCATCTAAAAAATATTAGATATTGCCAAAAATATTAGATTGCAGTGCGAAATCCTCGCACGGTTCCGCTGGTAATTTTTATTGCTGAAAAGTATAATTACATTTTGTGACCATATGTTGCGAATATATACTCAGTCAGGAAAGATGTGTATCTTGTTTACTACACTGTTAAAAATTTTCAGCTTTTTCTGCAGACGCACTCCACCGCTTTTAGAGAAAACAGTTAATTTACTATATTATGGCGCATTTTCATTGGTCAAAATAGAGATATTCTATAAAAGTGGTGGAGTGACTATGCAGCAAAAGCTGAAGATTTTTTATAGTGTAGATTTATTGCCAAATATTTTCGATACAATTTGTTTTGATAAAGTTTTGTATAGGGTCATTCCATGTCAAATCAACACAGCTAAAAACCTGACCACTTCAGAATTTTATGATATAGACGCTTTCAGTCGTGACGACTGCTATGACGTTTTGCTTGGAAACTGACTCCAAACAAACGGTTGCTATGTTGTATTTTCTATTTTGTTTGTATATTTTAGCTACTTGTTATAGCTATATCTCACAGTTAAGTGTTTAACACTTTATATGCAGTGCTAACATTTTCCACGATTTATATTTCATAAGAAATGAAACATAGCAACCGTTTGTTTGGAGTCAGTATCCAACCAAAACGTCATGACTGACGTCACACTGAAAGCGTCTATTGAGCTCAGTTCTTAGGATCATAGAGAAATGAATAAATACTCCGTGATAAGTCTCTATCTCGATTAGTTTTGGAGATAAATAACTTCAAAAATGGACAAAAATCGTAAATTTTTGAATTCCTTGCATTACAAATTTAGTCATATTTGGTTCCCTAATTGTCACAGGGACTTACTTTTGGTGTCGTTAGAAAGTGTATGAATTGGGCTTTCATATAATATATCACATGCACACATTTGTAAAATTTTTAATTCCAAGGTCAAACATTTTGACTTTAGGCCTTCCATATTTTAAAAAATGGTATTTTAATTTTTTTTTTTCAAAAAAATGTATGTTACTATTATACTTATTTTTTATAATATCTGAAGGTATCGTTTTGGGACAATCATGGGATGCTGGGTTATAAATTAAAATGCAAACTGCTTTTCCTAATTTCAACACCAAAATTGCTTATTTAGTGTACTTACCTACATACCATATTTTTACTCTCTCTCCTCTCCTCCTCTCTCTCTCTCTCTCTCTCTCTCTCTATATATATATATATATATATATATATATATATATATATTACTGACAATATCTTTTATTGTAACGTTCACAAACATATTTTTTTCTCGGGGAGGGAGGGGGTGTTGAGATGATGCTGAAGCTGTCATGTTTAGGACAAAAGTGCATTATTTAATAGACACATTTTGTTGAAATCACTATAGCTCGAGAACCCATTTTAACATATTTATCAATATTTAACTGAACTTTCACATTCACGTAAAAAAATAGTAATGCATCACTGACATGCAGGTATAACAGTTTTTCGCAAGTTAAAATGTCTTCAGTTATTTTTAATTATCCTGCCAATATTTTTCCTGGGTTGCGAGCAAAATCCTTTGCATCCGCACATTGCCGTTTTTTCCCCTCATTTAGTCAGGCTTTTCGCATTTTACGCAAGCTTCTGTGTACAGCTGCATGCGGAGAGTTCTTCTTCTGACAATTTCTTTTTAGCATCTTGTTTTATTTAAATTTTTCGGCAAATGTGTGGCATGACGTAATAAATGAGCTCACTTACCTAGCTTAGAACTCCTATAATAGAGGCTGACGCATCCTCGCAGATTTGGTACCCGATTTGCAGCCCAGTCGAAAAACCAAGCTAATCAGAACAGGTTCAGCCAATCAGAGCCGAGTCTTAGGCAACCCCAACTCTGGCTGCGGTAGATTGATGCTGAGCTGCGTACCAATAATCCGAAACAAAATGGATATGCGTCAGCTCCTATTATAGGAGTCTTAACATAGCTGTCATTCAGCTTTTGTTAACAAAGATTGACTTGCAGTATTTTTGTTCTGAATTTCTATATTTCTCAGCAAATAGTCATTTTTATTTTTAATATAAATTCCTCTAAAGAGTTAAATTGTAAATGAAATTATTTGAAATTATTTAGTAGCGATTAAACTTCATAAAATGAGTGAACCACAGTGGATAAATAAATTTAGCTACGGTAATCCTTTTGAAGAGAAAAACCATTCTTCTAAAATGTAAAATTTGAGAAATATTTTAAGTTGGATGTGTGAAAAACTTCCTAACTCAACTCTTAAGCTAAGAAGTAAGATCTGTGACCAGTGTAGGAAGGAAGTTGCCTCATTGCCATCACAAACTGATTCTAGTGAAGAAATAGATGTTGCAGAAGAAGGATCTAGTTCAACCTGTCAACATGAAGAACTCGCAAATGAGATATCTTATGGGCAGGATGATGCATTATCAACCTTTAACAAGAGCTTGGAATGCATTGGTGAGTTTCCTGTTAAAAAAAGGAAACTAAAACAAAAAAAAAAATATCCACAGAAAAAGTTAAATAAGATAAGCTGTGCAGTAAAGTACCAATTAATGCAAAGAACATCATCATCATCATCTGACAGTGATACAGAATTGAATGCAGAATGCGAAATTATTAATCAATTAAAGGAAAAATTTCAAATATTTCGAAATAGAAGTGAAAGGGTTCAGATATTGACTGTTTTTCCAAAAAGTTTTAGTATCAGAAGAATTGAGCGTGAGTTTGTAGATGCTACTAACTTTATGGTGCGGAATGCCAAGCAACTCGTCAAAGAAAAAGGAATAATGTCCACACCAAATCCGAAACAAGGTAAACTACTAGAAGTAGGAACTGTTAATCTAGTTAGACAATTTTATGAATCTGATGATGTAAGTCGTATTATGCCTGGGAAAAAAGATTTCGTGTCTGTAAGACAAATAGATGGAACAAGAGTTCATGTGCAGAAAAGACTTGTATTAAATAACCTAAAAGAATTATATACTTTATTTAAAAAAAAGTTTCCAGAACATCTGAGTTTCTCAAAATTTGCTGAACTCCGTCCTAAACATTGTGTTTTGCCTGGAGCAAATGGGACACATACAGTTTGTGTCTGTACCATCCACCAGAATGTCAAATTGATGATGCTAGGAGGAAAGATAGCTGATCTGACTTCTAATGAGGAGGTATCACTGGAAACATATAAGCATTGTTTGGCAATGATTATTTGCAATCCACCACAGCCTGCTTGCTATTTTAATGAGTGTGATGAATGTCAAGAAGTCATGTCAAAATTTAAGGAAAAGTTAAGGAAACTCATGGATGATAATATGGTTGATACTATTACATACAAGCAACGGATTTCTGCTGACAGATCCGTACTTGTGACAGTAAGCAATTCATCTGATGATTCCATGGATAACTTTTGTGACAAGCTGCAAGTACTGCTTCGACATTCATTCATTGCAAGACAGCAATCAGCTTTTCAAGAAGATTTGAAATTGAACTTAGAGCATGGAATATTTTTAGTTGATGTTATGTAAGATATTTAATTTAAGCATATTTCAATATTTGTAAGTTTTCTATGGCAACATATATTTACTTTAAATTTAACTCTGGCTTTTGGCAACAGTAGTTGATTTCAGTTAATAAACATTCTTGGATGACGTATGTTGTGTGATCTCTTGAGTGTTCGATAGTTACTATTAATTTAGTGAATTTTAATGTTTTAATATAGTTCATTGGCGACGAGCGTGAAGTACGTTTCCGGCTAGATCAAATGAAAAGTTCCGTGTTCTAAAACTTCGTTTTTTGACTTACGAAGATTCCACGTGTGTTTGATAATGTCGGAGTCTGAAAATGAAAATGATAAGTATCATTCTCAGACTGGCAGAATGCCAGCCTATGATGAAAATGATTGTTTCGAAGAATATCTGCTTCAAATTGAATTTTACTTTGAAGCGAACAGAATTAAAAATGATGCTGACAAACGAGCCACTCTATTGACATGTGTTCGAAAAAAAGTGTTTTCCACATTACGAAACCTCGTTCAACCTAAAAATTTGAAAGACATTCCTTACAGTGAGATCATCAAAGTATTAAATGCCATTTCTCTCCACAGACATCAGTAATAATGCAAAGATTCCGATTTTACAATTTAAAGCAAAATGCAGAGGATGTTAGTAGTGGGGTTTGGCGGTTTCTGGAATTCCAGTGGCGGTCACGTGACCGGAAGGGGCGTGGTTGAGGGGGAGTGGTTAGAGTTGAGTTGAGTTGTTTTTTGCTGAATGTTGAGTTGGGTTGAGTTGTTTTTTCTGCTGAAAGTTGAGTTGTAGTGTGCTGAACGCTTTGTTTTTAAGGAATGGCAACACCGATTTCCCGTTTTTAACCGGATATTGAGTTGTCGACTGCTGAATGTTGAGTTGTAGTGTGCTGAATTCTTTGGTTTTAAGGAATGGCAACACCAAGTTGCTGTTTTATGGAATGGCAACACTAGGTTTGTATTTTATTGAATGGCAACGCCGAATGAAGTTTTAGTTGGCAACGCAGACTTTTATCAGTCGCTTGTTTCTTCTCGCCCCTGCTGTGCAGTATTTTTTTAATTGATTTTTCCGTAAGAAAATGGCCATGAAACGCAGTGCTGATTCTACCTCTCGTATCACAGTAAAAAGAGTGTGCTCTAGCGAGAATACGATGCAGAGTTTCTCCTTCAATCCTGAAAATGTTCCTTCAAATATGTTTCATCTTGGTGAAAGTAACTATGTGGTTGTATCAGATTTTTCTGATGTTATACGAATTCACATAAGATTTTACAAACTCGACTTTTCAGGCTGTTTGAAGCCTACAAGACGTGGCATAACGCTAACGACATCGCTTTGGCAAGCACTTTCTGCAACAATGGACTCTATTCCTTCTTCAGAATTGAAAGAAATGACTATCATCGAAAACAGCTTGTTGTTATCAACAGAACAGATTAACGGAGTGAGATACATTTCTATTCAACGTTTTTTCCAAAGAAATGATCTTAGTCGTAAATTTGTGCCTTCAATCGGTTTAATCAGTGAAATGGAATGGGAAGAATTAAAGAGAATACGCAAAGAAGTATCTTCGCTTGCTGTCCGAGTTATGTTTGGACCTATTTTTCAAGGACTTTTGTTGTGGGAAGTACAAAGACGATTCCCATCATCAGTTGTTCAGGAAAACAGTGAGGATACCGAAATACTTTTAGCGACTTCGATGTCTGAACTTTTAAGTGATTACCTCAAATCAAACATTCAAGATATTTTTATGTGCAACGGATGCGATATGAACTTAGGAAATCAACTTGGACATGAATGTGTTACGCAAAGCAATGAAATTCGCGCTCAAGTTTATGGTGATAGAGCACTCCTCAGAATTGATCTGAGCAATTTCATCAGTGACTATGTGGAACGAAACTGCCAGATATGTAAATATATTAACGAATATTTTGTTAAGTCATTGAATATGTCTAATATACTTAAAACTGCCATTGATTTATATGTAGCTTCAGATCCTAATCCTATGAGAATGTTTTAAATAAACAAATTATTTTATTATATTTTGTCTGTTTTCTTTTTCTTGCGATGTCTATTTTTTTCTTTTATACTGTTAAAAAAAAAAAAAAACTTTTATGTGAAGGGATTAATTTATGACATTTTAGAATTGATTATTGAAGTTTAAATAAAGCGTTATTTGTGATTCAATTAAATAAAAATAAAATATTATAATTCAAGTTTATATATACAGCAAAAACGCCATTTTTTTTAAAAGAGAAACTTTGAAATTTTAACATTTTAGCTGAATTTTTAGGAGGTTTTCAATTTTTAATATAAATGAATTTATGTGCTGATGCTGCCATCTACAGGTTTGTATTAGTTTTCTGGTATACATTTTTTAAATTACTTTATTTATTTAGCTGGGGATCGAACTTGAGTAAAATAGTCTCATGGCTCAGTGATTTGCAGGCTTTTAACCACTGAGCCATGAGGCTATGTCTTATTTTTTCATTTCGGAGTATAAAAATGAAAAAAAAGTATGATTCACTCATTTGTTAAAAGGTCTTCCAAGCTGGAAGTCATCTAAATTGCATTCTTATACATAATTTTGTGTGTTATTTTAAGTATATTTTGCTTTTAACGGAAATAAGTTATCGGTCGATTTCATTTGGAAATTAAATGAAACTAAAAGAGACCAAAGTTTCTTTATGAAAATGATGCGTGTTCGTATAAGTGTGGCGAATAATCAAATTTTATGCTGCAATGAAGGAGACGTATCAGAATCCGAAGGTCGCAGCAAGTTTTGGTGGTGTAAATTCTTTATACCGTGTTGCCAAAGGCAAAGTGTCGAAGAGAACGATTCAGAACTGGTTATCAGAAGTAGACGCATACACCCTGCACAAACCTGTCAAAAAAATATTCCCAACGAATCGAGTAATCGTGCGTTCAATCGATCAACAATGGCAAGCCGACTTAGCCGATTTAAGCAGTTTGCAGAAGCACAATCAAGGGTTTCGGTACCTACTCACGTGTATAGACATTCTATCTAAATATGCTTGGGCAATTCCTTTAAAAACGAAACGAGGAGAAGAGATTGTGGAAGCCTTTCGTTCTATTTTTTTAAAGAGGAAGCCTAAGATTTTGCAGACTGACGAAGGAAAAGAATTTAAAAATGTACGTCTTCAAAAATTTTTAAAACAGCAGGGTGTTCGATTTTTCACGACTTTCACCAATACAAAAGCTTCTATAGTGGAGAGGTTTAACCGAACTTTAAAAACGAAAATGTGGAAATATTTTACGCACAATCATACTTATCACTATCTGAACGTACTAGACCAATTTTTACAAAGTTACAATCATACTTACCATTCAAGCATCAAGAGGGCTCCCGCCGAAGTGACTCCAGAAAACGAAAGGGATGTTTGGCTCACCTTATATGGAAGCATGAAAAACGCAAAAAGAAAACCGTGTGCATTTCAAGTGGGGGATACCGTCCGCATATCTAAACATAAATTATCATTTGAAAAAGGATATGAAACTAACTGGACAGAAGAGCTGTTTGTGGTGACGGAGTGCGTACAGAGATACCCTCCGGTATACCGAATAAAGGACCTGTTAGATGAGCCCATTCAAGGCACATTTTATGCACAAGAACTTCAAAAAGTTCAGCCGAAAGATAATTATAAAATTGAAAAGGTTTTAGATAAGCGAATGCGCAAAGGGCGCGTTGAATATAAAGTGAAATTTAAAGGTTATCCCAGCAAATTCGACCAATGGATTCCGTCCACTGACTTATCTTCCTTATAAGGGAATGCAATAATGTTGAATGATCATTTACCAAAATGTCCTTCTACCTGACGTTACCCTCAGACAGTTCCAGGAATTATTTTCCTGATAATAAAATTTCTCATTTTATTACACGATTATCCGCACCTATTGAACTGAAAGGAGAATGGGAAGTAGGTCTCGTGGAATTCATTTATCCGCATACATGGTATAATGTGAATCATAACACGAACTTAATTGGGTTTGACTTGAACGATGGAAAGATAATTGGTAGACGCATTCCCCCTGGATTTTACGAGACAGTGCCGGATATTTTGAAAGCCATCTCTATTAAAGACATTGAAAAAAACATTTCGTTCGCTTATAATGACGTTACGAAGAGAGTGACTATCAATGTGCGAGAAAAGTCTAAAGTGATATTGGAAACCGGCCTTGCACAAATGTTGGGGTTCGAACCTTGTGAAATTGAATCCTTAGACGGAAATGTAGAACAAACCGTTACTAGTTCGTATGTGGCAGATCCCTGTGCTCATTATAGAGTGTTGATGATTTACTCGGATATTGTGGAACCGCAAATTGTCGGCGATGTGCTGGCACCCCTGTTACGGATTGTGAATGTCACTGGAAAAGACGGAGAAGTGATATGTGTGAAATTTGATCGACCGCATTACTTACAGATCAGTCGAAAATCGTTCGACTCTTTAGAAATCGTTATAAGGACACACCTGGGCGAATTGACGCCATTTGAGCGTGGGCGTTCGTACGTGAAGCTTCATTTTCGACAAAAATATCTGTCGTGATGTTTGTTCCCTATCAGTGTTGTGCGAAATCTTTCGAAGATTATTATACGCATCAGTCGGGTAATGGTTTAAGCTATTACCAAGGCACATCTTTACAAAGAGGCTATGGATTCGGCGGACTGTTTCGATCTCTTTTTCGTGCTGCAGTACCACTTTTCAAGTCGGGGGCGAAAGCCGTGGGAAAACAATTGTTTCATACTAGCGTGGATGTACTCAACGACCTATCTCGTGGCGAGAACATTAAAATAGCTGCCAAGCGACGGTTAAAAGAAGCTGGACAAAATTTAACGGACAGAGCTGCTACTAAAGTGAAATCAATGATTGGTTCCGGTCGCCAATATAAAAAGAGGAAGCGATCCAACAAAGTCGTCACTCGACGCAAAGCCAAGAGCGTGAAAGTACACGATATTTTCAGTTAAAAAAATGGCTGGATTCATCCATCAAGATTCTACTGCGTGCGCCAAATCGGAATTGGATCTCTTTTTAATCCCACCCACTCAAACAGCTATTGAAAAAGGTTTTTTCGTTGAATATCACCCCCTCGCTAATATTCGCGATGGGGGACCTGTGGAATTTCTCATTTCTGGAAATGGTGAAGATTACTCGGACTTGTCAGCTTCTTACCTTCATGTGAAAGTGAAAATTGTCAAGTCCGACGGAACGAACATCACTGCAGACGAACCTGTCGCTCTTATCAATTCATCTTTAGATGGGATTTTTTCACAAGTGGATGTCAGTGCCAACGACCGATGCATCTCCTCTTCCAGTAATACCTATGCCTTTCGTGGTTACCTCGAATCGCTGATGAACTACGGAGAAGATGCTAAAAAAACATTGTTGAGCTGCAAATGTTTTTACAAAGACGATAATTTGGCCATATCGGATCCTACCACCAATGAAAACCCCGGATTAAAGAAACGCTATGAACTGACGAAAAATAGTCAAACTTTGGATATGATCGGCCCCCTACATTGTGACATTTTTCAACAAAATCGTCTGCTACTGAATATGGTCGATCTGAAAATCAAAATGACACGGAGTAAACCGGAGTTTTGTTTGATGGCAAAGAAAGATGCGACTAAACCCTTTCCTGACTATAAAGTCATTTTAGAACACGCCTCTCTTTTCATGCGGAAAGTGAAAGTCAGTCCCGGTGTGCTACTGGGACATGCAAAAGCCTTGGAAAGAACCTCTGCGAAATATCCCATTGATCGAGTCTTATGCAAGACCTATTCGATATCGACTGGTAGTATGTCGTTTATGCAAGATAATGTGTTTTTAGGAGCGATGCCGAAACGTATTATTATTGGACTTTTAGATAACAGTGCTTATACTGGACAATACGATTTGAATCCCTTTTACTTTCATCATCACAACGTTAACTTTTTAAGTGTTTATGTGGACGGACAACCTGTACCGAGCAAGCCTTTGGAATTGGATTTCAACGGAAACAACTACATAAGAGCCTACCATCGCCTGTTCTCTGGTTTTAATCATGATGCCGGCATTTATTTAACACGAGAAGATTTTGCTAAAGGACATACGTTGTATGTTTTCGACTTGAGTCCCGATCTTTGTGACGGACCGCATTTGAATTTGCAACATCAAGGCAATTTACGAATTGAAATAAAATTTGCTGAAGCGTTAGAAAAAACAACGACCGTTTTGATTTATGCGGAATTTGAAAACATTATCGAAATTACCAAATCACGTCACGTGATCTGCGACTTTCCCAACTGAATGAATTCATTACAAATCAACAACATTTTATCACATCATCGAGTGACCCGAAAGTATTTTTTGGGTGTTTTCGCTAGTGATCAACTACCCAGAAGAAGAAGAATCAAGCGGTACCCTGCCTGTTTCATTTGCAATGTGGACAAGTCTACGGAACCTGGAAGCCACTGGGTGGCCTTCTTTATACCTTCGTCTGATGAAGCGGAATTTTTCGATTCCTATGGAAACAAACCCTCCTTTTTTCGAGGCCCTCTATCAAACTATGTATCGCATTTTTCACGAGTTAAGTTTAATCCACTCGTTTTACAAACTCACGTGACTGCCGTCTGCGGGCAGTATTGTGTATTTTATTTTTATTGTCGATGTAGAGGTAAAACTCTGAAACAATTTCTGTCACATTTTATAGCTGAAAATTTATCGAACGACAAACGAGTCTATAATTTTGTATCGATTTGGTACCCATGCTAATTTTTATCAATAAATCTCTCTTGAAACTATGAGCCTATGTGTTTGTTATTATTTAAAGTGTTACCCAACGTGTATGTGTTTATTTACGATGGAGTTCCCACGCTTTAAACATCCTTGTACTATGTTTCTGGCTGGTCCCACGGGAGTCGGAAAAACTTGGTTCTTACGGGATTTGCTAGAAGTAAAAAACAGTATGTTTAACCCACCTCCCGATAAAATAATTTGGTTTTACGGTATTTTCCAACCTATGTATGAACAAATGCCTAATATTTCCTTCGTGGAAGGTTTTCCATGCAATTACCGCGAGTATTTAGAACCCCATTCACTCATTATCTTAGATGATTTGATGGTCGAATGCGGTAAGGATAAACGACTCACCGATCTCTTTACTAAGGAAAGTCACCACTTAAACATCAGTGTAATCTTTATTACACAAAACCTCTTCCATAAAGGCAAAGAAATAAGAGGTGTTTCCCTCAACAGTCAATATTTGATACTATTTAAAAATCGACGTGACATGAGTCAAATTATTCATTTAGGTCGGCAATTATACCCGACGCGTAGTAAATTTTTCCAAGAAGTGTTTGAAGACGCCACTCAAAGGCCTTTCTCCTATTTATTAGTAGACTTAAGAAATGAAACGGTGGAACGCATGCGCTTAAGAACGCAGATCTTACCCGGTCAAACACAGTACGTTTATACACCGAAAAAAGGCTTAAAAAGGAAAAAATGCTGTTTATAATTTAGTTGCTAACATGACGTTGACAAAGAAACAACTCCGTGATTTAGAGTTGATTAAGACTTGCCCAAAACCATTACGCAAGCAACTTTTAAAAAGATTATCTTCTCGTTCAGTGAAAGCCATTTGCGAGTGTACCTTAAACGTGCTCAAAGGAAATGTACCTCTCTCAGCCTATCAGAAAAGATCATTAAGTAAATATAAAACAGCCCTTCGTAAAATTGTTACAAAAAAAGGAAGTCTATTCAATAAGAAAAAATTGATTGTTCAGCACGGTGGATTTTTAAATATTTTAATCCCAGCAGCACTAGCAGTTTTAACCGGCTTAATCAATGGAATTCGCAACTAAATATGCGCTTGTTCCAGAAGAAGAATTCTCAAGACACGTGCCTTCCAAAAAGCAAATGACCGAATTTGATGTGGAAATGTCTAAAATTTTAAACAGCTCTCTACCTGATCATGATAAAGTACGACAGTACTATGAACTTTTGAAACGAAAAATGAATTTACAAGAATATAACTTGCCTTGGATGTCTAAGCAATCTGAGAACGATAAATCCGAAAAAGAAAAACATGAAAAAGAGAAATCCGATAAAGTGAAACCAGAGAAAGAGAAACCTGAGAAAATGGAACTGTCTATTAAGCAAGAAGCGCCCACCGAACAAGAAGACTATGATTCGTTTGTAATATCAAATGTTCCCAAACACATGCAGAAACAAGCCGAAGCATTAATGAACCTCCTAAAGTCAAACTCTAATACATTAGAATGGGATAAAACAGGTATGGTGACCTACAAAGGACAGAAAATGGAGCATTCGAATTTAGCTGAACTTTTTCATTTAATTTTTTGCGTGAATAAAAAACCACCTACCGTACCACCGAAGGAATTTTTACACGCTCTTCAAGAAGTGGGTGTACCCGAAAGTATGCTAAAAAATAGGTTTTTGTCATTTCAAACGAAGAAAATTGTCTCACCTAGAAGAAACTTTGTAAAACAAAAAAAAAGAGACCAACTATCAAGTTATCACAAATGAACCCAAATGTGCAACGTTGGGAGAGTTTTAAAATAAAATGATTTCCATATATGTTTCACTTTATATTAAAATATATAAAGTTTTATGCACCAGTGTGAAAAATTATTGAAAAATAATTTAATCTCAGTAATAAAAGCTATTTTTAATGTAGATGTGTGTTGCACTTTTTTCGCGTCAACATATTTCACTTGTATATGTTTTTTTCATCACATATTTCACTTGCTTTTCTTTTTTTTCTTCAACATATTTCACTTGTATATGTATATATATATATATATATATATTTTACCAACATATTTCATGTTTCATATTTCACTTACTTTTATTTTTTTTTACTTGAAAGAAAAAATGAGTTCACATTCTAGCTATTTATTATTATTTTTTTATATATATTTTAAAAAAATTATTTTTTTTTTAAGTTTTAAATATATTTCTGGAAATTGTTATTACATTTTTTTAATTGAATTTTTTTTTAATTGATTTCATTTTTGTTTATTTATATGCAAAGCATTATTTTCAAACATGATCTTAAGAATAAATAACAACTTTTCACATGAAAAAGGAGAATATATATATATATATATATATATATATATATATATATATATATATATATGTATATTTATATTTTTTCCATCTAATAAATACGGTAGAAAAAAAAATAGTACTAGTTGTAAATGTTCGATAAATAATCTTTTTCGCCCTCTAAAAACATGAGGTTAAGGATGAATATTAACATTTCAATTTCTAAAATTTAAAAAAAAAAATTATATCAAATAACTAGATTAATTTTTTTTTTAATTCTTGCAAATACCCAAATGTATACATAAATTGCAATAAAAATTCACTTATAATATCCATTATTTTAGTGATATTTCAAAAAATTTACTAGTTATATTATATTTAGAAATTGAAAAGTATAAAATTCATAACACAATTTAAAGCATTTTATTTTTAAATATTGTAAAGGAATACACTCACACATAAATAAAGAGAAACATTTAAATATGACACAAACGCTTTATTAAATATAAAATAACTACTTACAGTTTTTTTTTTCTTTGAGGAAAATAAGAAATCAAGACATAGTATTATGATTGCATTTGCGAAGGTGATGGTATTTCACAATGCCCCCAAGCCAAAGTTGATATTCCATCTTCACAAATATATCGTTTTTCATAATGTGGTGATAATGACAATTTGTTAAGCTTTGAGCTAAAAATATCATGCTTACAACTTCTAATTGTTTGCATTGTGGTGAATTTTTGGGTTTTTTGCATAATGCACTGTTTATAATCCTCAAAGGTGATTCTTCTTCTAAGTGCATGCTTTTTAACTCCTTTCAATTTTTTAGTGGGAGTTTCTCCTTCAACTAAAAAGCTATACACTTTACTTCGTAAACCGGCAAATTCGGTCATAATAGCTCCGTTACATTCGTCCTTCATCAGTCCTAACTTCTTTTTATTTACTCTAGGCATTTCGAATTTATTATCACACGGATATTCGGAGGTGTCGAAACGGTCAATTTCGTCTTTCATATCATCGTACACATTTTGAGTATTTATTTTGAAAATAAATGAGTCTTATCTCTAAGTATTGTATTTCAATAAGTTTCCAACCCGATTCCTTTTGTTCAAAATCTGAGGCTTCTGTCTGAAGTTTTTCGGCTGCTTTGGTGTACATTTGTTCTAAATTGCTTGTAAGCAAAACAACTTCGTTTTTAGTTTTGAAATATTTGATTTCTTGTACGAAATTCCCGTCAACGCCTCTTTCGTAAAGGCAAAACAACCGAAAATTCACTTTTATTTCTTTTACTTTTCTGAAGCGATCAATTATTGTTATTACTTGAGGTTTTTGATTATTTAAAAACAATTTCATGTCTAAAAAGCCTACAGTGTTTTCAAGTCGAAAATTTTTCATTACGCCGTCAAAAGCTTCCTCTGTTTCAATGACGTTCACATTTGAATCGTCCGCTTGGACAACTGAAGCTTTTTCTGTTTCAAATAAATTCCTATTCGAGTCACTAGACTTGACGACTGAAGTTTCTTGTGTTTTAATTAAATTCATATTTGAATCGTCCGATTGTGAAACTCTTGAATTTCCAGGTATGTTGGTAAGTTTAGCTTTTTTTTGAGAAGGTGTCTCTTCAGGGTTAATGGTGCGCTTATTTGAAAATTTTTCGTGGGTTTTCTTATGGCGTATTAACGCATCTTTACGAGAATAATCTTTCCCGCATACATCACATTTTTTTTTTTTTTTTTTGCTTTCATGGTGTGATTTAATATGTCGCTGTAAGTCGGAATTTCTTGTAAAACATTTACTACAGACATTACACTGATGACGGTGATTAGATATGGGCAGACCAGCACCTATCATATTATGAAGTGATGTGGCAATCTGAGGCTCAAATTCTGTATCAAAATCACTAGATAATGTTGAAAGAGAATTCGCTGAATTATCAAGAAATCGCAAGTCTTGAGACGACACTTGACTTATATGTAAAGATGGAACTGAGGGAGGATCGTCCGATAATTCGGCATCATGATGTAATAATTCACTGGAATTCGCAATGATTTGAGAAATGAATGCCGATTCAGCAATTGGCTCTGGTGCGGAGTTATTGCAGCATAACTCTTCTGTCGCATGATCAATAAATTCGGAATAATTCACTGAATTGTCAAGAAATTGTAAGTCTTGAGACGACACTTGACTTATACGTAAAGATGGAACTGAGGGAGGATCGTCCGATAATTCGGCATTATGATGTAATACTTCACTGGAATTCGCGACAATAGGAGTAAAGAATGTCGATTCAGCAACTGGCTCTGGTACGGAGTTATTGCAGCATATTCTTCTGCCGCAAAACCAATAAATTCAGGATAATTAGTTTCATTATCTAGAAATCGCAAGTCTTGAGACGACACTTGACTTATATGTAAAGATGGAACTGAGGGAGGATCGTCCGATAATTCGGCGTTATGATGTAACACATCATTTGAATTCGCGACAATAGGAGTAAAGAATGTCGATTCAGCAACTGGCTCTGGTACGGAGTTATTGCAGCATAACTCTTCTGCCGCAAAACCAATAAATTCAGGATAATTAGTTTCATTATCTAGAAATCGTAAGTCTTGAGACGATGCTTGACTTATATGTAGACTTGGAATTGAGGGCGAATCATCGAAAAATTCGACATCCGAAGGCAAATTATCATTTGAATAGATAGCGATTGAAGAAAAGGGTGACGATTGAAGGGTTGACACAACTAGAGAATTATTGTCTTGTAACTGTTCCATTTCATAGTCATTAAATTCTGGAGATTTCGATGCATTATCTAGAAATCTTAAGTCTTGAGACGACACTTGACTCATATGTAATGAGGGAATTAGAGAAGAATCATCCATGAATTCGATATCGCGAAACGATCGATTCATGTTTTCTTACTTTAAAGGTATATAAGTAAACAAATTACTTTCATTAAAATATGAATTTCCATTAAAAAAATATATACATATACTTTATAGGCACAAGGCGAGTAGAAAAACACATCTAAATCACTAAAGAATCACAAATAAGAGTTTGATCTTTGTAAATGCTATCTTATATGTTGACAACTGCAGATGAAAATACTTTCATAAAATTCTAAGAAAAGGTTGATCCAGCTAATTTTAAAAGAGCTGAATTTCTATTTCTAAAAAAAGTCGGCTATTGGATAGGATACATGTGTGAAATCACCTCACTTTTGTCAAAAGAAAATATTTGCAGACTTGTTTATTCTCACATGTGAGTAAACAGGCAACCATCTCGTTTAAGTAAATGCTGGATCGATAAAGGCGTAACGTGTGTCATATATAATAAAAAACAGGAAGAAGTATATGTCCTAAGTAATTTTGTTCACAACTAAATCTTTGAAAAATGAACAAACATACCTATTGGTCACTTAAAATCCTTATCAATGAAATGCTTGAAATGAAAGGACGAAGATAATCCCCGTGTATAAGCAGGTGATACAGACGGAACAATGAGTTTCTCAACATTCTATTCTATTTTCCACAGGAGATGATGATACACAGGAAAGGTGACAGTAGTAAGGCACACACATCGAAAAGCATTATCTGATGGCACTTGAGATAATCTCTTCTATAAACGAAATGAAGACAGCATTTTTTTTTTCTTTTTGAAGATCTTGCTTTGCCAAATTAAATAGCGTAAAAGTGACAGTTTTTTTTCTCAATTTTTAAAGCGTTCACTTTCTTCTAAGAAACCACTTTCAACAGTCTTTTTTTTTTTTAATATAAATGCAAAATAAGTAGAATTCCAGTTCAAGTTCTTGTATAAAATTAATTACATAACATATTAAAATACTCTTCTATATTTTATATATTTCTTAGTCTATCCAATCATCGAATAAAATCAAATTTATCTATCGCGATATCAGAAAAACAAATTACGGATTTTTTTTTTTAAATAAACTGAATTGTAATTATATTAAAAAAAACACTAAATAATTAAGCACAATTAATTTAAAAAAAAATCTAACATACAAAGATCTACTTAAAGTTGAAGGGAAACACCTGTTAAAACTCAACGCGCACAAGATAAAACAAACAACTGATGAAATATCTATGTTGCCGATTAAAACTTCATTCGGTGTTGCCATTCAATAAAATACAAACTTAGTGTTGCCATTCCAGAAAACAGCAACTTTGTGCTGCCATTCCTTAAAAACAAAGCGTTCAGCACACTACAACTCAACTTTCAGCAGTCGACAACTCAATATCCGATTAAAAACGGGAAATCGGTGTTGCCATTCCTAAAAAACAAAGCGTTCAGCACACTACAACTCAACTTTCAGCAGAAAAAACAACTCAACCCAACTCAACATTCAGCAAAAAACAACTCAACTCAACTCTAACCACGCCCCCTCAACCACGCCCCTTCCGGTCACGTGATCGCCACTGCGCCACCGGTCCAGAAACCGCCAAACCCCACTACTGATGTTTCAACTTTTATTGTAAGAATCAAAGAGGCAGCAAGTAAGTGTTCTTTTGGACAATTTCTGGATGATGCAATCCGAGATAAACTTGTTTGTGGTTTGGTAGACCAGCAAATTCAGAACAGATTGAAAGCAAAAATTGACTTTAATAAAGCATCTGAGATTTCTCTTGCAATGGAAACGGCCAGTAAATAAGCAAAATTTTTTAAGGTTAGAGAGGATAATGTTCTCGAAATTTCAGGTGCTAATGAAAGTTCAGAAAAAGAGCTCCTGTTCAAAATAACAATTTTCAAAGTAAGGAGAAAAATCGCGGATATACAAGTAAGTTTGAAAATAAACACCAAATGAACAAGAACAACAAAAATTGTAAACATTGTGGAAAAAGACACCGAGATGAATGTTCTTCTAAAAATGCTACTTGTTATAAGTGTAATTGCCAAGGGCACATAGCCAGTGTTTGCAAAACTTCTACAACAAACTTTGTGTATGAAGCATTTGATGAAATGTACATAAACACAGTTTCAATATGTGCAGCTGTTGCAGATGAAGTTCCCAAGCCTTACCTAGTTAATATTTTAATAGGTAGCACACCAGTTGACATGCAAGTAGATTCAGGCAGTGCTCATTCAAATATGTCTAGAGACAAATTTGAGGATTTAAAATTAGGCATACTTGAAGAGTTGGAAATTCCAACATTGTATTCCTATCTAGGTCAAATGTTAAAAATTATTGGAAGATTTAATGTGCCTGTAAAATTTAAAGGAAAGACTTTGTGGCTACCTTTAGTTGTTATTGAAACACCAAATAGACCTACACTCTTGGGTCGTCACTGGATCCAACAGCTTGGCATTGATCTAAATGGTCATATTGCAAATGTTAATGGTATAAATGAAGATATAATAAAACAGAATTTAGAAAATCCATGGGTTGAAGCCGATTTGTCTCAAGATGATATTTTACAATATTACTACTCCAAATCCCCCAACTGTTTTAATTCAAATGATTCTAGAGGAATGTTAGGTGAAGCAGTAAACATAGCTATGCGAGAAGATTCTGTACCCATTTTCTGTAAATCTAAGCCAGTTCCATATGCCATAAGACAATTGGTGAATGAAGAATTGAACTCTTTAGTTCAAAAAGGTGTATTAGTGCCTGTAAGTCACACCAAATGGGCAACCCCCATAGTCTCAGTGCCCAAAGTGAACAGCGAAGGCAAAAGATCTGTTAGAATTTGTGGAGACTTTTCAGTAATTGTAAACAAATTCTGTGAAACTCAATTTTATCCCCTTCCATCTCAGGAAGATATTCTAACAAATATAGGATCAGGAAGATATATTCCAAAAATCGATTTATCAATGGCTTTCCACCAGTTGTCTATAGCTTCTGAATCTCAAGAGTTGTTGACGTTGAACACACCAAGGGGTTTACTGCGTTATACCAAACTACCTTTTGGTATCAAGTCAGCATCTTTCTTGTTCCAAAAGAAAATGGATGACATTCTAAAGGATTTTTCATTTACTGATTGCTACATTGATGATTTATTTATACGTGCAAAAACGAAGGAAGAATGCAAACACAGAACAGAACTGGTGCTGCAAAAACTACATTCTTACAATGTGAAAGTGAATGTCCACAAGTGTGAATTTTTCAAGGATACAATTAAAGTTTTGGGTCATGTTAAAGATCCTGAAGGTATTCATCCACTTAGAGAGAAATGTAATGACATTTCAAATACACAAATACCTAGTAATGTTACTGAGTTAAAAAGTTATCTTGGGCTTCTTGGATATTATCAACATTTTATGCCAAATTTATCTTCAAAGCTGAAATCTTTATACAATTTGTTAGAAAAGGACATAAAGTGGGATTTCAACCAGGAATGTATTGATGCATTTAAAAAAGCAAGACATTACTAGATAAACATAATGTTTTGGTACACTATGGCATAACAAAGCCCATTGTTTTACAGTATGATGCATCTGAGTATGGTCTGGGAGCAGTTTTATGCCATGAGTCTTCACCTGGTCTATTAAGACCAATATTTTTTGCATCAAAGACTCTTAACAAGGCAGAAAGAAACTATGCTCAGGTACATAAAGAAGCTTTGGCTATCATTTTTGGCATTAAACGTTTCAACAAATATTTACAAGGAACAAAATTTGTCATTGAAACAGATGCAAAGCCCTTGTTGACTTTGCTAGGGCATGATAAACCCGTTCCGGAAATGGCAAATTCAAGGATGCAAAGATGGGTATTAATTTTATCCAGCTATGACTACATTATGAAGTACAAAAAGGGCAAAGATCTTTTGCTAGCAGCTGCTCTTTCTCGTCTCAGGTGCAGCATTAGATAATGGCTTATATGAATATGCTGATAACAAGGTACGCGAGTTCAGAAATAAAAAAGGTGAAACTGTTGCTGTTGGTGAAAGATACAATAGTGTTTACAGACTTCATATGCGCGTTGTAATTCCAGAATCTGCTTGTGTAGCTGTGGAAAATGATAATCTTCAGTTATAGCATGAGCGTATGGGGCATCAGAACAAGCGCCATGTACAAAAATTCTTAAAACAAAAAGGCATTGATGTAAAACTTGATGACGAATTTTGTGATGCCTGCCAGGGGCGTAAATCCTGGGGGGGGTACGGGGGGGGTGCAACCCCCCCCCCCCACGAAAAAGTCAGTCGGAAAATTTTCCATTCGATCGGGAAAAAGTACGTTTAGTCTGAAAAAATGGTATTAACCTATAAAAACTTAATAATTGAAAAAACGAAAAATCAGTCGAAAAAAGTACGTTTAGTCGGGAAAAATGGTATTAATCTATAAAAATTTATCAATTGGAAAAACGAAAAAAATCAGTCGGAAAAATTCCCGTTTGATCGGAAAAAAGTTCGTTTAGTAGGGAAAAAAAATGGTATTAACCTATAAAAACTTATTCATTGAAAAAACGAAAAATTCCCGTTCGATCGGAAAAAAGTATGTTTATTTGAATAAAAAATGGTATTAACCTATAAAAACTTATGAATTGGAGTAATGTTTTTGTAGTTTTTAATTAAATAAGAAAAACAAGTTAGGTCGAAGAAAACTTATAGAATTTTATTCTTAGTCGGATTTTTTTTTTTTTTTTTTTTTTTTTTTTTTTTTGTAGTTTTTAATTAGAAAAATAAGAAAAACTATTTAGAACGAAAAAAATCTATAATAAATTTATTCTTAGTTGGAAATATTATGGATTTTCTTTTTCTGATAAAAGTATACAGAAAAACTTTGATTTGTCGAATATTGGGAAAACTCGAAAACCTTGATATAACGAGTAAAATATTTATATACATATTCCAGCAATGTTAATATTATTTGAAACCTTGATATTTTGATCGAAAACCTTGATATTCCGAATTTTTTTCTGTGCCCTTTGACTTCGAGATATCGAGATCCAGCTGTATTTATTTATAATCGGAAAATTTTTTGTTTAGACTGGAAATTTTAAGATATACTGACTGAAGTGAAGAAACTTCCATTTTGTATCTAACTTTAAATTTAGTTAGAGATGTGTATCACGGAATTCAGGTGATATCCCATTAAAATTCAAAACTGAATTGCAAATATTTAGTACTTTTCCGTATCAAAATCTGGATATTTTCCACTCCACACGAATTTTACCTTTAATCGAAAATAATTATGATTTTATTTTTTGTACTAACTAATTTTATATTTTCTTCTTATTTTATTTTAAAAAGATGTGAATTTTTTTTTCACCTTTTTTACATAATTTTAGAGTGATTTAAAAATGTGTTTCAAGAAATTTATATGATACAGGATGAAAATTGAAAACACCCAAAATACTTTAAATTTTTATCTTGAAATAATCTGGATATTTTACAATCTATATGAGTTTACTTCTATCAGAAATAATACGTTCGTTTTCTTTTTCTTTAACCAATTGTATTCGATTTATATATATATATATATATATATATATATATATATATATATATATATATATATATATATATATATATATATTATTATTACTACATTTTGTTTAGTCGGAAAAACAGGTATGACACCAAATTTTTACACTGCTTTAAAGTATGTCGTTAGAAAGAATTATAAACTTCAATTACGAAATCCCGAATTTTTGACACATTCATGTCTTTAAAATATTCCCCAAGCAAACAGATTTCAAATTTTCTCAGAAAGAAACGCTAAAAAATTTTAACTGTTTGCTAAAAAATAGAGAGATAGAACTTCCACGTCTCTTCTAAGCTTTTCCTGATGATCACAATGTTTAAAAGAACATATTGAAATTACTTTTATAAACATGTTTTCATTTGTGATTAATATTAAACATGTATTGGTATATTTGTTAAGTAAGTTTCTCCAATTAGAATCAAGACACACATGTATGTGTGTCTTGGCATCAATACATTCATGTCCAACATTTTACCATATATGATAAAAACGAAGAAAGAAATCTTAAATATCTTACTAAATTATTAAATTTTATAGATGAAATTCACAAAATAATTATGATTTCGCGTATCGAGATAGTCAAATAAGTTTTAAAGATCTGATGTTGATTCCTTTTGAATTATTAATAAATTTATCTAAAAATTAGGGGGCAAGGTCCATGATTAATATGTGTAGAAAAAAGCGGATTAGAACTCCAAACTGCTTTGGTACATAGCGATATATCTTGTTACTAAACGTACAAAATTTGATTAAATTTTATTGAAGTACTAAGAAATGGATATGAGTTTTGTTCATTTGAAAAATTTCAATCTTTTAAATTTTGGATTTTTTTAATGTCGTAGACGTACTCGGGTAGCAGGAGTCCTTATGCTTAACTCAGAACTTTATGAATTTCTATCTGGATACTATGTGGAGTCTATGTGAATAAGTATGCCATACAGAGAAAAGTAAAATGCATTAAGCCCTTTATCGGTAGCTAGCAAGCTACGCCCGCTACGCTGGTCAATTTCTCTTAACGAACTTTTAATCAAACAAAATAGTGACATTTCATAATTCACTCTTATATTTTAACAGAATAATAAGGCTACTATAATTTGTGACTCGTGCCAATATACACGTCAAGACACGTCGCCCTTATCATTATCTTTTTATGCATGAAGGTTTCGCTATGGTACTCCATTGGGAAATTTGGTAATTTTTGAAATTCAATATTTGAAGAACGGCATAATCATTAGATTTGAAATTTATATCAAGAAAAATACAATTTTTTACCTTTCAAACGCAGTTTGTTTAACAATTTTCAGACAAATACATTTCGAGCAATTATTTTTTTCAGTAACTTCAAATGTTTCATTTTCCGAGATTAATCTGTGGCAACAATTAGTGAAAAACCCAGTCGTCAGCAACGCATAGCTTTTTTATTAAAGAGACAATTGGAGCAGGGTTTGTCACCATCAATTTGCCACCATCACTTTTGAAATCGGTTTTGTAGTTCCAGAGATTCCATAGAAATTGTAATTTAGAATAATTTTAGAACGCTTTTCGCTTGTTTCACTCTTCTAAATTTCGATTTTTTTAAAAATTATTCTTAGAGAGCATTTACATCTTGTAAGTAACTAAAATGCCAAATTTCAAATTTCTACCTCCTTCAGTATAAAAAAGGCGCAACTTTCGAACATTTTTCGCTCCTGCACCCCAATGGGGTTAGTGGAATCGACATAAAATATAGCCTATGTTGGAGTAGGGATTGTCACCATCAATTTGCCACCATTACTTTTGAAATTGGTTCTGTAGTTCCAGAGATTCCATAGCAATTGTAATTTAGAAGGTTTTTAGAACGCTTTTCGCTCATTTCACCTTTTTAAATTTCATTTTTTTTTTTTTTTTTTGTTCTTAGAGAGCATTTACATCTTCTAAGTAGCTACAATGCCAAATTTCAAATTTCTAGCTGCTTCAGTATACAAAAAATCGCAATTTTAGAACGTTTTTCGCTCCTGCAACCCCTGGGGTTAGTGGAACTGACAAAATATAGCCTATGTTGGAGCAGGGGTTGTCACCATCAATTTGCCACCATCACTTTTGAAATCGGTTCGGTAGTTCCAGAGATTACCCCCTACAAACAAACAAACAATCTTTACTCCTTTATAATATTAGTATAGAAAAACGGGCAACGAATCCGCAGCTCTTCAATCCAGTTTCATAAAATTTGGTACATTTAGAAACAAGATATATCGCTATCAAACAAAGCAGTCTGGAGTTCCAAACCGCAATTTTCTACACATATTAATCATAGTATTTCGCCACTTATTTTTAGAGACATATATTAATAATTCAAAAGGAATCCATATCAGCGTTTTAAAACTTATTTGACTATCTCGATACCGCTAAGTCATAATTATGTAGTGAATTTCTTCTATAAAGTTTAATAATTTCATAAGATATTTACAATATACTTTCTTCGTTTTTATCATATATACTAAAATTTTGGGCATGAGTGTATATATATATATATACAAACAAATATATAGATACAGTAGAACCTCCGTTATCCGACCCTCGTTTAACCGGAACTCTCCGTAAACCGACGTCGGTTTCCTGACCCTTTTTTTCACCATTTATTTCACATTCTTTGTGTATGCAAACGGTCATTTCCGAACTACCAGTACAGATAAAAATTTTGATTCCTCTTTCTTAGAATTCCTTTTAAATTAGCTTGAGCTACCGCAAGCTCCAATCCCGGTATAAGTGTACTCTTCTTCCCCACCCCCCACACACACTCCCTGTGTACAAGTCCCTTTTCTAAACAAAAACACTCCAAATTTTGAAATTTGGGAGGCCGTACTGCGGAATGCCACAACATTCGAATGTTATTGCACTCTCTGATTGTAAGCAAGAGCAGGGAACAAAACCCCTTTTGTCATCTTTTCACAAGCGGAAATTTTCACAGCTGTAGAATTTTAAAAGGGGGAGGAGAATTTTCATGTATAATTTGAATTTAGATATTTATTTAGCAGTTTAAATTGTCATAATAGCAGTTCGATGACGATGTTACATATTAAACTAGATGATTATTGATAAATTCTCAAATATCCGGAAATTTCGATTATCCGATGTAGGTTCGATTTAAATTACGTTGGATACTCGAAGTTCTACTGTATGTATATTATATATTAGTCGGCATTTTGTTTTTCATAGTACTCGGAAATTTTCCTTCTTGGAGTCGGAAATTTATGAGTTTACACCCCCCTATGCGACTAGGGTGGTTTACGCCCCTGATGCCTGCATGTATGGGAAAATGCACAGGCTAAGTTTTGGCTCTCGTCAAGATCGCCCTACATGTCCTGGTCAACTTGTCCATGCAGATGTTTGTGGCCCGATGCCTGAGAAATCTCTTGGTGGTAATCGTTACTTTGTAGCATTTAAAGATGATTATTCTAAATACAGAACTGTTTACTTGATGAAAGCAAAGAGTCAAGTGAAAGAAATGTTGGCTAGGTTTCTAGCTGAAGTTAAGGCTGCTGGTTATACACTAAAAGAACTTAAAACTGATGGAGGTAAAGAATTTAATAATTCATGATATTGTGCAAAAAGCAGGTCTGAATCACAGAACATCCATGCCTTATACTCCAGAACAGAATGGAGTGATTGAAAGAGAGTACTGAATTCTTGTTGAAGCTGCAAGATCTATGTTGCATGCTAAGGAATAGATCAGTTTAAACCACGTGATCACCAGCCCACCAAAAGTTATCAACCAATCATAATCGTGGATTTGTAGCCTGTATTACGAGCCAACCAATCACAATCCACCATCTTTTATGGGCAAACAAAAAACAAACCTAGTTGCTAGGGTGTGACGTCAGTGAAACTGATCTATTGCCTGAATGACTGTGGAGTGAAGCAGTTAACACAGTTGCATATGTAATAAATCGAACAGGTCCTGCTCCTGAAGAAGGCAAATCCCCCTATGAAATACGGTTTAAGAAAGTACCAGCATTTGAACACCTAAAAGTTTTTGGTACAGAATGTTTTGTACATATTCCAAAACAGAAAAGAAGAAAATTTGACAAAAAGTCTGTGAAGGGCTATTTAGTAAGATACTGTGGAGACATGGATGGATACAGGATATGGTTACCAGACAAAAATGAAGCGATCCTAAGCAGAGATGTTGTGTTCAAGAAGGAAGCTAGTTCACAGAAGACTTTAGTGAAACAGAATACTATGCTGTCAGCTGAAAATATCTGTGAAGAAAATGAGAGTAGCAACATAGGGGAAGTTTCTCAGATCCCTACTACAGACATCACTGAATTGAACAAAATGAATCTACGAGACAGGTCTCAAATGCAGAAGCCATCAAGATTTGATGATTTCGTCATGTTAGCAGAAGATGATGAGCCAATGACTTATCACAAAGCATTTGTCTCTGCTGACACAAATAATTGGCAAAAAGCTATGAATAAAGAATTAAATTCCTTGACTGAAAATGAGACTTGGGAATTGGTGGATCTTTCAGAAAACAGGAAAGCCATTGAGAATCGCTGGGTGTACAAAATTAAACGAAATTCTGAGGGCAAGGTAGAACGCTTTAAAGCAAGACTGGTTGAAAAAGGTTTTTTGCAGAAGCCTGGAATTGACTTCCATGATACATTCAGTCCTGTAGTTCGCTGGGATACAATCAGAGCTGTAATTAGCTTAGCTGCAAGCGAATGCCTTAAATTAGCTCAGTTTGATGTCAGAAGTGCCTTCCTGTATGGTGAACTCGATGAAGAAACATATATGAAGCAACCGATAGGATTTGAAGATGGTACAGGACGAGTTTGTAAATTGCTTAAAAGTATCTGTGGCTTGAAACAAGCTCCCAGATGTTGGAATCAGAGGTTCAAAACTTTTCTTCATAACTGTGACCTGAAGCAAATGGATAGTGATCCGTGTCTATTTGTGAACACGAATAAATCCCTGTTCTTAATTCTATATGTAGATGATGGAATTGTTGCTGCCAGAGAGAAAGACTTGTTGGATACATTTCTTGATAAACTAAAAGAAGAGTTCAGTGTTAGGGTTGAACCTGCAAATTATTTCTTAGGTATGCAGCTGAAATATTTGGAAGATGGTTCTATTTTCATCCATCAAGAAAATTATACTAAGAAAATCTTGGACTGTTTCAACATGTCTACTTGCAACCCTGTGTGTACTCCAATTGATAAAGCATTTATATCACAAGAACCTTCTGAAAAATTAGATGAAGATACACAGTACAGAAGAGCAGTAGGAAGTCTGATGTATTTAGGCATAGTTACTCGACCTGACATTGCCTATGCAATTAGTGTGCTGTCCCAAGTTCTAGACAAACCCCTAAAAATACACTGGAGCCTAGTAAAGAGAGTTTTAATGTATCTTAAAGAAACCTCTAAATGGGGCATTTTGTACAAATCAAGTACAAGAAGCAATTTGGAAGCCTTTAGTGATTCAGATTATGCTGATGGTCTTCAAGTACAGTGGAGGTGCCATTACCTGGGCTAGTAAGCGTCAAACATGCGTCTCGCTCTCTACTACAGAAGCTGAATTTGTTGCAGCTAGTCAAGCCTCGAAAGAAGCTGTTTGGCTTCATAGACTCTTTCAAGACTTGTGTTTTTCTGTTTGTGTGCCTGTTTTGAAAGTTGATAATGAAAGTGCTATACGTTTGATAAAAAATCCAGACAGGGCCATCGCTAACACTTTTTATTGAGGGGGGAGAGGACCTTAAATTGCCAAGTCAAATTTCAGTATTTGCCAACTCATTGAGAAGCAAAAATAAATAGTTTTTGCCAATTCAACAAGCTTGTCAACTAGTTTTATAATTTTGCCAAGTTACCACAATTAGAAAATGTAATATAGTTCTTATTTGTAAAAAGTTTAATAATATTTCCAATTAGATTTATAACTTTTGCCAAGTCTATCAGAAATAGAAAGTATATTATAGTTTTTATTAAAGTTTTAAACAAATTTGCCAACTAAAAGTTTTTAATTTTGCCAAGTGTAACAGCATTCGGGAACGTTTGGTGGGGGAGGCTCCCCCCCGTCCCCCCCTTAGCGAGGGCCCTGAATCCAGAGTTCCACAATCGAACGAAACATATTGATGGCCGTTACAAGTTTATTCGGGAAAAATTTCAAAGTGGAAAACTTGATGTTGAGCACTGTGACAGTGAATGTCAGGCTGCAGACTTTTTCACAAAACCCTTACCAAAGTTTCGTTTCCAAAAACTTCGTCAATTGATTGGAATGTATGAACTTAAGACTTTTGTTTAAGACATTAATGTTCTTTTTGTGTATGGTAGGTATTTATTTAGGGGAAGTGTTGAATATAAATCAATACCTTCATAACCTAACTGTAACCTGTAACTAAGATATTCACTGTAACCCCAAAAATACGCGTAAAGCACCGCGGTAGCCTTTCTTTTTCGTTAGCCTCGAAAAGCGCGCATTGATTATGCCCTTCGTCCACAAGGTAGCGCAGTTGTTTCAATTTTGCGGCTCTGCCCTAGTATTAAGTTAGAACACTTAAATATGTATACGTTTTGGATTTGACAACATCAAATTTGTTAACAAACAAACGTCGCCAAGCAAAGGTGACAAAACTAAGGGTTAACTTACCGGAAGTAAAAGGCAACTGTTTCTACACTACCGCCCTCACGTTGAAAAGAGCCAGCAGATGTCACTGCGATCGACCTCCTATCGTTCAGCATCGTTGTACATTTATCGGATTAATTTTTTTTGTACTATTTTATAGCCGGTTTCCACATTATTTATTCTAGGCGCTGTAACTAAATTATCACTAAGAATGTTCTTTCCGACTGGTTTCAGCGTTCCGAGCAAACCAGAATAGACTCCCTGGTCCATACATCCTACCTTTTTGAAATACTGATAGCTTTGTGAATCTGGCAGCACCAATGCGCATGCGTTTGTATACAAATATTAAAAAATCTTGCGGTACTGCAGTTCAGGGAAGGCGAAGCATTTTGAAGTTGAAATTTTAGTCGATAATATTGAAAAAAAAAATTACGTTTTCCAAATTTGTATGCGTACCTTTTCGATTTAAATGGATAATTATTTCCCAAAAGTTGAAGTCCGTGTTATTGATGAGGAAAAGGTTTGTAATTCGTTTCAATTATAAATTATTATTCTATTTATGTATTTTTAAAATGAATTTTGAAAATTCTGGAAAATATCTCGATTTTATAATGTGTCGTATATTTATTGAAATTATTTGAACTCGAAGTGAAAGAGTTGTTTATATTACTTATTTATTGCTCAGTTCCAATTAGTTGTTCCTGCCTGCTTTTATTGGAAAGATGCCCCAAATGTTATATTCAATGGAAATTATGCTGCTAGCATAGCCGGCTGTAGTCATACTAGGCACAACCTAGGGGCCCATGCAACTCCTCTAACAAAGTACCCCCCCCCCCTTTTTTTTTTTTCATAATATTTTATGAATGTCATTCAAAAGGAAAATCTTATGGAATTAAATTTATTTACTGATGCATGATAAAATGCTGTTATAGTAATTTTGCAGTGCAAATATAGTAGTCATGTGCTGTATTCCTTGATGTTAGTAAAGAACTTCTTATTTGGTAGAAGTAACAACAGTGCATTTTTATATCCTCAAAATTACAATAATGAAGTTACATATCCAGGTCCAACCTTCTTGAAGGGGTCTAAATAGAAGAAAAGTTTTTCGAGTGCGGAATTTTTTTCAACGAACAGAGAATTGGTCTCGGGAGTATTAGCATGCACACAAGTTCAAAACTTTCTGAGCCCCTTATTTTTTATTTCTAAACGTTAAGGAAAGGGTTTTTTGGTAGGCTGAATTGAATTTATTTGCTGATGTATAATGGATGTTAAGGTACTGTTATAGTAACCCCCTCCCATGCCCCTCCTCTAAATGGCAGACATATCTGTAGAACAATATATATATATATATTTCTTTTTTTACTGCTTAAAAATTTTAATCTTTCTGATACATTCATGGAGTTATTTTTAAATAGAAATGCATGGAAATTGGTATTATTGTTTAAACACTAAAGAATCGAAATCTTTTTTAATTTTCTTATAAAGTAGATTTTGAATTGTATTTGATTACTTCCTCAAGACTATATTTCCATGATTGTCGAGCCTCAAAAATCGGCTTAAAATGCAAACTTTGAGAATACTCTCTGCAAGATTCTTTTCATTTATAAGAAATGGGAAACTGATTTCTTGTTATCTGGATAAAACATGCATATTTTGTATATTTATGAATATACCTGCAAATTTCTTGCATTTATGAAAGAAAATGAATTCTGGTATATGTCAGAAAATAGTCAATTTGGATCTAAGATATACGGGAGACTGGTACACAGTGGACCACTTTTTCAGTTAAATTTTTTTTTTCTCTTTAATGGACAAACTGATCTGCACGAAAATATTTTTGAACATTCCTTAAACCTTTATACATTCATCATAATTTTCTCATAACATAGTTTTCAATACATTTAAAAAAAAAAAAAAATTATATGCTCCCGTAAAGTGAACCAGTATACCCCACTTCTGGGGCACAGTGGACCGCTATTAGGTATTATCTGAAATGCAATATAAATCTATTTTTCATTAATCTAATTCTTTTTTATTTCCCCTTTACCCACAAAATAACATAGTAATATAAATTTACAAGTAACATTTTGGAAAAAAAAAATATATATATATATATATATTTTTAAAATAATAACAGATTAATACAGGAACAATTGAAATTTACTTGAAGTTACTACTTAAGTACAAAAAAATCAGTGCGTGCGCTGACTTTTTATTTGCATATACATTAAAATTTGCAAATGAAATTCCAAAATATTTATGAGTAAGATTGAGCCTGGAATTTTCCTGAAATACTTTTAAGTCTGGGAGGGTTCATTGACATCAACAATAGATTCATCTGCAGTTTCAAGAAAAATAAACGGATTTCCATTCAATTTGCGTCTCATGAATCTTACTTGAATAGAATCATCACCAATTAGATTACAGTTATATTTATCAAAGGCAGTAAATACAAAACAAAATATTTCTTACTATGTTAAATAAATTGTTATTTTTCTTTGTTTATTTTACAGTTAAATAACTACTTTTAAACAATATTTCTTTATAGTAAATAAGCAATTATTAAATATTTTGAACATTCTCAATTACAGGAGCAGAGTGGATTGTGGACTACTGTGCCCCAGGAGTGGGTGGTCCACTATGCCCCATGTTGAAGTTCAATAAATAATCATATTAATATTGTTTATAGCTTTCTTTTAAACATATTAACTTTAAAGTTAAATAAAAACAAGTATATTAGCTTTGCAGAAAAGCTGTTTTATCGGATTTATCTACAATCTTTAATTACTAAAAAAATTAAAATATGATGATGAAAAATTTTACTTTTGGAAGCTCAAAACAACCAATCAAGATAACATAGTTCAATCTGAGCTAAACATATTTTCTGAAGGCTATAAATAATCAGTGCAGTGCTGTTGTTTATTAGGATAGAAGAGAAGCTTTAAAAAAAATTTAAATAAATAAAATATTAGGGGGTGTTCCATTGTGCCCATAGGTCCGGTGTGTATCGGTCTCCCCTAAAGAATGCTAATGAAGATATGTGACCCTCCCCCTTAAAAAAGTCGACCCACCTCTAAATGGAGGGCTGGATCTGCCTCTGACAGTAACTGTGCAGTGCAAATAAAGTGGTGTCTGACGTGTGCTGGTTCCATCTGAGATTAGGACTGTCATTCCAATTTTTAAAGATTTGTCCTGGCATCATCTGGGGACAAATACTGAGAGAACTTTTTGAAACTGAGACAGTTCCAATCTTAGATGTATGACTAGCCTACCAAAAATTCTTCTTTTTTTTTTAACCTTTAGAGAAAGAAAAAAAATATATATACCGTAAAATACCAATTGTAAGCCAAAATCAAAAAAGGTTTTTCAAAATCAAAAAAGGTTAAATTTGAGAGGGGGGCTTATAATCGGGATTTTTTCTAAAAATCATTTAAAAACCTGTTTTTATCGTTAATTTAGAAGTAAAAAAGGGGCAAGAATCTTCCGTATTTCGGCAGATTAAAAAATAATAATAATAATAAAATAAAAATAAATTCCCAACCCTAAAATCCTGCCCCCCCCCCCCAAAAAAAAAAAATTAAAATTATTTTTTAAATATTTTTCTTTATTTCTTATTTTATTGTAACAATAAATACTTTCTATCTAAAATCAATCTAAATCTGCTCTCAAAATTACTGTTCCCCCCTTTGCCCCCCCCCCTTCCCTCTGGTACCAGAAATGCATAGTTTAACCTTTATACTTTTTAAGTTTAAACTTCTTTTCAGACTTATTAAATACTCTATCTATATTAAAATAAATAAATCCAACCTACCACCTAAATTAACCCCACCTCCTAAAATCTCTGCTTCTCTCCCCCTGCCCCCCCCCCCAACCTTATCTCATGAAGATCCTCCCTCTCCAAATGCATCACGTAAAATTTTAAATCTGTAAAATTAAAAAAAAAGAGCGAGAGTCTTCTGTATTTCGGCAGATTAAAAAATAAGAAAATAAAATAAAAATAAATTCAACCTAAAATCCTGCCCCCCCCCCCCCTCAAAAAAAGAAAAATTTAAAAAAATCATTTTTTTAATATTTTCTTTAATTTTTTATTTTATTGTAACAACATCTAATCAATCATATAAATCTGCTCTCAAAATTACTGTTTCCCCCTTTGCCCCCCCCCTCTGGTACCAAAAATGCTTAGTTTAACCTTTTATAACATTTTAATTTTAAACTTCTTTTCAGACTTATTAAATACTCTATATTAAAAATAAATAACTCCAACGTACCACCTAAATTAACCCATCCTCCTAAAATCCCTGCTTCCCCCCACCCTTATCTCATGAAGATCCTCCCCCTACAAATGCATCTCGTAAAATTAAAAATCTGTAAATTTTAAAAAAGGGGGCGGGAATCTTCCGTATTTCAGTAGATTAAAATAAATAAATAAATAAATAAAAATAAATTCCCAACCCTAAAATCCTGCCCCCTCCCCCCCCAAAAAAAAATAAATAAAATAAAATAAAAAAAATTTAAAAATCATTTTTTAAATAATTTTTTTTAATTTCTTATTTTATTGTATAACAATAAATAATCAATAATCTAAATCTGCTCTCAAAGTTACTGTTTCCCCTCCTTAGCCCCCCCCCCCCCTCTGGTACCAAAAATGCATAGTTTTCTTCTTAATTTTTTTTCTGCTCTATTTGTGATTTTTTCCCAGCAATATTTAAATAACGATCTACATTATACCCTCCTCCCTTCCAAAAAGTCTTCTTTATTTCTTTTGTCCCCCCCCCCCCCCAGTACATACTTTAAAGTCTTTAAAAGTTTTTTTTATTTATTTAGAACTTTCTTGCAACTATAATTAAATAATTATCTAAATTGCTTCTCTCCCCCCCCCTCCCACACACACCTCTAAAAAGAGCCAGACACTTTTGGAGTAGACAGAAAACGTAGGTGACAAATTAGAAGGCAACAAGTAGGACATAAAATTTCTTCACATAAGAGTTTTATAAATTTTAAACTTTGTACTCTTTGGATGAGAGGGAAATATGAATTTCGATAGAAGCAGTTTGTAATTTAGATGATTCGTTATTTATTTATTGTTAATAAAGAGGACAAAGGATTTTTTTTTAATAAATAGTTAATTTTTTTTATAGGGGCTAAGTGAAAGAAGCAGACATTTTGGTGGTAAAGCGATAATTGGTTGATTAGTTATTTATTGTTACTAGCTAGCAAATTTTTTAATAAAGATTTTAAACTTTGTATCCTGAGAGGAGAGGGAGGGAAGGAAGGAGAAGTGTAAGTTTCAGAGAGAGAGAGAGAGAGGAGTAGAGTGGGGGGTAATTTATATGATTGATTATTTACTTATTTTTACTAGAGAGCAACATGCAAGACAGAATATATTTTTTAAATAGAGTTTTAAAGATTATTTTTGCTGGGGGGAGGCAAAAGAGCAGAAGCAGACATCTTGGTGGTAGAGAGAAAATTTAAATGACTGATTATTTATTTATTGTTAGTAGAGAGCAACAAACAGAGCCTAATTTTTTTTAAAGAGTTTTAAAGATTTTAAACTTTATATGCTGAGGGAGAAGAGGCATAAATTTTGGATGGAAAGGGAGATTGTAGTGTAGAGGACTGATTTTTTTACTAATTGTTACGTTACAAGTGAGCAGAAAGAAGTACAGAAGGACTTAAGATTCTCAAGTTTTCAAACTTTTTATGTTAGAGAGGCCATAGAAGGGAAACAGACATTTCATGTGAGAGGAAGGATTTCATTAACATCATATAAAAACATAAGTAGAAATCTGTCAAAAATATCAAAAGAATGAAAATTGCCTCCCTTCGATTTTTAAAATAAATTTTTTGTGCATAAAATTTTTTTTGTATGTGAAAGGCGGGGGGGGGGGGGGGGGGCTTATATTTGGGAATGGAAAAGAAAATCAAAATTGCTTAAAAGTGGGAGGGGGGGTTTACTTTTGAGATTTTACGGATATATTTTTTTTTTTCTGAGGGGGGGGGGGGGGCTTACTTTCGGGATTTTACGGTATATAGGGGAGACCGGTACACAGTGGACCACCCCCTAATATTTTATTTTATTAAATTTTTTTTAAGCTTCTCTTCTATCCTAATAGACAACAGCACTGCAATGATTATTTATAGCCTTCAGAAAATATGTTTAGCTCAGATTGAACTATTTTATCCTTCTTTGTTGTTTTGAGCTTTTAAAAGTAAAATTTTTCATCATCATATTTTTATTTTTTTAGTAATTAAAGGTTGTAGATAAATAAAATAAAATAGCTTCTTTGCAAAGCTAAGATACTTGTTTTTATGTTACTTTAAAGTCAATATGTTTAAAAGAAAGCTATAAACAATATTAATATGATTATTTATTGAACTTCAACATGGGGTACAGTGGACCACCCACTCCTGGGGCACAGTGATCCACAATCCACTCTGCTCCTCTAATGCGGAATGTTCAAAATATTTAATAATTGCTTATTTTCTATAAATAAAGATTGTTTTAAAGTAGATTTAACTGTAAAATAAAGTAAACAAATAAAAATAACAATTTATTTAACATAGTAAGAAATATTTTGTTTTGTATTTACTGCCTTTGATAAATATAACTGTAGTCTAATTGTTGATGATTCTATTCAAGTAAGATTCATGAGACGCAAATTGAATGGAAATCAGTTTATTTCTCCCGAAACTGTAGATGAACCTGCTGTTCATGTCAATGATTTCATAATGTTGCTCTCAGACCCAAAATTATTTCTTGAAAATTCCAGGCTCAATCTTACTCATAAATACTTTGAAATTTCATTTGCAAATTTTAATGTGCGCTGATTTTTTTGTACTTAAGTAATAACTTCAACTAAATTGCAATTGTTCCTGTATTAATCTGTTATTATTTTCAAAATATCATAAATTTTTTGTTTTTGTTTCAAAATTTATATTACTATGTTATTTTGCGGGTGAAGGGGCAACAAAAAAGAATTAGATTAATGAAAAATAGATTTATATTGTATTTTAGATAATACCTAATAGTAGTCCACTGTACCCCAGTGGGTGGACCAGTGTATATAATTATTTTTTTTTTTTTTTTGAAAAATGTATTGAAAACTATGTTGTGAGAAAATTATGATGGATGTAAGAAGGTTTAAGGAATATTTTCACACAGATCGGTCAGTCTGTTAAAGAGAAAAAAAAATGTTAACTGAAAAAGTGGTCCACTGTGTACCGGTCTCCACTATATATATAGGATGCCGGGAGGGTTGTAGAGTTGCCAAATTTATCTTTTTAAAAAAAGGGGAAATTTTTGAGCATAGACAAAACATAGGGAATCAGCCTGTACAGTGTGTTTTGTTTATTACAAATTAAAGAATCAATAACTATGTAGATTAATAAGGTGCTTTTTTTTCTTGTGTAGAAACATAATTTTTTAAACTGCACAACCTACAAAACTAAGCATAGGAATTTGAAATTTCATAATACTGTTTAAAATAGAAAGAAAGCATATTTCTGTTTTATCATTTATTATTTTTTATAAATATCCTTTAAAAATTAACTGTATTGAGTGTAATAAGATACTTTTTTAATAATAGTTTGTTTAGAGTTCCATGGTGACATTGTTGCAGATTTTTTGCAGAAAGATTTTTCGCTTGGGAAACAAAATATATTTTTGGGAGTGGGGAGAAACGATAAAATCCATGCAACAGAACAAAGATCTTTTGTAGATAGCAGTATTGGTACAGGCTGACAATCTTCCATATTTCAGCAAATTTTTGCCTGCTGCCTTAAAATCTGAAAAATTCTTGTTTAAAAGTTTGTCCATTTTTTGTTCTTGTTTTGATCTAGTTGTTTAAATTGTTTTTGAAGTACTTACTAATGAATAAATAATCATTTAAATTCGTGTCTCCCTATAGGTGCAGATTCACGGTCGCCAGTCGCTGAAATTTGTGCTTTGGCCACTAACTTTCGATGTCTTAAGTCGCCAGATATTTTACAGGGACCGAAAAAAGCCGAAAGGCAGATTTCCGCTTTTTTATTTTTTTATATGAAATCTGCAGATTATCCTCCATAATTTAGCGATATTTAGTGCTTTTTCTTCTTTTTTCTATTGAACATAATTAAAAAATAAAATTGAACATGGATTCCACATTTCTACCGATTCGCAAATTTCCCATTTTCTTCTTTAAAAAAAAATATGCAATGTACACGGAATAAGTAAAAAAAAAAAATGTTGATATTCGTGCCCCGAATGAACTCTGTGGCGATGGCATACTGTAATTAGTCTGCAATGCAGAAAAATTCGTACCGAGAAGAGAATAATATTGGGTCTACTCATTAAATTTGTAGCTGTGGGATTTTTAGACATAGATATTGGCATGCAATTCTTCCATGAATTAGCAGAACTCCTCGAATTATCATTATTTATTTATTTTCTTTTTAGATTTCCACAAAATTAATTCGGCAGATGGTTCATGAAAAGAGATGTAGAATTTCGTCAATCAGTCGCGAACTTCGTGAAAACGGTCACTGAAAATTTTCAGAAATTTCGTCGATTGCTCACCATATAAAACTACCAATTTCATCAATCGCTCATGAAATTAAAAAACGGCAAATTTTGTCAACTGGTTGCAAAATAAAACTGTGAATTTCCTCAATTGATCTCGGGAAAAGAAAGAAAAAAAACACTAATTTTGTTAATTGATCAAGAAGAAAAAAACGCAAATTTCACCAATCAATCACGATAAAAACATGAAGCGAAAAACGTCGAAATTCGTCAATTTGTACTATATTAAAATGACGAATATCATCAAGCAGTTGTGAAAATAAAAATAAAAACTCTAATTTCACCAATCGATCACAAAAAATATTGTGAATTTTGTCAAACGGTCGCAGAAAAAAAAAATCGAAAATTTCATTAATGAGTCGCAGGGAAAAAAAATACTGAATTTCATCAATTTGTTGTAGAAAAAAGTGTGAATCTCGCTAATCAGTTGAAAAAAAAAATCACAAATTTTGTCAAGGAGTTGTGATAATAAAACATGAAAATCAGCGATCGGTCACAAAAATTGTAATTTACTGTCTTCATAGGGATTTTAAAAAATCTTTAATAGAAATCCTTAAGAAAATCTCCTTGCCAACAAAAGTTGCAATGAGGCTTATAGTGTTCGATCTTTCTCCATCATCCTTGAAAATGTCAGAAATGATTAAATTAATTTTATTAAAATCTAAAACCTAAAAGAAAATAAATCTTCTCCATATTTTTTTCATATATTTTTAATTTTGGTTTTTTATAGACACATTTTTTATGCAAACTCCTATGTTGAGCATTTATTTTCAGCTATGAAAAATCCTGTTTTATTTTTATTTTTTTTTTTTTTTTGTGGAAGGGGGATCGGGGAATCTATAGATAAAAAACTTTTGATAATAATTTATTCATAAAATATTCAGGCCTTTCATTACAAACTGATTACAATTATGGTGGGAAGATTCAAAATCCTATTGTCCAAATTTAATCCCTCTAAATTAAAAAAAAAGTATTGATTTGGAAATGGACCAGTGAAAATCTGCATAGATATTCCCGGGTTTTTTTTCTTCTAGAAAATAGGGATTGCTATGCGATGCCGAATGGAATCACGAAGCCCCCCCCCCTAGGGGAGAAAATAAATATTGTTTTTATGTGTTTGTGTGTTTGTTTCACAATGTGGCCACTGGATTTTTTGGGTTTAGGAGTTACTGGCTCCTTCCAGATTTTGAGAATCTGCACCTATATGTCTCCCTGGAATTTTTTTATTCTTCCTTCCTTTGCCTCATCAGCACTCAGTTTGAAATCTGTTAAACTCTTTTATTTAAAAAGATTTCTGCTGTTAATAATTACTTTGAAGTACAGTAGAAGATCTTTATAATGCAAACCTAAAAACATGAGGTTGTGCGTTATATAGATCATAATTCACATATCATTAAATGAAGTTTGTAAAACATGGCCAACCCAAATATAAGTGAAACATACCAAAATACTTAAATACATTAGAGTATCTTTATATTGCATTCTTTATTACCAGGAGTTGTGCAGATTATAATTTTTTGCATAATATAGATCATTCCACACATTCTTAAATTTATTTTATAAACATTGTCTAAACATACCTGTATCAAATCATAGCAATTTTTTCAGTAATTAGCTCTGAATTAAGGAGATAAAGTTGAACTAATGTATCAAATTTAGTCCTCTAGAGAATAGCAACTATTTATAATGTGAGAATTCAGGTGTTTCTTAACTGAAAATTCATTGTTTACATCCGAGAAGTTGTGTGTTATATGGAGAATTGCGTTATAAAGATCTTCTACTGTATTAACAATCAATGAATGATCAATCGTCTTCTAACTAAATTTTCCTCTTAAAAAAGAGAGATTCTGCTTCCTTCCTGTGCACACTCCTCCCTCTCTTTAGCACACAAATTTTTAAAACTTCAATTTATGAAAAAAATTCTGTCATGTTTGTTACTTTGTAACAACAATAAAGGGTCATTCCATGTGAAATCAACCAATTTACAGAAAACTTGTTGCATCATATTCACAGATTTTTTTCAAATTTTTATCATAGACAGACATAGTAGTGAAACCTTCAAATCTGAAATTAAAAAATAATTTGCACAATATTAGCTGAGATATAGCCTTTTGAAGATGGGTCATTTTTATAAAATGGCGGCCATCTTGGATTCCATCCCAATGTCTAAAAATGTCCATAACTTGACAACAAATGACTCAAATTCTATATTTTTGATACCAATTTGAAGCTATCTGTACTAAGAATGCATATATGATGACAAAACAGGAGTAAATTTTCATTTTAATACTTTATATTACATGCAAAGTGAAAATATCACCTTCAAAAAATGGCTTGGTGTAATGGGCTATTAAAAAAATTACCCATCATGAATTTTTCTGGAACTTGCTGAAAACATTGCTTCATGTGTCTACTTTAAATAGAAAAAAATTGGAGAGGTAAAATTTTTTGTTTAAAAAAAATGGCTTTTTACACATAGGATGTCACTGAACAAACAGTGACTATCTTAAAGCATGTAAGTATGCCTGGTTTAAAAAATAATGTCCAAAATTAAATTTTTCTGACATCTGAATTAATGTAACGCTAATAAAACATTTTTTATATGTTGTTATAAGAACTCTTTACTTCTCCACCCCACAAAAAGAAAAAAAAAATCTGTGCAAAAAATGTGTAACTGAAAGAATTTAACATTAAAGAATATAAGAAAACAAATGAATAATATAATATATAGAAAAAAAAAATTGAGAGGTAAAATTTTTTGCTTTAAAAAAGTACGTTTTTGGGCACATTGGATGTTACTTATCAGTGACTCTCTAAAAGCATGCAAGTATCCTTGTTCAAGAAATAATGGACAAAACTAAATTTTTCTGACATCTAAATTAATGTATATATATATAATTCAATATACCAGTACTAATTTATGTTAAAAATGCATAAAAAATAACAGTAAATTTTTATTTCAATACTTTTATTTCATATAAAATGAAAATATAACCCTCAATAAATGTCTACATAAATTTATAATCCCTTACAATACCGAATTATATATTTTTCATTTTTTAAAAAGGTCACATTATATATTTTTCAGAAATATGAGAGAAATACTAGCTGTAAAATCACAGTTGAATAATTTGAATAAAAGATTAAAAAATAATATTAATGAGTTAGTTGAGTTGACATTTTTTTAAAGTTCCCATTGAATTAAAATTTATATGAATGAATAGAAAATTGGAACATACAGAACTTTGTATATATCACAAATGTAGAGCAAAACACTGAATGTCAAAAAAGTAATCCTAAGTTAAAACTTACATTAGACAAAATAAGAACATAGAATACTTAAATAAATAACTTTATAATATTGAAAGACAAGTTTAAACTAGGTCATTTCATAGCATGTGAATCACAGTTGGGATACATTGTAAATGTAAACATAAAAACAACTACACTTTGTAGTAAAAAGAATAATATATACAAATGCTTTGACTTCTGTCATTATAATTGTATCACTTAACCCTGATTTAAATTTTTTGATTTTCTGTATTTTTTTCTTTTTTAAACTACCAAGGATTTAATCTGTCTTGAAGTTTAAGAATAATTGTTGAATTGCTCGATATTCCTGGTGCAACTAGGACCATGAGGATCCATGAATATAATTTTATAGTCATTGAATTCTTCGCAGTAGTCCAAAATCTTTCTAATCCACCAATACCATATAAGCATGCAACATATTGTTCACTTTTAAGTGTCAGTGGTCTAATAGTTTCTTTAAATTCCACAGTAGCAATAAATTTTGATGATGAACCTGATACTCTAGAAACCAGTAATTGGCTATCATTTATTGGTACAAAGCTGTGATTAAGCAGTGTTCCTATGATTGTATCTGCCATTGCATATCTACCTGCTAATTGACTGTTAGCAATTTCAATTTCAGATTTTGTTAAAAAAAAAACCTCTCTATTCCTTTAACAGATTCTTTTGCAAAAGTATAGAGATCGAATGCATTTAATATTTCATCTTTAAATGGACGCTGAAGGCTTGCTCTGGTGGCCATGTGCTTTATGGTACCACCTATTCCATCACAAGCTCCTTTTCCATGACGCGAGGCTAAAAAATGCCATTCAGCTTTCACACCATGGTCTTCTTCATGATGGCAGAGATTAATAAAGTTTTTATAATTTTTGTACTGGGCTGATGATCCATCACTAAAATATTTTATGTATTTAATCTGTGGAAATTGTGTAATTAAATACTTAACAATTACTTTTTGGAAAGCCCAAAATGTTGTAGTGTCATGAACTAAATGCTCACTTATTTTATTGCACACACAGGAATAGATTTCACTGTATCAGTGATGGTGTTCTTTATATAGGCAAGAAAAGGATGAACAGTAACCTGCTCTTTTTTCCAGGGAATATTTTGAATAGCATCTTGCATAATGCAAGTATAATTCTCAGAAAAATCTGCTGAAATAATAGCATTATCTCTACTTAACTCATCCTTTGCTTTCTTGAAATATAGACTTTGAGTTTTTGCAAAAAAGTGGTGTGTACATAAAGCATGGAGGTTTGCAATTAACCCCTTAACCTACGATTTAGATTCGAAGATGTTGGGCCGAAATCGTATACAAGCTCGCACAGCATTCGGGTAATTTGCGCGACTTGTGTAACACGCTGATCGGGCCAATCGTAAACATGACGAGCATCGCCAAGGCTTCACTAGATACCAGGCTTGCTCATTCATTATCATGACGTCACAAAAGGTGGCTGGCCGCGACCAGCGATTGGTGCAAAGCGACGAGCCCGTCGTTTTGTGCCAATCGCTGTTGGTCTTTCATTTTGTCGTTTCGCTTTCTACCAATCGCTTGTACCAGCCAGCCACCTTTTATGACGTCATAATGAATGAGCAAACCCGGTATCTAGTGTAGCCTTGGCATCGCCCGTGGTAGGACGATCGCGGTTTGTAGATAGCACAGACAACACTGTTAAAAATATTGTGAAAAATTACCTCTGTTTTTAAAGGCTCTCTATTTTCTGACCAATGAGAACGCCCCTAGGGTGTTTATGTAGCATTCTCATTGGTCAGAAAATAGAGAGCCTTTAAAAACAGAGGTAATTTTCCACGATATACGATTTCGGCCCAACATCTTCGAATCGAAATTGTAGGTTAAGGGGTTAACAGTGAAGGCTCGTGATGTATTTCTGTTATCTCTTCGGATCGTGATCAGTGTCAAGTTGTTTTTGGTCACATTCGCACATCGAAATTTACGTTCGTAAATTCTAGAAAAGCAACCCCAGAAGATGTTCTCAAGAAAGAGATTTCGTGATGAAAGCAGTGAGAATTGTGCTGATAATTTTGCTAACGAAAGTGACAGTAGTGACGATATATGTCAAGTTCGAAGAAAGTGTAGCCGAATAGTTAGTGATGATACATCCGATGACGATCAACTACCAGAGTCCTGGCCTTGGAAGGAAATAAGAAATAGTCCAAAAATCTGGGACTATACGATGACTCCTGGCCTTACAGAGGGAGCCTTATGTCAATTAGGAGGAAGTGGAGGAGAATTTGATATATTTAATCTAATATTTGATGACATATTTTGGAACAATATTGTGACCGAAACTAACCAGTATGCAGATCAAATACGAGAAAATCCACATAGAAGACGAGAAATGGACGATGCTTGGTTTCCTGTAGACTCTACCAAAATGAAAAGATATTTCGCCTTGACCATTATAATGTCAGATAAAAAAACCAAGAATCCATATGAATTGGTCGAAGAGGGCTGTTATCGAAACGCCCATATTTAGAAAATCAATGCCTTTGAAGAGATATCTACAAATTACAAGGTTTTTGCATTTCTCAAACAATAATCTGGTTGCCAATACCGATAAAATGAGCAAGATTAAACCTGTTATTTTTTTGAACCAAAAATTTAAAGAAGTGTATATAATGAAAAAAGACATTTCTATTGATGAATCACTTATGAAATTCAGGGGGCGTCTATTGTATAAGCAATTCAATCCATCCAAAAGGGCAAGGTTTGGTGTCAAAATTTATAAATTATGTGAGTCTGAGTCAGGCTGAAGTTATCAATTTAAAATATATACCGGCAACGATAAATAAACTGTGATGACAGCGCTTCGGAATGTGTTGTCAAAGAGCTTGCTGAGTCAGTGCTACACAGGGGTCACACTTTATACATGGACAATTGGTATTCTTCCCCAAAATTATTTATGACGTTATCACATAAATATAAAACAAATGTAATTGGCACAGTACATTCGAATAGGAAGAATATGCCAAAAGATTTGTGCAGTGTAAAATTAAAAAGGGGGAATACGTAATAAGAAGCTGCAACCGAATACTTGCTATAAAATGGAAAGATAAGCGAGATGTATATATGATGTCGACAAAACAGGAAACAGTCGAAGTTATTTCGCAAGGATCCAACCACACCCTAAAACCAAGTTGTATTGCAGAGTACAACCACGGAATGAACGGAATTGATCTCCAAGATCAAATATTGGCATGTTTTCCAGTAATGCGGAAATACATGAAAGGATACAAAAAAATTTTTTTTTATCTGTTTCATATTGGTCTTTTTAACTCCTACATTTTATGGAAAAACCTGAATGATGGAAAGAAACAATGCTATGTCGACTATAGGATCAATATAGCCGAATCTCTATTGAAGAATATGCCAAAACAGATTTATAGAGACCGAGGCGTATCATCTGTCGGAGATGCGCCAGACAGAATCTCTTTCATTGGAAAAAAATTGTTTTAATAATGACACAGTTAAATATTCACAGGAATTTTAACAAATGTGTATGCAAGTAAAAACTCTTGTCCCGAGAGAGTCAGACCCGTCACAAGTTAAAAAAAATTTCTTAAAAAATATTGAAAGCTATTATATTGAAAGTTATATATTTGCTCAATTATCCAAGCATATGCATGGAAAAACCTAATTAAAATACTTTTCAGGGATTTCTTAGCTAATTTATTTCCCAAAATATAGATATAAACTCTTAAAATTTTGTCTGGATGTCACACCCGTCACAATGGAATGGCCCTTTGCACAGTCTATACTATAATAGTGTTTGAAGTTTTAAAAAATGTAATCAACCAGATTGTAGGTTCTTTCAAAAAAATTTAATTGAATTTATTTTATGTGACTTGCACTACAATGGAATCATGACTTACACTACACAATGACGAACAAATAAAATCATCCCATTAAAAATTTGTCAAAATCAAAATTTGTAAATGTAAGGTTACATCTGCAATCAAAATCTGGCTCTGGTAATTTTACAATATCTTTTTCATCAGTGTCTATGAGGGATGCGTGTTCTTTTGATGGGCAAATAAAATGGTTTATTTTCTATTTCAAAAACTTCACTTTTGCAAAGAATTTATCTCTCTCGATAATTTGGCCAGTAAAATGCTTAACATTTTTTTCCCCTGCAAAGTGCACTAATACCCAATTGCCTATGTTGAGCTCATTGTTAGTGTCTATGATATCATTAAGAAAAACTTCAGACTATAGTATAGTTTCTACTTCCCCAGTGATCAGGTTGATTTTCAAAAACTTTTTTGGTTTCATAAAAATGTTAGCTGCCTTTAACTCATAGTCTTCAATTTTTATGAAACAATGTATTTTTCTTTTTTCAGAAATTTGCAAAATTTCTTTTCCTGAAGGTGCACATAATTTGTCAATTTGTGATTTTTCTTCAAGGATTGTACTTGCTGTAACATGCAGTACAGTTATATTTCTGCATATATTCTTTGCTGAATGAAAAAATCCTCAGCAGAACGAGGATCTATTTTCCTTGAAAGTGCGGCCTCTCTTATTCTGCGTTTCACAATGCCATCAATAGGTCCTTTACCATGACCTGTGGCTGAAAAGTGCCACTCTACATCACAGGATTGTAGTAAACAAATTGAATACCTTTGTTTGAAATGCTGGCCTGTCCCATCTAATTAATATATAACTTTAGAAATAACTAGGTTTGGGAATTCATCCTGGATTTTTCTTATTATGGCATCATTAAATTTAAAAACTGCATATTTGTCATAATGTAGATAATCGGATACCACAGCTATTGGTGTAGATTGAGATATTTCTTCATGAATAAAATAAGCTATTGCAGTATATAGTGTTCAGGATGTTGTCACCCAATGTGCAGACTAAATATCATCTTGAAAAATAAAACTATAATTTTTGCTAAAGTCAAAATGTAAAATAAGAGTATTTAAAGGTATGTGTTTCTTAATGTCCTGAAGGAACAGTTCTTGCTGGGATTGATTTAAAATCGCACATAACTGAGAGCCGCGCATAACTGAGAGGATGTTGTATGTAGTAATTCTTTATACACGTTATGGGAAAGAAAAACTTTTGAAATATAAGAATTATGATTAATAACATTTTATATAATAAAAGGGGTGTAATATTAGTATAGTGTACTTAAAAAAAATCCTTACACTTTCAATATAAAATTTAGTTTAAAAAAATACAATAAACATAAAAATTCATTTTACATAGAAGAAGATAGACTTTTAAAAAATGCTAATTAGTCCTCTTCTAAGAAGTCATCAATACTAGTTTGTTTTTGCTTAGGCCACATTTGTGCAATGATCTTTTCTAATGCATTAAAGTACGTCATTGTATTTGATGCTATATCAGCATTTTGAAGGTAACATCTCAAAGTGTCCAGAGCTCCTAAAGCAGTAGCATAAGATGGGACAATTCTAGTATCAGTTTAATCATTATCATCATCTGGGTCATTCCATGGTAACTTACGTTACATTTAGAATAACTGACGTCAGTAAATTTAGTAATATAACACAAAAAAAATATTCAAAATGTAAAGTTGATGTGATTTCTTAATTAAACCTATCCAAACCGAAATTTGGATGAAAATTACCGAAATTTAGTGGTGTTTCTTGAACAGTGGCAATTAAATTTATTATGGTAACTTACGTTCTTTTTACAGGAATGTAAGTTACCATAGTAAATATAATTTCCAGAGATAAAGAAATAGCACTAAATTTAAGTAATTTTCATGCAAATTTTCCTTTGGATAGGTTTAATTAACAAATCATATCAACTTTATATAATGAATATTTTTTGGTGTTAGATTACTAAAATTACTGAAGTCAATTATTCTAAATGTAACGCAAGTTACCATGGAGTGACCCCTCTTCTCTTTCTTTTTCATCTGTCACATCAGCAAAAACAGTTTCAATATTTCTTATTGCCATTGATGTTAAGTTTTCATCAACAATGACGAAATCTTGCAAAGAAAGAGAATCTTAGCTTATGCTGTTCCATTCTTCTTCGTCTATGTTAAAATCATTGCTGTTGTTTTCATTTTCCTGTAATGGAATAACTTCAGCATCATTTGAATGAACAAAACCCGCTTTTCTAAAGCAGTCAGAAATTGTTGCGGCTGTTACGTTATTTCAAGAGGAAAGCAACATATGCATAGCATCCAGAATCCAAATTTTCTTGAATTCTTTTTTCTGCTCTAGTGATATAAACATTCTATGCACCAAATCTTTCCTATACTATGCTTTAACTGATCTTATTATACCGAGATCTAATGGCTGGAGTCTGCTAGTACAATTTTCAGGGAAAAATATAACTCGTGTATGTATCAGCAATGGGAGATCTGAAGTATGGGCGGAACGCTGATCCATAAATAGCAGAACTTTTCTTTTTTTAGCCATCTTCATATCAAATTCCTTCAAAAAGGTCTAAAAAAAAAAATCTATCATCCAGGCTTTGGTGCTACTTGTATAAGAAGATGGCAATTTCTTCACATTTTTTAAACACTGTGGTTTCTTGGATTTACTAATCACTATTGGCGGTAATTTTTCTGATCCGACCGTAATGCAACACAAAAGCGCAGTCACTTTTTCTTTGCTGCGTTTTCCACCATGATATGTTTCTCCTTTAAAATTCAGCATTTTATTTGGTTTGATAAAAATAAGAGTATGAAAAGAAGGAAACATTGGAACTCAGGGTTGAGTGTGAAAAGTTGAATTGTAACACCCTCTCAGGTGCTTTGCACAACTTTTTTTTTACCTTGACACGTGTAGAAAATTCTTTATAGATAAAAAAAAAAGTTTCGCACTTAACTCAGAGTTTGTGATTTGCGCTGTTATTTCCACGTATAACTGAGAGAGACAATTCAATGTGGTGCTTATAAGTGAGAGATCTATACCAATATTTTCCTATTCCTCGTGGCAGGGCCTTACGAAATTCACGTATAACTGAGAGGCGCATAAGTGAGAGGTGACTGTACAATTTTTGATAGAAAGGAAAGAATAGTCTCTTTCTATGTGGGGGCCCAAGTTATGATTATGGACTCCAGTTCGGGTTTTCGGGGGAAAAAATCTATAACCAGGCCAGAAAAAACACATCATCAAGTGAATTACAGGAAAATTGGGGAGCAACTTTATATCATGATTAAATTTTTATGGAAGCAGCAAACATGACCATCAAGATTTCAATTTTCATTAGACATATTTAGTAGGTACAGGACTAGAGCTCAGAAATTCTAAAGGGAGGAGGGCAGATTTTGAATATGATCTTAAATTTTAAACATCATCTTAGCACAGTGTGAATCTAATTTATAATTTAACATTTTAAAAGTTTAATAAAATGCACTATTTTATTTCTGATTTCAGACATTTTCTTTCTCTTATTCCCTTCAAATAATAATGATTTAAGTTAGCTCGCAAGAAGTATACTTTGAAATTGTGAGGTAGAGGTCTGCATGGGCCCTCGCTCGGGCTCGGGCCAATTTTCATTCACGAGATTCGGGACGGGTCCGGGCCTATTATTTTTCTGCAGACTCTGGCTGGGCCTAACCTTTTTTGGCAGATTCGGACCAGACTTCTTTTTTCTGGGCCAAACATTACGGACTCAGGCCGAACAGTTTGCTTTTCAACCGGGCTGGGCCAGAATTTTTTTTTTGTACGGTTAGGGCCGGGCCCAGGCATTGAAATTTCAGCTCGTGTAGACCTCTTTTGTGAGCTCTGGTATAGATGTTTGAGGGGCCCCTCCCCTCCCCTGTATATAGATAATGCAAAATCCATCTTTATGGGACCCTTTTCAGCTTAGTGTCCGATATAATTGTACCCCTTATCGCCCTCCGTGAATTACTGAAACTTAATCCCTAGTAAAACGACTGCCTAATGAGACATGGATATTATAGAAATTCATAAGTGATTATTCTATTCTAGTCCAGAGGTTCTTTTGCCTCAAAGTATAGTCTGCTGTTGATCATTGCTAGGAAAACAGAAAGTTCCCCATTTCTGGTTATTTGTAAGGTAAGAAGAATGATCAAGGACGTGACAATTTGTTCCCTTGATACTGGACAAGAGATAAGACCAGAGTTTTCTATGACTTTGTTAAAAATTTTCTAACTTCTAGGAAATGTTTTTTTTTTCAGTTAGCTTGTAAAAGAAAGAAAAAGTGTGCAAGTTCAGATTTGGAACAATATATAAATTCTTTATTTGCCTCGTCCGTTCTGGGCCCCCTTTGTTCCCGGTCCCCTGGGCAGTTGCCCCGTGTGCCCCCCCCTCTCACCGGCCCTGACTGTATGTGTATTGTTAATAATTTAAATAAGTGAAATCTGATAACGATAATCAGGAAAATCAGGAAACTTTTTTTTTCACAATTTCTAAAGCTACCCTGTAGTAATTAACTTTAAATATAGATTTATTTATATTGATAGGTATATATATTATATGTAAGAACTTACAATTAATGTATATTACTGTACTATATCATAACTATCGTTAACATATATACCATATACTAACCACTAGAAATAAATAACCAGCAACTTAAACTTCACTTCTTTTTTTTTTATTAAATAAGGTAAGTATATAAATTAACCCATATAATACCACTCACCCTCCATAATCATTCAAAAGAAAGCAGCTGTACATAACTAACTCCACCAGACAAAACCACTCCACCTCCATAATCATTCATATGAATGTACCTTCTTAACACTAACCTCCATTTTTTAACTCTTTCACATTTTTTTTTCGTGTGTATGTGTTTGTGGAAAAAAATAAATTACAAAAAAATCTAAATGTGTAATATTGATTTAATGAGATACGAAAGATACCCAAAATGAATAACTTGTTGATATACTGATTTAAAATTTTGAACTTAAAATTTATTTGAACAATGATTATTATTCTGTGAGCAAAGTTTAGTAAGATATTAACATAAACAGATTTATGTAAACATGAGTTATAATTAGTGAATAGATTTACTTTGAAAGGAAAGTCATTTCGCTTATTGTATATGTCAATGTTAAGATTTTTATTTTCATTAAGTATTAATTTGAGATTAAGGAAGTTAATTACATTATCTATAATATCATTTTCACTTAATTTAAAAGTCTTGTGATATTTGATGGGTAACAGATAATTGGATTGACTTTTCATATAAAAAACTATTATATAATCAATATACTTGTAGAAATAATAACCATTTAGGGAATATTTCTTTCGTAGTAATATAGATAAAGATCTGCAAATATGCTAGATGCCTTACCACCTTGATATCACTATACTAAATGACAACAAATATTGCATTAAAAATAGTTTTCAACTTTTAAATAATATTAAAATTTAAATAACATAAATTACGTTAACTTTTGATTTTAATGATTTGTCTAATAATATTGATATCAAAGATTTATTTTAAATTATTAATTTATTATACAAAGAAAATAAGAACAATATAAAATTAAACTCCTCTACTTCTGTTTCATATTTCAAAACACTCACTCACTTGATACCACATCATAATTACATTAACTTTAATGACATACTATAATATGAACAATGTACAGGTTTGCCACGAGGCGGTAAGGCATCTAGCATACTTGCAGATTTTAATCTATATTATTACGGAAAAAATATTTCCCTACATCAGGCATGTCAAACACGTGGCCCGCAGGCCACAACTGGCCTGCCGACAACTTATCAGTGGCCCACAAAGCATTTGGCATTTTACCCGTATTTAATTTAGTTGTTAAAAAATGCATGCTGAAAATACGATTTGCACAAATACTCTTGCGCCAACCGTGGTCTTAGAGATGGCAAAAATAAGAAATATATACATATATATCAGTGTTACCAGTTTGGCAGGGGTTTTTTTATATTCAGAATGCTACCACAATTTTGAATACTAATATTTTTTTTATTCGTTTTTTCATTAAATAAGGAAAATATTTCTCTTGAGAATATCATAGCATTCTGCATTAAAACAATCTCTCTCATCTGGCAACAGTAATGTATATAGACAGATGTAACTCATTTTAAATTTTAGCAGAAAAAAAAATTGTGGATACACAGATAACCACTCAGAATGCAGCAAAGCGTGAAATCTTGAGTTAGAAAAATTAAAGATTCGGAAAAATTTTAAATTATTTTACTTATAATTTTATATGTTTTATGTCGAAACTAATATTTACTTTTCTCTCTTCGATCTTACACCACTTTACAAAATAATATGATGTATTTATTAAATACTAAGAAATGTATTGAAAAATTAATAAAAGTCTGTACTAATAAAAAACAGTTAATTTAAAAAAAATCAAAATGTAAAATTATATAGCTTTTAATGAGTTTTATAATAGTTTTAATTGGTTGCACTTTGAAAGTGATACAATTCATTACTTTTGTACTTGACACAAAAAACTCCGAATATGGCATCCAGGTTCTTCACTCAGGCATTAGTCTAACTTAATGATTTTGGATATAAACTGTTTAATTATTTTCATTACTTAAGTTAGTAATTGTGTGTCATATTTCTGGTATCCTGTGTGATGTTTCTTTCATTTTTTATTGATGTAACACATTTTATTGACATACTCTCATATATCCTGGGACTTATAAAATAACATGTCAAAGCTACTACTATGAATAAATATGACAAACTGAAGATGAATATCACCTATTTTGTAAAGGTGATTTACAATAAAATTATATTAAAAAAAGGAAAACTGAATTTTACGCTTGATATGTAGACTATGTTTTAGTTTGGAAATAATGTAATGTTAAAAAGTGTTACAGCACAAAGTATAAAGAAAACTCTCAAAACTCAGGCTAAATATTTGGAAAGATAAACTGTCAGTATTGAAACTGATATTTCTTAATAGAAAATCAAAGTGCTTTCACCAGCCCTATTGAAGAAAATACATTTTCTTACACAAACACACACAAATAAATAAATAAATAAATTATTATCTTTATTACATTAAATATCCTGCGAGTTGAAATCATTCACTACAAAATTGAACAAATGTCTAGAGCAGTTAAAAATTTTTGAAAATACTATAAGCATAAGTACCATTGCTAGAAAGATTTATATATAGCAGACAGATTTATAGAAGCCAAATATGTGCTTTAAAACTTATAGTGCTTATAAACTTATATTTGTACACACTTGCTTAATTATTTTCAATCTAGAAAATAATGAAATACAGGTATACAGAGATAATATGGGGGAATACTAAGATAATTCCGGGGATAAACAGATCTACCTTCTTATACAGATATTTAATGGCTTTCCATCATAAAGATTTAAATATTTATTTCGAACTGATAAACAAAGTTACAATTTTTGCCTTTTAAATCAAGAAATCATGAATGTGGATTATAAAAAGAACGCTAATACGCAAAATACTTGAAGTTTTCATCTTAAATTACAAAGCACTTGAGTAAACTTCAACTTCAAGGAAAATTTCATAATGCTATCTTGTTGTTTAATAGTATTAGCATTTTCAGATAGAGTTTATTACTTTGATAAAACAATTTTCAAAAAGAAAATGTATTTTATTTGAAATGTTGCCAGGCATTATTAACAAAAAATCATAGGAAGGGAATTTTTAGAACATACTAAAGCTATATTAAAAAATGAATTTAAAAACAAATTTTTAAATTTCAACAAATTTGAAAATAGTTTAATCTTTTTTCTTCACCTCCAATAATGTTGAAACTATTCTTCAAAATTTATTATTGCAGTTAATCAAATTTCAGTGAGATTCCACATTAGAGCAAAAATATATGGATATGGGGTTTTCGAAATTTCTGTAATTATTCATCAATTGACCGATTTTTTTAAAGTATGGTATGTGTAATTAGGCATATTTTAGCTATGTTGGGTGCTCACTTTTATGCAACATTTTTGCGTAGCTGTCAACTTTTTGTTATTTTTTAAGCCATATAAATAAAATTTGAACCAGAGAATATATTTGATAAATTAAATCATATAAGTAGCGCATAGATAGGACACATTTATTGAATACATTTCCTGATTCAAAATATTTTTATTTTTTACTTGGAGAAAACACTGAAGATTGACAGTGTAGGGATGAATTTGGGTTGTTAATTTCCTACAAGGTATCACAAGTTGTTAAAAGAGAAAGAAGAGTGGTTAGTACAATTTTGAAGAGCTTTATTGCATAATCACCGAATTGTGAAGATGATAAAATAAAGCAAACTCCGGGTTCGATATTTTAATGCTGATCTAGATTATCTGCGACCGCAATATAATAAAAAAAAAACTAACATAAGAAAAGGAAATGCACTTAATGAATACAATTGCAAAAAAATGAGAAATACTGGAAAAAAAGCATCCTAAAATTTTACAAAATAATATTTTTTTATTTAATTAAAAAGAAGATAATTAGGATTAAATTTAATATAATTACGAATTTAGAAAAAATTGATTTTAGACTACATCCTCAATAAATAAAAAATAATGCAAAATGGAGTAGGAGGAAAGGTAGAAGAAACTGAAAGTATCTATAATAGGGTTATCATTAATATCACAGCTAACATTTTTCTCATAAAATAAAATGTCTTAAATGGTTTTCGCGACTCTGAAAAAGAACAAAGACACATAAATACAAAATCTTAATGATTCATATTAATACATTTTTTTAAATACCTGAAATACTCTTAAGTATTTTAATAATCACACAAACTACTGTTTAAAGAATTTCACAAAAGGTCAAAATTACAATTAAAATTCATCATTTATTCGTATGGTTATTTAAAAAATGTACAGACATAAAATTTTATACAAACACCATGGACTACATAAATCTTGGTTCATGATTTTATATAACGTTGACTTTAATAATTATTTTTGCGAGACATTGTGGAAGAGGTGAGAATAATATATAAAAAGAAACTATTAATTAAGATGGGCACAATGTTGCCTAGAAAATTATTATTTAAAATTTTGATAAAATAATAGTTTAAAAAAAAATCGATAAATTTAAGAATTAAATAGTGAAGCCAAAATTTACTTTTACATAAAAAAAAATAATAAAAAATTAAAATGGACCAGACAGGCATGGGAATCTTATTTCGGAATTTGGCTCACCTATAATGATGGCTGAAGAAAAACTAGCATCTGGGTACTCTGACCAGATCGGAAAAGACCCGGGCATTTTGGTTGCTTGGACTACATGTCTTCACCTTAAAAAAATTCAGGAAACTGAAGGTTTTTCGGAGGGGAGCTTGCCTCCTCCACTGGGGGCCTTTTTTCACCGCCCTGCTTCTTACTCAGAGATTGGCTGGGTCTTTTTCTGAAGTGGTCACTCCCTGTAAAAGTGACCCTGAAATGTATACTTGATGCTGTTATGAGGTCACCTTTCCCAAGACAACACGTACATTCATTTTTAACTTTCGAGAATATCTGGAGTTGCTGTTACTAGGGTGAAAATTGCCAACACCCGCTGATCCAAAATAATAATGTGGAATAAAATTTAAAATATTATATTAATGAAAAAATAAATAAAATACTGAAATTCAACTATTTAAATACTTTAAAATGATATCCATATTTATGGATAGAAAATAAAAATTAAAGAAGATATTAAAAAAAATAAAGCTTTAGAAAAAAACCCCAAGAAAATGATTGCTAGAAAAAAAATCATTATTAATTAAAATAAATTTAACATAAATAAAGAAAATAAAAAAATGTGCCATGTTGATTGTTTATCTCCAACATGGCTTTCACCTCTTTGCACAAAAAAAAAAAAAATACAATGAACTGTCCGTTCAGAAAGAAGTGGATGTTGAGCATGGTCTGTCCTCCTCATTCAGAACATCTGTTTTGTAGATTCACTTTGTCCTCTTCGTCTCCTGGTTCTCTGCAAATGGAAACTGAAACTTGTTTAGGAAACTAATCCTCACAATCTTGTGTGCCGTGGATGAGCCTGTGATATATTTACATTTAATTCCAACCGTGCTGGGTTCGTGAAAGAAAGAGCAAAAATGCGTAAAATTTGGAACAAAATAGTGAAAACCAAATGGGGATCCAAAGTATGAACATCTGCTATTAACAATACATATACAAAGAAAATGATAAATATACATAACAATCTGTAAATCAATATCAAAGAAATATATATATGAGGCAGCAACTGTTTCACATATTGCAAATTTTTGTATAAAGAAAAACTACTCTTTTCTTTTCTTTTTCTTTTTTAATTTTTATTTAATTTAAAATTTTGATAAAATAATAGTTTTAAAAAAATCGATAAATTTAAGAATTAAATAGTGAAGCCAAAATTTACTTTTACATAATTTTTTTTTTTTTTAAATGGACCAGACAGGCACGAGAATCTTATTTCGGAATTTGGCTCACCCATAATGATGGCTGAAGAAAAACTAGCATCTGGACACTCTGACCGGATCGGCCCTGACCTGGGCATTTTGGTTGCTTGGACTACATGTGTTCATCATACAAAATTCAGGAAACTGAAGGTTTTTCGGAGGGGAGCTTGCCTCCTCCACTGGGGGGCCTTTTTTCACCACCCCTCTTCTTACTCAGAGATTGGCTGGGTCTTTTCTGAAGTGGTCACTCTCTGTAAAAGTGACCCTGAAATGTATACGTGACACTGTTATGAGGTCACCTTTCCCAAGACAACACCAGGGGTAGTACTTGTCCTGAAATTCCTGAAAAAAAATAAAAACGTCCTGAAATGTCCTGAATGTCCTAATATTCCTGAAAGTTTGCGAGTTTTGTGCTATATTGGCATTTGAAATCATCAAATAGGGGTAGGTGTACCTTTTTACTGATGCAAAACGATCACGAAAGTCACAATTTTCTTCAATCTATCGTTAAAAATAGTAATTTTCATCAATTTGCACCAAAAAAAATTTCAATTTTTGGTGATCAGTTATCGAAATTTGCAATTTTTATTGATTAGTCATTTAAAAATTTCGCTATTTTCGTCTCTCAGTCGCATAAAAAAATCCCAATTTTTACCAATCAGTTATAAAAAAGAACATTTTTTGCAATTTTTGTCGATCAGTGAAGAAAAAAATAGAGATTTTCGTCCTTCAGTAATGCAAAAATCGCAATTTTTTAGCAGCTTGGTCAAAGGGTTTTGGTAAAATTACCTTTCTTTTAAATGTATACTTTTACCAAAAAAAAAAAAAAAAATTGTGTATGTAGTGTACTATTTACGATAATATAAGTATTGAAGAGGGAGTTAAGGGGTTTTTTGGTTAGTATGCTAAGCAAATGTGTCCTGAAATATCGAAAAAAGTATGTCCTGAAATATAATCTAGGGCTAGTACTACCCCTGCAACACGTACATTCATTTTTAACTTTGGAGAATATCTGGAGTTGCTAGGGTGAAAATTGCCAATACCCGCTGATCCAAAATAATAATGTGGAATAAAATTAAAAATATTATATTAATGGAAAAATAAATAAAATGCTGAAATTTAACTATTTAAGTACTTTAAAGTGATATCCATATTTATGAATGGAAAATAAAAATTAAATTTAAAAAAAGAAAGCTTTAGAAAAAAAAAACCAAGAAAACGATTGCTAAAAAAAAAACATTATTAATTAAAATGAATTTAACATAAATAAAGAAAATAAAAAAACGTGCCATGTTGATTGTTTATCTCAAACAGACAGCTAATGACTTTGCTACATCAAGCTAGCATGTACAATAAATTTTTAAAATAAATACAATTTAGAAAATTCAGTTAAATTTTATAGATTTGGTCGATGAAAAGTAATTTTGAACACTTTTTAGAAAAATAAGATAAAATAAATTATGCATAATGATAACGTTGGAATTTTATGTGAATAGTTCTTTCGCATGGCTGTTCTTTGTACGTACAAATTTTTCTCTGTGCAACAGTAATATTCTTAATCTGCTTTTCTTATGTGTTCTTACGGTTAATCTGCTTTTCTTATGTGGCCTGCGGCTTTGTATACAATGCTTAATTTGGCCTGTGGCGCTAAACGAGTTAGACATGCCTGCCCTAAATGATTGCTATTTCTACAGGTTTATTGATGATATATACAATTTAAAATGAATGTTTGTCTTTATTATCCATCTTAACAACAAAAAGCAGCAAATTTAAATAAAATATGTTTGGGAATCATTTATGCAAATTCCAAATTTATTTCAACATAAAAAAAAAAAAGGAAATATTTTCAGAAGAGGGAAGGGGGCATAAATTTACACTTTTTGTTCCTTTTTTTCTCACTGATATCAGGTCACTTTACAAATCAAAAATGTTTTTTTCCCCTGTCCATAGTGTAAATAAAGGACTACTATATCTTATTACATTTTTTTTTTAATACAATTACATGGAATTACCCTTTTATAAAATTTATTTTTTTTAAACTGATTATTCAATTTTTTTAGTTTTTTTCTTCATAATAAGCTTATATTTGGACATTAATTTTGTTTTTTTGCTATTGTTGTTGAACTAGCATATGAATGGAAAATGTGATAGACTGATTTATGATGAGTAATTGTGTAAGTTTCTGGTTTCTCTGTACAAACATGGTTATATTCTTTTTTCTTTTTCAGGGTAAGGGCTTATTTGCCTTGAAGAAATTTAACCCTGGCGATATAATTTTTGAAGAGCGACCCTTAGTATGTGCCCAATTTCTGTGGAATCAAGCTTATGGATATTTGGCGTGTGATTATTGCATGAAACCTCTTGAAACAGCAGAAGAAAATGTCCGAAGATTGGCTGGCATACCAGATCTTTGCCTGCCATATTCTGAATGCTGTGGCATAAAAAAGGAAGAATGTGTAGATTGCCCATATTGTGAGGTATATTAATGTAGTTAAAAGTGATGCAAAGTAAATTTAACAGTGATTGTCTTGAATGATATGTCTCAAAGACTGGTATTACTCTTTCTTTAACCAGTATAAATTATTTCATTTCTTATCAAAATGAGTCTATATTGTTTTCAAAATGCGATCTTACATGATATTAAAAGATTTTTTTTAAATTTTTGTTTATGAACATTTTGCATGTTTATAAATTCTTTTGGTTCCATTGTCATATTTATTAATGATATCTATTCACAAGCCTTTTAGATTATTCAAGTATATTTATTCTATTATTATTTAGGTATCTTATTGTAGTATTTTATGTCGAGATCAGGCATGGGAACAGTATCACCAGGTTTTATGCACTTCATCCTTATACAGAGAAACAAAACATCCTCTTGATCAACTGCAGGATGCATGGAGGTAATCCTTTGTCTTGTTAAAATAATTTCAGTTTAATGTACATAATTTTTTGTTGTCAAATATCTTAATTTAACATTTTCTATTGGATTCCCCCCCCCCACCCCCCACCCCAATAAAAAAAGAAAGTAGGAAATTGAACAAAGTAACATTAAAGAAAAGGTAAAGCTGTTTAAAATTTGCAATTTAAAGAAAATGTAACGACATGTACATTGTTTTCTCAGGGAAACTTATTTTATATTAAAGTATTTTTGTTAGGTGCAATTTCATATTTTGCATTCTCAATTTTGGCAATTTCAGTAAATTATTTTCTTGATTTTTTTTTTTATGCTCAATAAAGAAGTTTTTTCCATTTTTAAAACAGAAATTTCTTCTGTTCTTCATGTCATGTCCACATCCCGACTCTCATCAGAGGGCATTACTGTAAAATCCCGATTATAAACATCCCTTTTTCTAAAGCAAAAACAGTTAAATTTGGGAAAAGACTCATAATTGAGATAAAAAAAAATCATTAAAAAACTGCTTTATCATTAATTTAGAAGTAAAAAACATAAATAGGGGAGATTAGGGAGGGATGGGACAATTCTAACAAAAATATTTTTTACAAATTATGTTTCGCTAGTACAAAATTGAAATTTTCAAAATAACATCTTGAAACATTTTAACATATTTAAAAAATATAAATTTGATGATAATTCAAATTTTAGGTTAATAAGCCATTTAAATTAACAAAAAAATGTGAGAGAGGGAGGGGACATGTTTTTAAAATGAAAATTCATATTTAATTTTTTTTTAAAGTGGTGAAATAATGACAAGGACAGTGTAACTCTTACATTCCTTAGGTTTATTGTAAATCACAACATTTATTTTATTTATTCCACTTTAGACTTTCAACAATTTTACAATTTTTTTTGTTCTTTGGTTTCAATATAGAAAGTTGAACAAACATATTAAATTAGTTTCTTTCTTAATCTGAATGGAAATTAAATAAATGCAAAAGATTAATTTTAATTTAATATAAATCACAAGTAAATGAGCCCCACCAGTGGCTGAGAGGTTGTGCTCTCTAAGCTGGTAGACGGGAGGTGCTGGGTTCGATCCCAATCGCGCCCGTCGGCCTAATCGTTCGGAGTTTTCGTGGTTTTCTTCGAGCCGTGGATTTATCCATGCGTAAATACGGATTAGGTTCCCTTAGAAAGACCCCCACGAAGGGCACTCCCCCCGGGCCTATATCCCCAGTGTAGATAATTGGCCGTCAATAATCAACCCAACCCACAAGTAAATGAACTCCTGTATTATGTCCAAAAATATATCTAATCTGGCATTAGTTAGCGATAAACGTTTGTCCGTATTAGGTCCGTTTTTAGGTTGGTACTTCGGGTATATGCGTTAATGACTCGGTTTATTATATTAGTTAATAAACAAGGATAGTAAGGAAGTCCATATATTATACTTTGTGAAATCCAAATCATATGAAAAATATGCTTGTGACCGACTAGTGCCGCCAAGTTTTTTTGGTGGATGTAGCTTTTCAATTATGTCTCGTTCATCAATGATGAAACAGTCATTTTCTTGCGAGAAGATGAAATTTCCTTTTCTTTTTCATTTCTCCTCATAAATAGTATCTTAAAGCTCAAATCTTCCCCATCTTTGCTTTCAGCTCTTCCAACATAGTGAATAACAGATTTTTTTGTTAAAAATTTAACTAAAACAAAATATTTCACTACTAAAATCTGAGAAAGCAGGCTTATTTTAAAATTTTTTGTAAAATTTTTTATTAATTTTCTTCTGATATATATATTATTCATTTACTTTCGATGTTCTTATGAAGACGTATGTTCATCGTTTACCCATCGCTCAAAAGCGGCAAATGAAGAGAAGACTTCAAGGATTACATCTCAGTTGAAAATTCCACGTCTAACTGTTCATAAGGTTATTTAAGCAGTGGAAATCATTAGGACACACTAAAGTAAAAAAATAAATAAGGCTGACCACTCTGTGTCAGTACCTAAGGAATTTGCGACATCATCAAGAAAAGAATTTCCTGAAAAGACAATGTAAGCTTGAATTCTTTTGTAAAGAGTCTGGATATTTCTCGTCAAAGTGTCCAGAACATTGTTACTCTCGGACTTCATACTTATCATTTGTACCACGGGGAACAAATGTCAAGTAAAGGAGACTAACGAGATGAAAGAAGATGCTCAAAATTTTCAAGATGTTTTGTGGTTGAATGAGAAAATCTTCTCCATTGAGGCAGTGCACAACCATCAGAATGATAAGCAACTGATATGTTCAATGAAAAGAAATGCAAACAAATGAAAACTCATCACACAGTCACTTTTTTCGAAAGAATTAATGGTTTGGGTAAGAGTTACCATCACGGGAAAAACACCTTTAATTTTTTATGAGAAAAAAGTACAGATTAATGCTAAAACATAGCAAGACATTGGCTAAGATTGTGGCCTCATGGAAGCAAAATAAACCTAATGGAATCTTCCAGCAGAATTTGGGCCTTCATATGGAGCAAAAACGATATTGGACTTTTTCGACACCCATCTGCCTGAATATTTAACAAAGGATGAATGGTCTTCGAACAGTCGGACCTAAACCCACTCGACTTCTGTGTTTGAGGGTAACTTAGAAAAATTAAATAGCAAGAAAATCTCCAGTTTGGACTGTAAGCAGTTCGAAATTATCAAGGCTTGGGACAATTTAGTTCAGAGTTACCTGTGGTACACCGTCAATTCTGTGATCAATTCTGCAAATCTTGAACAATTTGTTAAAATATTGTTATTTGTTATATTTTTGTTTTGTTAGAATAAAAAATGTCATCAGGTAAAGTATATTTTTGAAAATATAGCATTTTTCTGCACACCCATACTTTTCAGCCACCCTGTATAGTAGGTTTACTTTTTAGAAGATAGTAGACACAGGGTTTGTATAAAAAGTAATGAGACCAAATTTGGGGAAAAATATGTATTGAAGATATTTCTAATTTCTACAAACAATTAAAATTCTTCAAAATAAGACCCTTGGCCATTGACACATTTATGCCAACGAGTTGTCCTTGCTTGGAAGATACCCTGGAAGTCTTTTTCTGGATCATCCTTAAAGCAGCGCATCAAAGCTGCTTTGACCTCTGCTACGGTTCTGCTACAGTCCTTTGAGGGCACAAGAAAAAGTCCACCAGTGCCAAATCAGGATTGTAGGGGATCTGGGGAAGCATTGTGATGCCCTTCTTCTGGGCTAGATAGTCATTGACTACAAAGTAGGTGTGGCTTGGTGCATTATCATGATGCAGCTTCCAATTATGCCTGGCCTCACTCGATTGATCCTTCCCTTCAATCTTTTCAGCACTTCTACATAGAAAGCACCTATGAGCCCCCCCCCCTTCCCCTTCAACTGAACCTAAGGACAGGGGTCTACTAAAATCCCAATACGAACCACACAGAACCTCATAGGCAACTGACCCTCTGTGTGTTTTGAAGCTGATTTCTGCCTCCATTGAACTTGCCTGAAGCATGTGCTGTGACATACAGTCATGTCAGAAGAAAATAGGTCTCATTACTTTTATACAAACCCTGTATAAATGCATCAATTTTCCATTATGGTATGGAATTCCAGAAAATGCTTTCATCTGTGTAATTTGGCCAGTGTTGAATGTTTTGCAGTCTAATGATTGTTTCAGAGGTTGAATAGATTTATCATAATAGATATCATCCCTTTTCTACATGTGCCACATGCGACCAGCAGGATGCAAGTTGAGTATGGCTGCTTTAAGTGGTCAATGAAGCAGTGTATCTTGATTGTGGGCAGTCCTAATCATAAATAGAAAGTGATACTTTTTACTTTAGAGAACATACATATTTAGATCTTGGTAGATTTTATGTTATATATGAAAATGTTTAGTTTTAGATTGGAAAATAAATATTCTAAATATTTCTAAGATTATTTTTGCAGGTCAATGCTCACAGCTTTACTTGTATTATACTGCTACCCTTTTCTATTTTTTCCTCTAACATAGTTGAGAAGTGTTTATGCATTCGGTTTGTTTGGTTGTCTGTCTGAGCTCTAACTCATGTAAATACAGTAGAGGGCCAGAAATCCGCACTGTTTGGGAGAGGACATTGTGCGGATTTCGGGATTTTGCGGATTTTAGGCCATTGGAAAAAAAAAATAATAATAAAGATTAAAAATAAATAAATAAATAACATTAATAGCAATAAAATATTAGATTATTAAGTTATTTTATTATGAATGAAAAAAAATTGAAAACAATATAAACAAAACAACTTATTTTTTGAACTTTGAAAACATTTGATCAATACTAGTTGCCTGTTTCAACATTTTAGATTATTCTAATTTAAGTTTTTTTTGCAAGTTATAAATAGTCATTAATTCCTATTCAGTAACACATTTTTGTTGTTTTAAGAAATTAAGATATTTTTCCCCCAAATTCAAACCCTCTTCAAATTGAACTTTTTCAGAATTATCCAACTCATCTTCATCATCATCATCATCAGTCATTTGATACTGTTCTTTAAGTTCATCCGAATTAGACATCTAGTCTATAATCTCATTTTCATCAAATATGTTGTCATTTTTTGTAACAGCTTTTGCAAACAACAACAGTTCTTTTGCTTTTTCTTTTATTGGATCGAGATTAAATCCAGCAAATTCCTTATCAATTTCATTATCAATAAACAGGAAGTTTGGCCATATATTATGCCATGCATTAGTTAATGTTTATTGAGAAACAAGATTCCATGATTCAGCCACCAGATTGACACAGTCCATGATATTTGAAATGTTTTTTATACTCTGGAAAATCTGTCTGGTTTCCGTCATCGAGGAGAATGTTTTTAATCGATCATTCGCTTTGGAATGACATCATCATTTCTTTAACTTCGTTCTTTTAGTGCCACGGAAGAAAGATGAAGATGTTTAATGTTTACATCTGCAAGCTTGTGCGGATTTCGGACTCTGGCGGATTTTAGGTCGGCGGATTTGTGGCGCTCTACTGTATACTCTGATTTCCATGTAATTAATATGTTATTTAGATTTGCTATGGCAAGTTAGGTATTGACTAACGAGTGTGTAACCTATGTGTGTAACGTTCATAGTTCATTTATAGAAGCACTCAAAAGTATTCTGTTACGTTATGGTCTATGGAGAAAAGTATGTGGTGTAGTTTTGTAGTGTTACGCTATTTGAAACATAATGAAATTTATACACATTATTGAGGTGGACTATAAGAAGGTTACTTTAGAATATGTTATGTGTAGCACTTATTCATTTACAGGGCCGTCAAAAGAACTCCATTATATTATGGTCTAAGGGGAAAAATCTTTTGTGGTCTCTTTTAATAATGTTACAATTTTGAAAACATAATGAAATTTATCTGAATTTCTGAGTTGTATTAAATATGCTTTCTCTAAAATATAGGGTGCAATTATCATTCATTTATAGGGTGACACAAAAGAAATAGGTTATATAATAGTATACAAGGAAAAACTGTTTGGAGATTATTTTAAATTATGTTGCAGAATTTCAAACATGATGAAATTAATATACATTACAGAGATTTACTACAAGATGCTTGCTGTATAATATGATGTGCATACCATTTATTGCTCATTTACAGGGACACCCAAAAGATTTCTGATACAGTACTGTATCCGAAGCATTGTCCATTAAGAATAAATGCCAGAAGTGCGTTTTCAGTTATTATATGTGTTTTTAAGTTTTAACTAAATTTTACATACTATGTGGTGTGTATATATCCTGTGGATCCTATACACGGCTACACAAAAGTATTCGTAAGTATTACTGAGCATGATTGTGAATTGCTTAAAGGTGTTTTTAAATTGAGCTGTGCATTTTCAAGCTCATTTATTATTCTAAGAGATGTTTCAAGAATATAAATAAAATCATATACAGGGCTATGCAAATAACTGGATACATGTTCGGCTATGAATAGCGATTTCGGGAAATGTGATTTCAGTAGTTTTAGGTGTGATTTTCCCTGAATTTTAGCTTAATATGTGGCTTGTATAAAAATCTGTGGGTAATATAAAGGACTGTACAAAAGAATTCAGGTATGTTTCCGTCTATTGGTAGAAACTCCTGATAGTGAATTTTTATTTGTATTATGCATTTTCTTATTAAACTAATTTTTAGCATACTATGTAGAATGTATACAAATCTATAGATCATATACAGGGCTACCAAAAAGATTGGGATTACCTTTCTGGCTATGGACGGTAATTGTTGAAATAATATCTTCAAATGTGTTATGTATTTTCTAAAATGTCTACTGTAGGTATCTTCTTTAGCTTATTAAACAGTGATGTTTTGTTAAACTATTCTGGACATGTTGGAAAGTGTTTCAGAATCTATGCTTAATGCATGATTTTTCTTTCTTGTTTTTATTTAGAATCTTTATTTTGTTTAGCAGGCTTTTTTGTTTCTTTTTCCTTAATATCTGTTTCCATCTCTAATTTATAAGGTGAAGAAGTCAAAGTAATAGTTTTATCTACTTTTATCAGCTGTCTTCTCAATTTTACCACTATTTTGTTCATTATTAATTGCAGTTTATTTAATTTCATAAATTTAATCTAAAATCTAGTCACACTTTTTAATAAAAATTAAGATCAAAACTAACTTTTTCACTATAACTAAATAAATATATAATTATAAGGTAACTTAACAGCATTAAAAATGCAATTTAAAGCTCCATTCTAATTTATCAACAACATTTAAAAAATCATTCTATGAGTGTTGGGCAAAACCGGGTATGCCCAATTTTACCCCAACATGACACAGATTTAAGAACATGGCGTCACTACTCTCAATCATATCTTAAAAAATCAGTAAAAATTTTAAAATATTAGCAGAAAAGCAAAAAATTAAATGTAATACTTACCAATATGTAATATACTGACTGACAAACGGTAAGTATATGTGTAAAACCTAGAATCAAACAAACCAATTTTTAACAGTAATTTAAACAAAATCCTTCACCCCAAAAAGAACCATACACAAAAGCTTTTTTTCTGCTACAAATGCCTTAATGGTGGTCGACAAGCAATCCCACATGTTGGCCTTAAGGCTGCTCGTCAGTAAACTTCCCGATTCCCCTCGCTAATATTATTCCTATGGGCGTAGGATGCATTCGTATTTTTAAAATATCTCCTCGGGAAATTAATATTTTTAACTTCTGTTTCCTGTGTACTGTTCTTAAAGAATGTCTCTTTTTTTTCTTAGTTATCAAAATATTTCTAAACTATGTGCTTAATTTATATTTTTATGTGTTAAAATCTTAGCGAAACTGAATACGATTTTAACATTTCATATAAAATTAAGTATATATTTTAGAAAAAAATTGATAACTAAGAAAAAAAGACATTCTTTAAGAACAATACAAAGAAAACAGAAGTTAAAAATATTAATTTTCCGAGGAGATATTTTAAAAATACGAATGCATCCTACGCCCATAGGAATAACATTAGAGATGGGAATCGGGAAGTTTACTGACGAGCAGCCTTAATGGTGGTTGACAAACAATCCCACATGTTGGCCAATAGATGGCAGCAAAGGTCGAGAATGAATCTGCGCTACCCATTTTTGTACAACTCCCCCATATAAGAAAATCTTTCTCTTATTTGCTTAAATGTATTTTAAAACATTGTTTTATTCTTTTGATGTGATCTTCCTATTTAAAACGTCTTGCTTTCATTTATGTAGATTCTTTATTTTAATAAGATATACTCAAGCCTCAATCAAAAGTATTTTTTCTCATACTTTGAGTTCATTAAAATTGAAAGATTTGAATTTAGAAAAAAGAATTTGGAAGATTTATGAGTTCATTAAAATGAGCTGAAAAATGGTTATTAAAAGATGGCTGTGCTTTCTATTGTTTCTTTTGGGTCTAAAGATACCACAATTTTCTGCTTATTGTGCTTGTTTCATAAATGACTTTTGAATAAATGTTTCTGAATTTTGTAGTATGTAGAAAAATACTGTAGATGAGACATAGTATGTAGTCATTGATGCTTTGCTTCTTTGGATGCAAACAAGAGATTAAAAAATAGATAAATAAATGGATAAATAAATTGAAAATCTTAAGTAATTTTAACAAAAGAGTAGTTTTAAAAATAAGAGTCAATTAGAAGTTGTTTACAAATGTATTTTTCAAAATTGTTATTAATTAGATTTGCCTATTCTTGAAAAGATAAATTACTATTTCTATGGGTTTCTATCTTAATACATGTTTAAGAAAACAGATGGGCAAACATATCAGTGGCTTTTTGATTAAAATTTTCAATGTTTGAAATCATATTTTTAATTTATTTTTCTTAAATAAAATAAATGGATAAATAAACTGAAAATCTTAAAAGTAATTTTAACAAAAGAGTAGTTTCAAAAATAAGAGGCAATTATAAATTGTTTACAAATGTGTTTTAAAAAACTCTTATTCATTAGATTTGTCTATTCATCAAAAGATAAATTACTATTTCTATGGGTTTCCATCTTAATACAGGTTTAAGAAAACAGATGGCCGAACATACCAATAATTTTTTGATTAAAATTTTCAATGTTTCAAATCATATTTTTAATTGATTTTTCTTAAATATTTTAGCTTATTTTTATCCATGCAGATTCTTTCTGAAAAAGTATGAGAAGTAATAAATTCAAAATCATTTTCATTATGGGTTTTAGTAGTGAAAATTTCCTTAAGTATTTTCTCAACTGCTTGATTCTTGTGTTTCCCAATTAGGAATTGTACTTAATTTCTTAATGACAATTTTTTATTTGACAAAACTATGTTGGTTTAAGAAAAGTTACAGATTTGGCACTGTTAGTTTTTGATTAGAACTTGAGAAACAATGAGTAGAAAAATAAATTTTAAAGTTATGGGTGTATGGCTGGTGTAAAGAAGATCAACAATAAATGAGCAATGCTAGTTATAGTTCACTTTCAGTAAAACAACTAGTTTCTAGAAGTACACAAACGATTATTTTCCCTTCAGGTATTAGAGTAATCGGGTATGATAAGTCTGTGCTTTCAGCGGTTAACTCATGAGTGCTCTAAAAATATTCTAAGAAAAATTTATTAGCTCCTTTCACACAAAAACAAACAAACTTAATACCCAACCAAAAAACAATCAAGTAAAAATGAGCTGAAATAATATGGTTTTTCTCAATTATCATGTGACTTAAAGCAAGAACTTTTGTGAATTATACACTTTACATAATGCAAGAAAAGTACACTTTAAAAAAAAAATTAAATTATCTACTGATGTATTTTTAGAAAATCCTTGTTTCTAAACTGCTGTAAAAGCTTTATTCTGTTTTTGAAAAAATCTTAGTATTAAAATAAAAATTATTTTCATTAGTTAAAATATATGAAATTCATAGATATTATAATTATATATATATATATATATATATATGCAAGAATGCAAAGTGTCTTAAAATGTTTGAAACATGCTTTAATTTTTTTATCTGTGAGAGATACATAGACAATGTAAATTGCAAAAGTGTTCAAATTAGGATAGAAATTAAGATGATATTGATGAAATAGTTCTACCATTAATTTTTTTAAAGTTACACTTTATATGCTTTTATACGGTTCCTGAATCCTATAAGTTTGGAGAAAATTTTTGTCTATGCTTCTAGCAAATAATATAGTAAAAATTCCATTCTTCTGCAATAAATTTTTACATATTTTGAATTTTATAAAACTTTGGAGCGTTCTAGTACTAAAAACATCCAGGAAGTTCCGAAATTTCATAAAATTCAAAGTATCATAACTATGTCAGTTTTGGTCATAGAAGAATGACATTTTTACTGTTTTATTTGTCAGAGCATGGAGAAATTTTTTGTAAATAAAACTTATGGAACCCAGGGACAGTATAAAAAATTAAAAAATATAACTTTTTTCAAATTAATAACAGGAGAATTTCATCAACAGAATCTTAAATCCTACCTTATTTTGAACACTTACCTACATATCTCCAATGGATAAAAATATAAAGTGTGTTTCAATCTTTTTGGGACACCCTGTATACATTTCCAAAATGAACAAAATATAAGTGATTCCATTATATAAAAATCCCTAAAAAGCAAAGTATTGTCCAAATTTCAAATAAGGATCAAAAAGAAAATTGTAACTTTTAAAACATACAAAATATAATTATTTCTAACTAAACATTCTGTCATTAGAAAATGAGAAATAGTTTTCAAGTGCAAAATATCAATTAAATATAAAATAAAATCTAAAAAATGCATTTTGAAAGCATTTCCTGCATTTCTTCATATTGCCAAGAACATGCATTTCAAATTTCCTAACTCCTGTTTTTAAAGAATACTCTACAGTCTACAGACACAAAGATTGCTGTATTCAAAAGCTATCTATGTGTTAAAAAAGGTGCAATGACCAAAGAAATTTATATTATTCTAGAATTAGCAAAATCAGTGATTAATTCAGGGAGTGGCCTAAAAGGGGCTTGGGCACACCCTCACCTGGATGATTTGGGGAGGTTTAATGGTCTAGAAGTACAAATCCCTCCCCCCTACCCTAACCATTTCTCCATAATGTGTCCTCCTAGAGCTTCAAAAATTACTCCCAGAGAAAAATGTCTGAATTCAACATCAAGTGCAAGCACTTTAAAGTAAGGACTGTCAGATCTGCAACTCTTAGTCATTAATTTTGTATAGATAACTTTTAGAGATAAATGAGTAAGGAATCTCTGACTATACTTCCATTATATCCCATGCAGACTATGTGATTTATGCTATCCTGCCTCCTCCCCCCGTTCTCCCCCTTAGTGAGAAGAAAAAATTATAGCTAGATACAGCTTGCTACCATTCACTCTCATTGGCTGTTGAGATTCGTTTTAACCTATGCACATGCCCATACTTACGATTTGTTCCGATATGAGACACAGTTAGTTTCAGATGAGTTAACTTTGATGACTTTTGTAATGTGAACAGACATTTATAATGCTTGATGCACCACCTCCAAAATTTAAGCTAAATTAACTTAAATGTTGTAGACTGAATGGAATATTAGAGAAATTCTATTTTCAACCCTGCTGTTTCTATTGTGATTGTTATACACTTATTGTAAAACACACAAAACTGAATGATCTTTCATAATAATTTTCCATAGTAGTAAAGTAAAGTATTTTGTTTTTATATATGTATAATGTATTAAATTAACATTTCTTTTGCAAATGCATTATAAAATAATGAAACAATTATTTAAAAAATATTTCTGGCACAAGAAAGAGATTGTTGTTTTCCTCACGAGCTGACACTGTATCTCTCTCATAAAATTTAGTGCTGGCTTGCTGAAACAAGTTTACTGCAGGATGCTGACCTTCACAACCTCACATAAGAAATATTTTCATATAAAAAATAAAAGAAGAGTGTGTTGCTTATTTTTTAAAAATTGAGTGTGTTTTCTATATGTTTCTTATAACTAATTAAAATCTTTTAGTTTTCCTTCCTGTTACAGAAACATGCATTATCCACCTGAGACTGCTAGCATAATGCTGATTGCAAGAATGATTGCTACTGTAAAGCAGGTAATTTCCTACAAAATTACCATTAATTTTAGAAAATAAAATTACACAACATAATTTGCAATTTTTTCTCAGGATCATTATTATTAAATAGAATGTTTTATATGTTAATCTTTAAAAAAAAAAAGGAAGGATATTAGTTTTGTGAGTTTTCGCAGTTTTTAGAGACATTGGCTTATTGTAAAAATGCACTTATGAGCATCTACTGGCTAACTGAGATTGAGTACAGAGTTTTTAATGGAATCTACTCTGAAACAACATTGCCTCTGAACTTGTTAGTAACTCCAGAGAGACAGGCCAATCCACCTAAATTAAAACTGTAGCCAAGTATTCTAAATTCCTGGACTTTAATGTAATTTTGTGTAGCAGAGGTTTTTTTTTTTTAATTTTAATGTTTCAGGTCGGCGGCAAAGCAAGTATGACATCACAAATCTGAAATGGCCCATCATCTGATTGTAGCAGAGGATTTACATAAATAGTTTTATACATAAATAGATTTTTCACACAAACATTTCTTAAATTATTTAGTTATTGTTTTGTTTATGTATTTACCAAATTGTGGTTATAAATGAGTGAATGTGAATTTGTTTATTGTTATTTTATATTCATTTTATTTTTTTTGTCAAAAAATATATTACGAGTTTTGTTTTCATATTTTTTTACTCAGTTATTTTTTCTTTGCCTGATCAAACGTGGGCCTCTGGGGCTGCAGCCCTCGGCCCCCATATTTTAGGAGGTCCAAATTATTGTCCTGGGTCTCACTTGAGCTTGATTGACCCTGTTTATTTGTAGTTCATTAAAATTTGTTGCTATGGTAAATGTATGTGATTTCCCTTTCTTTATTTTATTCTATGATAATATTCAAAAATGAAAGTTATTCTGTCATGGATTTTTTTTTTTTTTTAAATTGAAGTTTAGAAGTAATGCAAGTAATTGATTACTTCTAAAGTAATCAATTACTTGCTACAAGTAATTGATACTACTACAAGTAATTGATTTTCCTGTTACGGCTAATTACCATAGTTCATGGCAACATATGTTGGGGTGAAGCAATTTTACTTAAACAAATAATAAAAGGTTATGATTAGAGGTTCCAGTAAGGATTAGTGATTAACAAAACCTGGTTCGCTAGGCCGCTTCCTGTTTCTGACGTCATACATGCTTTGCTCAATCCGATGTTTCACAGCATCCTTAAAATTTAGTCATGTGAGATACACTTGTTTGGTATTTGATTTATACTGTACATAAACTTTGCAATTGTGGTGGACTAATCTGCAACAAAATATATAAATCATGATTTTAAAGAATTGTATTGCTGTGTTTTATTGTACAATCCTGTATATATAATGGGTGGATTTGAAAGTAATGCAGGTTTTCAACTTGCCAAAATTAAAATTCTTATAAATACACTAAATTTATTCTAAAATATAAATTTTTGTAATCTTGATATGCCATTTCTTCTCCATTTTTCACTAAACTGAGATTTTAGCTTATTAGTTTCATATATAAAATGATATACAGTCGAACCTTGTTAACATGAAATTGAAGGGACTGGGAACTTTTTTCGTGTTATCCGAAATTTCGTGTTAACCGTCATAATAGTGGCGCCATCTATGTTAGATATAAAAACTAAATAAACTAACCTACAAATATATCCCTGCTCAAAAAATCATAAATTAATAAGAAATAGTAAATTTCATTAACAAAATAATTATCGTTTTTCAGGCAATAATAATTTTATTTACATGCTAATCATATTTTTAAATAGTCCGTTATTGACTTTGGCTTCGATTTTTGTAGAGTACTTTTTTTAGGAACGTATGGACCTAATCTAATTTGTCCAAAACTCAGGAAGTATCCTCTTGATCCATAAGGAAACGTTGTACAGTTTTCAATGCTGCGGTAGATTCATTTATTGACACTATACTTTTCCGTGCTGTGTCAATTTCTTCTTCCTCGTCAGACACTTCAATGTTGTCATCTTTATTTTTCAGCAATTATTTCTTCATCTGTCATCACATCCGAAGTCAGCACATCTTCATCTATGCAAATGTACCTGGAAAAAACAATGTCTAAGAAAGAATTTACCGATTTTGGCTACATATCTTTCTGCAGACAAGTCTATGACGCTATTTAAATCTTGTCAGTCATCCGTTAGAAAATATGAAATCGCTCTCATCGAGAGCATCAGCAAAATCCTCTGCTTTATCTTGCAAACCTGCAAAAGTTAAAACAATGTTCTGACTTATTGCCTCTTTTATCCACCGCAAAAGAGCAATTTCAATTTATTCATTCTTTCTTCTACACATTCGTTTTCGCACTGGTTTGAATTAACTCACAGCAGAAACTGCTTCAATCTTTTCACGATTCTTTAAAATTGTAGAAGAATTGTAGGTATCCCATACTTCGCCGCATTTTGTGATTTTTCAGCACTTTATCGCTAACTTAGTTTAATATTTTTGCTTGGTTTCTTAAGATACTGCTTGTTGTTTTCGACTCATCTTTCACAGAATTCTACAGAGCAACTGTGAACAACGTTTCCATTATGTTAGTTAGGTAGTGAAGTAGAGATAGTCACTTCTTTCACTCACAGATAGGAGAATTCAGACCCCCGGTTTATAGTTTATGTTACTGTCAATACAGTCAACCGAGTAATGGAACAATCACTTTCAAAAAAAGAAATTCCTTTCCCAAACTTTCATTGTGACTAATCTATTGCTCATATGGTTAATGTGGGAACACTTGCACATATCAGAGATAAAAGAAAAGCAGGGATTATTCAGGAATTCAGTATTTCAGAATTTTCTGAAACCCTTTTTCACTTTAAATCATTTTCAAACCATGAGCCCATTTCATGAGCCCATTTTCAACAAAAAATTCGCCTTAAGCAGGATTTTCCGAAATTCTATTTCGTGTTAAACGAATTAATTAACATTGATTTTCAGACTCATCTGACGGGACCTGAAAATTATTTCGTGTTAAGCGAAATTTCGTGTTAAGCGATTTCGTGTTAACGAGGTTCGACTGTAATAATATAAAATGCGTATTTGCCATACGTTTTTTGAGTTTAGGCTTCATGTAAATGAAAGCTATTCAGAAGCTACTTGAAAGAAATATTCAATATATCCAGGTGCTATTAATGACTATCAAACTCAACAATAGTTTAAAAAAGTTTTAATTAGTAAATTTTAACACTGATGATGAGTCTAAGTTACAAGAATTAATTATGTTACAAAATATAGAGATACGAGATTTCAGTAATTATGTATTTTACAAATTATTATTTTTTAATTAAAGCAATTTTTAAGAGTTTATCAAAATTAAGAAAACTATTCTTATATGAAGTTAATGCTGAAAATTTTATACCTTTGCCTTATTACATGATAATAAATGAGTTTTAATTTATGAATATTCATGTTAAAATTTTCTGAATTGTAAAAAAAAAGGCCTTAGATTATTATTACAGTTGACCTTTGACACAATTCTATAAAATGCAATTTTCTATTAACACACAACTACTTAGATGTAACCATTAAAATTTACAATTAAAAAGTGCCTGCATTCCACATTACAGAAATATTGCTACCCCTTTAGAGGACTAAGTTCCAGACATTATTTTATCTTTATCTTCTTAATTCAGAGCTTTTTAATGAAAAAATTGCTATTACATGAAAATTTTTTGGAATAAATGAATTTAGTCTAGACATATTTGGACTATGTTTATAAGGTAAATTTAACAATATGTGAAATAATCTATATTATGCAAACATTTATAATCTGAACAACTTCTTGTCCAAAGGAGTGCAATATAAAAATCTTCTACTGTATATTGATATGTTTCAGATATATTTGGCCATGTTTGCAAGATAAGTTTTGATTATGTATTAAATGATCTATATAACGTAAAAATCTCTATTTTAAATAGCCTCTCATCTCAAGGTGTGCACTATAAAGATCTACTGCATTATGTTCCAACTCAAAGATGGTTTTGATTATAATATAGCATCCTGGAAATGATTTATATTTTCATCAAAGACACCAAAAAATGATTGTTACTGAAGAAATTTTAATGATATACAGTTGATGCTCGTTATAACGGCCCCTCGTGTGCCAAAGAAAAGGGTCGTTATAATGGGAGGTCACTATAATGATAGTGAACAGGGAAAAAACTAATCAGGTGCTGTAAAATTAAGGTTTCAAAGGAAATTCTGTAATACAATCTTATTACAAATTTTTGTTTACTTTTGTATCAAATAAACATTGACAATGAAAAATTATAAAAAAATCAATTTAAGAGAATAATTACATATAAATCAATTTAAGAGAATAATTACATATAAATCAATTTAAGAGAATAATTGCACATTTCTAAAATAAAATTTTAAATTAAAATTAAATTGCAAAAAAGAGTTACATATTAACATTTATTTTTTATAAAAATAATTCCAAATTGTTGTTTGTTTTTTGTGCATTTGATATTTTCTTAAAACAAAATTTTTCATCTCAGTTAGATGATAAGTAACTCTCTGTGTTTCCTTGTCTTTCAAAACAATGTTTTAAAGTGTCAATAGCATTTGAAACACTTTTTACATTAGGTATTGGTGGTGACGGTATACCTTCTTCATCCAATGACTCTATTTCTTCTTGTATAGAATAGCGAGAAATTATGTTATTTTCCATCAGATTTTCCACACAGTCAATCAAACATAATCATTAAAAGTCAGTTTTTCCTTCAAATCCATTTTCTGACAAATTTCTTGCAGTATTCCTTCTTCCTCGTCAAAACTTTGGTCATTGATTCGCTGATTATTATCTAACATTCCATCGGTCAATTTCAAAGGTTCGGATTGTACTTCAAAACCAGCATGACAAAAGCAATTTTTAATGGTTTCCTCTGTAACTGCATTCCATGCTGCTTTGGAAAGGTGTAATGCTGTAAGAATATCCACTTTATAAATTTTGTCTTCATCTAGTGCAGAAACAATTCTTCTCAAAAATAATTTCCTGTAATTGCATTTGAAACTTAGGATGATACCTTGATCAAGAGGCTGAAGAACAGATGTGACATTGGGCTGAAAATATTCCACTGTTATAGACTTCGAACCTGTAATCTGAAGATGGGCAGTACAATTATCCATTCGGTCGTTGTATTGGGAAATAAGCCACTGGCTGGTCATTATATTGGATGTAAAAATAACATAGCATAAAGGGGATATATTTCGGGACATTTTGCATCGGTCGTTATAATGGAATGGTCGCTATAATGGGCAGTCGTTATAATGAGTGTCAACTGTAGTAACTTTTTATTTATTTGTTCCTCCGCCTTGGGCAATCACTCATCCATTATAAATCCATCTTTAAGTAAACTTGTCAGTACTTTTAAGTACGTGCTATACAAACAAATATTTAATTACTAAGTATTTTTCCTCCAAAAAAAATATTTTTTAAATTTGAAAATTAAAAAAAATATTTAAACATTTTTAAATTAGTTACAGAAGTTTACATGATATTTAAATTAAAACTGATATGATTATCATGCAAAAAAAATCTCTTAAAATGAAGGTGAATGTTGAATTTTAAATTTAACATTTTTCTAAAAAGTATTTTTCATGGTTGTGTACACTCCCAATAGCTGCAGATTAAAATTTTTGAATATTTTTAATATTAATACATAAATGGTAAATGCATATACAAACCAATATTTAATTACTAAGTATTGTTCCTCCAAAAAAAATTTTTTTTAATTAAAAAAAGTATTTAAACATTTTTAAATTGGTTACAGAAGTCCACGTAATATTTAAATTAAAACTGATATGATTATCATGCAAAAAAATCTCTTAAAATGAAGTTGAATGTTAAATTTTATATTTTACTAAAAAGTATGTTTCATAATTGTGTACACTCCAATAGCTGCAGATTAAAATTTTTGAGTATTTTCAATATTATTAATACATAAATGATAAATGTGTACCTTAATTTAATAAGACTGATTGTTTAGAAAAAATTATATGTGCAATAATATTACTGACAAAATAGATGTTATATATATACAGTTCTCTTTGTATACGTAAAAGAAGTTCCAAGTTAAATCAATTATGATACTATTCATCCTTTATAAATTCTAACTTACAATGTATCCTTTCTTGTTGCCCAATAACTAATCCCTATAGCATTAATTTTTCTGCCATCTAACAATGCCAGACCATGCCTACTATCATAGAAAATAATAGTAACCCCCAAAATTACCAAAATATGCATTTACAAAGAAAATATAAAAATAATATACCATAAACCTAGAGACAAACAAAATTTTTTTAAGCCTAGCATTTCTTTTTAAGCTGTTAGATTAATCTGCAGTGCATGCTGCCCTGCATCATTCTTTCTGCCACTGGGTAAATAGTATTTAGAAAAACATATTCCGTGCTCTAACAAGTAAAAAAAAAAAAAAGTATCCTTTTTTTTGTGAAAAAATATATATAGTTCGATTTTTTTTTTTTTTTTTTTTTTTTTTTTTTTCAGTGCTCCTGGCATTTAAAATGTGTCTTCCTATGTTTAGTACTAGAAAATGCTAAAAATTTATAAAATTGGAAGTTTCAATTGTACAAAGATGAATTTTTTCCTTGTTTTGTCTTACTTGTTAGGGCATGACTAATGTTTTTTCATATGACTTATAAAACACAGGACAGTATAAAAAATTTTAATTTGCTAATTTTTACAGAAAAAAAACTATTTTGGCTAATAATATGATGGAGAACAACACCATTGGAAACATTTTTATAATGACTAGGGATTTAGCTATTGAGCTAAAACTAGAGATTTAGCTATTGATCTAAAACTGGGGATTTACTATTGAGCAGTGGGAAGGAGGAACACCCTGCAAGTACAAAAGAGCCTCTATTGTGCATTAGCCATAAAAATATGCTTTCAAAGAAAGCCGTCTTAAATTAAAACAATCACTGGTAAGTTGCACTGTACATGATTTCTTTGCATAAACACTTCACAGTTCTAATTTAGATATGTTTATGTGTTTTTATGAATGATTGAAATATGTTTAAGTCACTGGACTCTTTCAATTTTAAAGCTTTAGTCAAATATCTACAGAAATATTTGAGAAAATTTCTTCTGAAACTTTGGGAGTATAATCAACATGTGACCTCATATTTTTCAGCAGAGGTTTAATCATGAGGATAGTCCTGCACGGGTCGGGTTGTACCGGACCTGAACCCACAAAATTCCATTTGAAGTCAACCTGATACCCGACCTGAACACACAAAAATAATTTTTGGCAACCCACAACCTGACCTGAACCCGAGATATCACAACCTGAACCCGCAATGAAAGCATAATAAATCATGTTTTAATGCTATTATGAAAAATAATGTACAATTATATCTCTAATACCAATTTTAAATTTTATATAAAAAAACAGACAAATATATATTCTTTAATATTCAAATATAGTGAAACCTCTGAATAGCAGACACTTGGAGATTGAATAGCAACCTGCATCAGGTTAAGTTATTTCTTTTCTTTTTTTTTTTTTTTCGAGTCGGGATGACTAATTTACTTTTTGCATGTTGGGTTTTTCCTAGAATAATTTTTCCAGGTCATATTTAGGTTTTTTTGCATGTCAGATTGTTGGGATTTTCACAAAAAGTTTGAAAAGGAACTATGTTTCAGATGAAAATAAATACGTATTTAAATATGAATAAGTATATATTTAATTTATTGCATGAGAAAAATAAAATGTATATAAGAAATGTAATCATAGATTATTCTTTCTTTATGGTGCATTAAAAACCATTTTTCTTTTCTCAGAATATGAAAAACATTACCAACATTTCGTTTATGATAAACACAAAAACATACATATTGTATTTGTAATAGTTTATGCACACATACACATGTTACATGTGTATCGATTAGGAGGTACCCACTATTCCAAGGTATAAGCGTATAAATATATAAATGTCAGGAATTGAAAAAGTGTTGTTTGCTAAACATAGGTATCTGCTTTTTGGAAGTGTCCATTATGGAGGTCTTATTGTATATAAATTTTTAATCTGCAAAAATATTTTGGACATTCTTTTGAAAAAGCGGGTCAACATGAACCAGCTCGCAAGAGTCAAAATTCAACCCGAAACAATGAAAGTCAACACGACCCGCAACAAAAAAGTAGAAGTCAACCCAAACCGCAACAGACAAATATAGCAATGACGCGACCCAACCCAACCCAAACTGCAGGTTGGAACTGGTGCAGGTAAAATTGGGTAATTCGACCCGATGCATGAGACTCTACATGAGGATAATTGAGAGACCAACAACAAATTGAATAAAAAAATATTTGTGATCATCCTATAAAATATAATGCTCGAAATGATTTGCAGCACATGACTGTTGATCTTGTGCAACATTTGTGTTCATTTGTATAAAAATAGCATATATATGCATGGAGATATAAAGGTTTCTTTAAAAAATTAGAGCTTTCTGAATGTTTTTTGTTTATAGCATGCTGGGTTTTTAATCAAATGTAATGCAACTTTCCAGAAACTTGTCAAAATACAGTAGAAACAGTGTACTAGATTTAGAATATAAATATATATAAAATATGAACGTTCATATGAAATATTTTTTAATTGTGTAATTCACGAAAGGTAATAGTGTTTTTTTGCATAGTTTAGTAGTCAACTATATAGAGGCCTCATATAAAAAGTCCAGTCAAATATCTTGAAAATTCAGAAAGATATTGGTAATATAGTGAACTGAATTTCAGTTGTTTTCTAAAAGTAGTTGGATCTGATGGGTTTTTCCACAAATTATCATTTTTTAACTGACTTCCAACAAAGGAGTTAGCATTTAACATATGTCCATGCATAGGTTTATAACGGATATTTCAATATCAATTTTTTTTTTTTTTTTTTTTGGTTAGAATGGGCTTATTCTGATGATTATTCCAAAAGCTAAAGCATCAATAAAAAAATAAATGAAAAATGACAATTTGTGGAAAACCTTTTACATTTAGCTACTTTAAGAAAGCAACTGAAATTCAGTACATTGCCAATATCGTTCGGAATTTTCCCTCTCCTTTGTATGTGAGTTGTCCTATATACTTGACTACTAAATTATGAAATATATGGATCATTTTCTCTAAACAGCAATATTTTTATCATTGCTTCAAAATTATTGAATAAACTTGTATAAAAAGAAAACAGTGCGCTAGAAACATTTAATCTCATGTTTTTACATTTGTATAATAATGGGATAAAACATACTATCTATAATAATAAGGAAAGAAGTTTGTCTGTTTGTGTATCCGTCAACTGTGTTCTGAAGAGACTGCTGAATGCAGAGCTACAAAATTTGGTAGGAAGGTACCTCTATGCAGGGCCCGACTAGTAAGTTTTTGTGCCCAGGGCACTTTAAATTTTTCGTGCCCCCATAGACTGGTTGGTTTACTGATACTAGTTTTTTGGTCTACTTATTCGAAAAGTGTCAACTAAAAAAATTAAGTTTTCTGGAAAATTAAAAAACAGTTCCAGGAATACAAATAAAATATTTTTTCTATTATATATTGAAGTGTGGTTTTAACCATAGATTGAGATATATTTTTGTCATTTCATCGTATTACTATCTCAAACATCACATATTTTCAGTTGTGTCACTTTTCGAATAAATGGGCAATATGATACAATTGAATGACTTGATAAATACAGTACATCATGTACTAGAAAATAATGACAGGAAGTCTACTTATTAATGATGTTTTTGATATTAAATGATAAAATCAAACTGAGTTCAAACAAAAGTCTTAAAAGTATTAAAACAACTTATATTTTAAATTCTAATTTCGTGCCCCTCAGAAATTTCGTGCCCAGGGCATGGGCCCCGGGTGCCCGTGCGATAGTCAGGGCCTGCCTCTATGTATGTAGTTATGGACCTCAAAGCCTGATTTTGAATTTTTGAATTAGATTTTTTAAAAAGTTTTATGGATTTTTAGCATTTTTTCATGCTTTGTAGCGGAAGAGTTGAGTGTCATTGAATGTACCAATCAACGTGGAAAAATCTGGGAAATCCAGAGTTTTGATTTTTGAAGAAATCTGTCCATAATTAGATGAGATATTAATTAAAAAGCTTTTTTTTTCTCACAAAATGGCAAAAGCAAACTTTTTTTCCTAGCAGAAATGAAAGAAATTGAGAATATGAAGAAAACTAATTAAGATAATGATTTGAAAATTTCAGAGCATAAGTAAAAAAATATTTTATATCAATGTATACATTTTTGTAAAAATTGGACAGTAATTTTTCTTATTATTAGTGATAAACCAATTGGTGCCAGATATATTTTCACACAAAATCCAAGAAAAAATGATATAGGGATGTGATAGTCATTAAAAACTGATCGGCTTTCACAGTTTGTATGACCCCCCTCCCCAACCTCGTTTGTGAAAGGAAAGGAAATAAATTCCGAATTTTTACTAATCAGCGAAAATTAAGAAAACTTGATTAATTTTAACACAATTTTAGCACAATATTGTAAATTTTGTCCTTTTCAATAAAATTTATTCAGAATTTGTACAGCAATTTTTTATCTTTTCCCGAATTTTTTTATGCGATTTTTAGAGTTTTTTTGCATTTTTCAGGGATGTTTCCGCATTAGTAAAATGAATTCTGTTTCAAACTTTTAGCCTAATATAGTACATTTTGTCTTCTGTTTTTTTAAATGCGATTTTTAGCATTTTTTCAAGTTTCACATCGATTTTTGCATTTGTGAAAGATTTCTGATAACAATGTTTTAGTCCATTGTAGTAAATTTTGTCTTCTGCAAGTTTTTTTTTTTTGTTTTTTTAGCAATTTTTTGTGATAGGGTTTAATCTAGAGCTAGCTAAATAGCCAAAAAGCTAACTGAAAGCACCTTTGGCCCCCAAAGCATTTAGTGGATTAGCCAAATAGCAACAGCTAAAAAAAAAACATATAATTTCCATTTTGTTGTTCCTGCCTTTCGTGAACCTGCTGATGCTGCATGAAAAGAATCTCAAACCACCTCTGTCCCGGCAACTCACTTCAAAATTTGTCTCATCCTCTCTGTGCAAGCATCTTACAAATAGTTTGACGTCATTTGCGTTAAACAAGTATTGAGGAAATTAAAAGAGTTTGTTTATTTTTTGTTGATGATCTCAACTTAGGAAATGAAACCAAAACGGTTCATGAATGGAAGTTGTTCAGGCAGGTTCTGGCTACAAGGGGTAAAGAAATGAAACCAGCTGATTATATTCTTTTTCCATAAAGATGGCATTACTGACATGTTTCCCAATGTGTCTTCTTTGTATGAATTTGTAGCAACAATTCTGTTGTCTACAGCAGATTGTGAAAGGGGATTGAGTCTTGTGAATATAACAAAAACTGACTTGAGAAATAGACTGACAATAAAAAATGTGAGTAACTTAATGATGATTAATTTGAAAAGGGAAGTTTAAAAAGAATTTCTATTTAAAAAAAGCATTTGATGTGTGATGTATGGCCAAATCTCGAAGGGTTAATTTTACATAGTGATGTACTGTTTGTATATTGCATAATTAAAAATAATACTCGCTCATTTACATAGAAATTTTGTATAAATAAATTTTTTTTTCTTGGCTAAACCTATTTTTATTTGGCTAACAGTTATTGGCTGCAATTAGCCAAAAAGCTACAAATCTTTTTTTCCTAGATTAAACTCTATGTGAGATTTTCAAATTTTTTTTCTTTACAGTTTTGTAGCGATTTTTACATGCCTCTTTTCAATATTCGGTATTCATACGACATTTTTGAATTTTTTGCGTGATTTTCATGTTCTAGTGCGATTTTTTTTTTTTACATTCATGAAAGAAATCTTTTAGCCTAATATGGTAAACTTTGTCCTCTGTGACTTTTGAAAAAAAAAATTGTGACTTTTAGCATTTTCTCATGATTTACTGCAATTTTTCCACATTTTAAAATTGAATCTGGTTTCAATCTTCTAGCCCAATACAGTAAATTTTGTTCAGTAAAGTTAATTCGGAATTCATGCAGTGATTTTTACGTGACCTGGCAATGCCAGGTGGATCAGCTAGTTTATTTAATATAAGCCAATTAAATAAAAAAATGTTATGTAATAAATGTCATTCCCCTGTGTATCTCTGCCTTCAACACAATAGTAGTACCTAAAAATTGACTATCCAGCTAAATTTGTTGTTTAAATTATTAAAAACTGTCATAGAATACTCAAAATGGAAAAAGTAAAGCCTTTTCATAATTTGTATTTTTCTGAAAAAATGATAAAAATGTCCTTTGATTTTGTTGTCATTCCCTTATCATAAAATGAAAATAATGATTCTCACATATGGCAACAGTTACATTACTCCAGAATTTCATCTGTGTACAGTGGCTTCATCAGAGAAAAACCCTCTTGAATTGTTCTTTTTGCAGAAACAATCATGATCAAGTAAAGCTTGGTGATTTTAAGTTATATTGTGATAAGTATTTTTATTAACTGTCATAACTCTGTCTCTTTTATTTGCCTTAATTCTTAAATGAAAGCCCAATCAATGATTAAGCCATATTCATATTGAGATTTTAAATCTGTCTTTAAGTGCAATTGGTTTGAGTGTGTATAGTTATGATAGTAGACAGGTTAACTCTACTTTTTTCATTCTCATGTTATTTCACTATCTGTGTCATTCCTCTGTCTCTCTTTTCTATTTTCCTGCCTACTTGAAATTTGAAATTTTATTTTTGTGTGTATTAACATTGTACAAGAATTTTGCTGACAGTATTGTATTCCTTAGAGACAGTATCTAATTACAACAGAGCCCAATTTTAAATGAAAAAAAAAAATTAATTTTTAAAAATATATAACATTCAAATTATTCTGTTAAGGGATAATGACTCATATATATCGTTTGTGCATTATTCCATACAAATGCTCATATTTCATCAAATATTTAATATATTTATATTCTAATTATAATGCATTGTTTCTACTGTATTTTGTCATGTTTCCTGAAAGGGGCATTAAATTTGGTTGAAAATCCTGAGTGCTATAAACAATGCAGAATTTTTTTGAATTTTTAAAAGTAGCTAGATGCATATGCATGCTATTCTTACACAACTATTGCACAAAATCCATACTGTCATGTGCTTCAACTACAGATCATTTCAAGCATTTTATTTTACAGGTTAATTGCAATTATTATATTTTTATTAAATTTGTTGTTGGTCCCCTATTTCCCAATGTGATCAAACCTTCACTGCAAAATATGAAGTCAAACATGCTCTTTATATTCTTGAAGTTCCAGAAGGATTTGTCAAGTATTTATTTAGATATTCAACAAAATGTCTAAAATTGAAAGTGTTTGATGACTTTTGGATTTATAGTGTATATGAAAAACTTAAAATTAGTTTTTTGAAGGTTCAAAAGGGATGGCACTCCTGAAGTATGTAATTTGAGCTTTTGTATCTATTTATCTATTAATTGTAATAATAATATACCCTATATTGTTGTTGTACTTTGTTCTATATTTAATTTAAAATTATTTATTTAACCTTTTTTCTTTGTATTTTTATTATTTTGCACTTTTTTTTTCCAAGAGTGTCACTTGCATGATTTTTTGCTTTTAATTTTATGAATTTATTTTATTATATATTTTCATTTATTTTACAATCTTCCAGCATTTTGTTCATGGTGACATCAGAAGAAGTTGAATTTCTGCAAGTATGACTGAATATTGTTACCACTAACATTTTTACCCTCAGTTAAACCCGATTATAATGAACTCTCCAGCAGGTTGATTATCTAATTTTTCTATAGTAAAATTCTATAATAAAATTTGTTATATGTTTAAATTACATACATATTTATGAATATCAATTTAAAGAAATGATTACTTATTAAACCAATAATACAAAAATACAAAGAAAAAGTAAAAAATAAAAAAAATAAACTTGGTGTGCACAAAAATTTGTCTGAATATTATTGCAATAGATTTTCATAAACAATGTCTACAATTGTTTCTTTGAAAGATATTAAAAAGGTGATTTCAATTAATTTCTAGAATCATTTGGTCTACAATCATGAATTTAATTTTTTCTGGTCCGTTAATGTATCTAAAGTTAAGAATGTTCTATTCTTTTCGGCTAAACTATCTTTTCTTTATCCAGACATGAGATTCTTCCATGGATCTGCAATTTTCTACTCCCCCCCCCCTTTTTTTTTGGTTTCCCTTAAGAAAAAAAATTTTTTTTTTTTTGCTTTTGTCATTTTCAAAGTTTTTTTTGTGAGTATGACTTTTGTTTTTTATCCAGTTAAATTGAAATAGAATTGTAAAATCAAACTTGCCAAGTCTCCTGATTTTTAATCATTCTCCTGCTTTCTCTTTTTTGCCATATCTGAAAATTCTGTCATTTTTGTTTCTTGTTAATGCGCAAAACGGAACCAACCACCAACCCATCTTTCGGAAGAACGCCTGAAATTTCTTCTCCTCTGTGATTGGTAAATGGGTTTGATGTCATATTGTCAGTGGGAGTAGTCATGATCCAACCGACCAATGAGCTCGAAGTCTTGTGGGCTTTGATAGGTAATGTAGATAAGCCATGTTTGTTTACTATGTTCATGACTTCTTACTGTAACTGAGCAGCTAGTAAGATTTGAAATCTCATGATTAAGTGTTTAAATTCATCATTTGTTTTTCAATTTTTATTCAATTATTGCGCCGAAAAAGAAATATACATAGTCTTTTCACCCATCTTTTTCGGATTTTGATAATACTAAGTATCATCGGTGGAAGAAAGTTTGCATGCTTAATGCACGGCATGTTGTTTAGATTTAACATTTTGTCAGGAGATGTAGTAAAGCCCAATCTCTTTTAGTGTATCAAAGTTTATCATTAAATGCTTCATACCATGCAGCACCCCATTTAAAAAATGTTTCCAAATAGTATTATAGCAAAAAATAATTTTGCACAAGGACAAAAACAACCACAATAGTGGATGAAATGGCCAATGAATTGGAAATATCAGCACATGGCAGAGTTTTGCTTTGAATATATTTCTAATGACCACCTTCTAATCACCACCTTGAATATATTTCTAATGACCTCTTCTGCATTGTGTATTATGTTAAAAATTAATTTTTAGTGAATGTTGGTGTTGGATATAAAAAATAAAAAGGTAAAAAATGTTTTTATAGTCTTTCATTGATAGTATTTGCAGTTTCATTGCCTAAAAATTAATTTAGTGTATTTTATGTAGGAAAATAGGGCTAGACATTCATATAAAAAATTTGACACAACATCAGTGTTCTCGCTAGATGTTTTTTGAAGCTGGATGGCAGGTTAAACATTAGCTAGCCATATTGTTGTATTAACTGATGTTTTGAATAAAAGTATGTTAACATTTGAATTGGACTATTAGCTAAAATTGCTGGGTGAAACAGTGCATCAAATTATGAACTTAAAATAGACACTTTCTTTTTTTTAGAATTACTTATTGTACCTGCATAAATTATTCAAATTTGATACCCTCCCCCCAAAAAATAAAATAAAATAAATAAATAAAGTAACATTTAAACCAAAATATTGTTAATTTTGTTGTGCATAAAATAGCCTTCTTAATTGTTTTTTTTCACGCTACTTTAAATCCTTTTTCATTTCCCTGTTTCATACATTTTTCCTCTTTTTTTTTTTATCTTTCTGTAATCTCCTACCTGTTTATCTGAACAGGACCATAAGTTTTTTCATTTTTTTTTCTCCTATTGGGAATAAATATTCATACATGACAAAATTATATGTGTGCTAATTTTCTACCCAAAAGACTCCTAATTGGCTTCCATGCTAAAATAACCTGTAGATGAAATATGTATTTTGATGCAGAATAATGGAATATTTATGACTGTTAATATAATAATGACAAACCATGTAACTGTTGTTTATGTGTTGTAATAACACTTCAGCAGCTTGTGGAAAGAACAAGACCTAAGTTTCATCTGATATGTTATAATGAGAAAAAAGAGCAACAATCTTAAACTGGTATATTTTATAACCTTTTTAAAAGTTGTATACTTGTATGTTAAGTACAGAAGTTTACACTGAAAAATGTATAATTTTTCCAGTTCTTACATAATTTTAAAATAACCTGATAACCCAGACTTATGAAATTGATTTATTCCCCCCCCCCCCCCGTCTCTCTCTCTCTCTCTTTCTTTCTTTTTTTCTTTTTCCTTTTTTCCCCATGTTTCCAGATTCAGCATTTTACAATCTCCTGCTTTGATTTAAATTTGTTTAAATAATAAATAATGCATATTAATTTAATATATTGATTTTGGCATTGTAATATTTATAAATCCTATAATGTTTATCTAGGAAAAACTGTCTTGAAGCATATATGTTTTTCTTTTTTCCATTCGCTTAAGGCCCACCAGCAGCTGAGAGGTTCTGCTCTTGAAGCTGGTAGACGGGAGGTGCTGGGTTCGATCCCAATCGCGCCCGTCGGCCTAATCGTTCAGAGTTTTCATGGTTTTCTTCGAGCCATGGATTTATCCATGCGTAAATATGGGTTAGGTTCCCTTAGAAAGACCCCCCCCCCCCGGGCCTATATCCCATGTGTAGATAATTGGCCGTCAATAATCAACCCAACCCAACCCATTCGCTTAAGGATGAGCTGTTTAAATTATACTATAAAATGTCATGACTTCATGATTATTAAGAATGTGTAAACATTGTAGTATTTATAGTTCAAATTGCCCTGCAGAAACATTGAAGGAAGGGCGGGGGGCAAATAAAGAGCTGTAAATAAAATGTTATTTGCTGCTCAAATGCACTTTCTCTTGCTTAGAAAATGACTAAATATAATGTGAGGTTTATTCTCACTCTGAAGAGTAAGATTTTATTTTTGTGCAAACATCTAAAGATAACCAAAATATACACTAAGCATCTAATAAATATAACAATAAAGCTAAAGTCCAGCTCAGAATATTCAGGTAGAATTACTGGAAAAGATTATTATTGTTGAAAGGTTATTCTCATTTACCAAGATTTTAATTATTTTTCCTTTTATCAAGATTCATCATAAGTTCATTATAATAGGTTTTGACTGTGCATGACTTTATTAATTTTTTTGTTAAATTATTCCTTATCAGTATGAAATGACATAGGATTTCATGTAGTTCAGATGATCAGACTGTCTTTGTTATTTTTATTGTTCAGCCATATTTATTCTCATTCCAGTAAGAATAAATTAGAAATCACATCACTGTTTCTTATTTATTAAAAAAAATATTTACTTTTCAAATTAATCTATATAACTAATTGATAATTATACAGAGAATTTTAGGCAACTTCATCAAAGCTTGCTATTTTTTGTGTGTGAAGAAATTCTTATGTTAAATGCTAGATTTTAAGTCAAAATCTTTTACTTTTAATATTTAATAAGGATTTCATAAAATATTTTTAAGTTAATAACGTGTCTTGATTTTATTTTGATCTAAAAGTGAGTAAAATGCTCATTTTTTAAATCCTTTAAATAAGGCTAAAAGTCACTGTTATGATATTTGTTAGTAGTATTAATTTTTATTACATTCTTGTTTTTTTTTTTAAAACTACAGTCAAGCCTGCTTATTGTAATATATGTTAATTGAATCTCTCTTTTAATGAAATATTTTCAATGTTCCACACTCCACTGAAAGAAAGACAATTTGTTAAAATCCCCTGTTAATAAATACAAATTTTGATAAAAATCTGCATAAAGGAATATTTTTAACTTCATGACATTCTTTTTTTCCTGACATTCAATAAAAGGAGGAAATATGTTTAACCAGGAGCAAGTTAGCTGATAGCCCCACCCCTCTCTCTCATTGTAATTGCTCATCATGCAGACAAGACCTGCCCATCCCCATACTAGTTTTGCTAGATTTAGCTATTTCTATCCAATTGGGTTATTTAACTTTTAAATATACACTAAAACACTTTTTATTTTGCTTAAAAGACGTCAACATAAACATTAAAGATTTTAAAGTTTACATGTTTCAATTTGTTCATCAAATCGTCATCAGAGTATACACAAACCACAAATACAATGTACATAAAAAACGAGAGATTAAATTTATTAAAAACGAGAGAGTCTGAACAGTCACTATGTAAAAGAAGGAACAATGCCCTCTATACTTTTTTTAACACTGCTCTTAGATCCATCTACAGACCGCATCCTACTATTATTCAACCACTCAACCCAAATCTTCGGAATATTAAATGACAACGTATCATTACATGCTTTCGAGCTTCTTAAATAAATTTCAATAGATTCCCTCACAAAAAGTTGAAAATAAAAACTGGAACTATAAATCAATTTAGCTTCATTAAATAGGATGTTGATGCTCTCTCCTTCTTTCACATAGTGACTGTTCAGACTCTCTGGTTTTTAATTAATTTAATCTCTTAATTTTATGTACATTGTATTTGTGGTTTGTGTATATTCTGATGACGATTTCATGAACAAATTGAAACATGTAAATTTTAACATCTTTAATGTTTATGTTGACATCTTTTAAGCAAAATAAAAAGTGTTTTAGTGTATATTTAAAAGTTAATGGACGTATTTTGACTCTTCACTTTATTTGAAATACAATAACATTTGAATCGTTTCATCTATGCTGGGTTATTTAACTTTTAAGATTGTGGGTAAATTTTCTTTTTTGCTGATTGCACTAATTTCGAGTTACTAATTCTACATTAATTCAATGCATTTTATCAGTAAATTTTGACAAAATATCAAATTCAAAACAAGAAAAAATGACTGTTTAGTACTTCTAATGTTAAGGTTGCTTAGCTTGCTGGTATTTTTGAACAACTTTTTTAATACTTGTAAGCCCATTTTTCTACTTTTTTTTTTAAATTTTATGCTACTGAATGATCAGCTCTAATTTATTAAAGCTAACAACAAGAAAATGTATGTAGGATGATGGGACTAGGCAGTGGCATTGCTAAGGTTTGTGGTGACTGGGGCTAGAAGTAATCACCCCCCTACCCGGTCTTCCCTTCTAAATCAAAATAACCATAATATTTTGAAAAAGAAAGAATGCAAAATTCGTATAAGTTGTTATTATAAAAGCCAGTTTGCTGAGTCGAAGCATGAGTTTTACTATGATTCATTGATAAATATTGCATTAGTGCATTGTTGCTTGGATAGTGTTGGATTCAAATCTTAAAAAAAATCATTAAATATATTAAAATAGACATACATAACAAGTAAAATAATACTAGGGCTTCAAACCAGGACCAAATGGAAGAAAGGAAAATCTTTTATTTCTCATGAAATAAAAACCAGAACATAACCTAAATTGTTTTTTGGTTTTTCAACTGAACTAACTTTTTTTTAGCTATTTAAACACATTTTTATTTGTGTTCAATTAATTAAATTTCACTTTTTTAAAAGATAAAATTCCTATCATTTACCAACTTTTTATACAATGCATGTCAAAAGTGAAATCTGAAATTATGTATATTGAAACTAGTTAAATTGCCAAGAAGGAAGATATAAGAATGGTCAGTGCCAAGTTAACACGTGTGCTCAAAGTACTAAGATGAAGAATGGATTTAATAGAAATAAAATTTTATTTTCCCTCTAATTTTAAGACTAGAGATGTTTTTATGTTAGAATGGGAGATTGTCCTTAAGATTTTGTAGAAAGTTAATTGAATACAAATGTTTAACCCTTTACATTAAAGTAAGATTTTTTTTTTCATTTTTCTTTGTGGAAAGTTTGGGTAAAAAGAAAAGAAAAACTGGATAATTTGGCTAGCTTAAATGTACAATCCGTGCTACTGAAGGTATTTTTGAAAGAGAGATATTGGATGGACTCAAACGTAATTTGGACATTTTATGAATCAAAAACATACTTTTAATTGTGAAAATTAATAAATTCACATTTAAAAAATTATGAAATGTGACCTACATTAATTGTTACATAAACAGAATGGGTGTTGTAAAAAAACATCTGTGAATAAGTTAACAGCTCATTCCAATCATCATTTTTTGAGATATAGAGAAATTTTGCTTTTTGACAACCTAAAGGGACCATATCCTGTTTTTGTTCAGCAACATATAAGATAATCATAAAAAGCAACCAGAAAATTTATATAAAATGTTTTCAAAATAAAATTAGATTATTTTATACTTTATATATATTTGTTAATTCAATGAATTTGGTAGTTTTGTCTCTGAGATCTTAGTTTTAAGTTTTCTAAATTTGTGGATAAACCCTCAGCTATCTTCTTTTATAACTGTATGGAGATTTAACACTAGAACTACTGGAAATTTTACTCAAGTTAACTATTTCACACCAGAAATTTTATTTAAAACTACTTAACTTATTCATTTAACGTATTTCTGTGAGTTTTATATTTAATTTATTTTAAAAAGAAATTTTTGGTTCGAATCGGAATATATTCATTTGGTAACCATCAAAATGATGGCTGATGGTAGTTCTAATGTTAAGAAAGAAAAGTATTTAAACCTTTTTCTTGGCTGTCTTGATCCAAAAAACTCTAGTGTGGTGTAAAAAATGAGTGTTACCATTTGAAAAAAGTTTGTACATTTTTTAATATATAGACTATACCTATTTCAAAAATTGCATTAATGTTCTGAAAGATGACATTATTTCAAGTCTAATGACATCTTTGTTATGATTTTATTGCAGACGATATGTTTGGAATGTTTTATTGAAGTTGCTTACCATTCCCTTTTAACTTACCAGAATGACACCTTAAAAAGTGAAGAGCAGGATCCATACATAGTATATTGCAAAAAAGGGGTGCATATTTTTTATATTAAAAAAAAATATAAAAAAATAGCTGAAAGAAAGATTGAACTAATAAAGAACAAAACTCATTCTTAATTTGGCAACCTAAAGCAATGGTGCCCTGGGTGGCTGGTCACCCTTGCCTCAGCCTGGCTACACTACTGGGTTCAAGGGATTGGCAAAAAAAGTAGGAATATTGAATGTTTGAAATTAATTTTCCCCTCCTTCCTCTCTGAAGGATGATGAATCTTATCATATAGGATAGGAGGAATTTTTCAAAATTCAGGCTCTTTTTCTCTATATCGCTGGGAAAATAAAATTACCATTGCAAGTTCAAAGGAAGAAAGAAGTAATAAATTCACAACATTGTGAGTGTATTTGTGCATTTTAAAATTCACAGGTGTTAAAGGATTTCTGCATTTCATATGTTAATTATTTTCAAAAAGCAGAAACATGGGACCTCAGTTAATAGAATATAATATCCTGCTTAACTGAATAATTTATCTTAGCAGAATGGCTGTTCCAATAAGCAGACATGACTGTATATAATGGTCAACAAAGTTATTTTATCTAAAATGATGAAGTACTGTTTTTTTCTTAAATTGTTAGAATTATAACTCTGCAAAAATATCTAAAATAAATTTTGTTCATTGAAATGTATATTTTTGGTCACTTAGTACAGAATTAATTTTGCTTTTAGCTCTGAAGGTACTAAACTGGAAGTTGAAAATATTTCTTTTAATCAATACATTGAAAACAGTTAAGATGTGTAGAAAAAAACATAATGTAATTTTTTTCAACAAAAATTTCCTGAATTCTTTATTTTCATTTGTTGAAGGATGAAACTGAAACACTTATAGTTTATCAACATTCATATTTTTCTCTAATTATTTTCAGGCAAAAGATAAAGCAGGTGCAGCTCATCTTTTTTCCCAATTTTGTCACAAAACACGTGGTAAAAATGGAGAAATTGCATACAAATTACTTGGAAGACAATTTCAGGTAATTTATTTTCATCTTATCTAAACTCATAATGTTGTTCAATTGTTTTATAGTCTTGTACTTCTCTTAAGGCTGTTCTTAAATCTTTATACAGTTAAGTTTCTCTTAAGTTACTCATGAAACAACATTAATCCATCCACATGTGGGTTCTGTTTTATTTATATTCTTGATCAGAAGTTTATATTTTTGAGAGGTATAAAATTTTACTTATAGTTGATTACCATATTTTTGACACTTCAAAATGTTTTTAAAAGGTGAATTTGAGCAGTGTATAATGAAACATGTACTATATTTTATATGTTTATTCTGATTTGTCTTTAAAACAAAATTAAAAAGATTTGTAAATTTTAGCAGTAAAAAACAAGTTGGAAATTGTACGTCCAACGTGACAAATGAGGTGTGTTCGTACTGTAACTAGTTTCAGTAAAATGAATTATATGATATGATTAATTTTCATAATAAGTAAGCACACTTTAAGTTGGCAACATTTTATCTTCTGTTGACATTTACTGAAAATTCCAATGGGAAACTTGAGCCTAGCTTTGAAATTTTCAGAACTTGAAATCCATATTTAGACTCTTTTTCGATTTAATATCTATTTCTCCGAAACATCTATCCAAAAACTGTTGGTAGATTGTATGATTGCTATAATTAAACAATTTTAGTATACAAATTTGGTTTTTAAATTCAGTAATACAGAAATAATATGACTCCATCTTAAATATGACATAATCACCATAGCAACCTAGAATCATTACCTATCATGGGATATCATTGAATTAATTACGTGTGATAGGATTTAATAGAATGAGAAAACTTTTATTAATATTTTTTAAGTTTTGATTCGATTTTCATAAAATTTGACAAAGTTACCAAAGGGGGCGACTATGGCAAGAATTGTAGCAAACTGAGAACAGAGAACTAAGGTTATTGGAGAGAAATTAAATAAACTTGAGAAAATTGAGGTTAGTGTAAATGGGAAAGAGCAAAAGGAATAGTAAATTCAGGTTGTGAAATAAGTGTCGTTCATAAAAATTTAGTACTGGCAGAGAAACTAAAAGGGGCTGGTAGCATTTATTTACAAGGGATATTTGTTGAGGCAGTTAAATCACCGTTAATTCAAATACTTTTATCTATTCCAAAATGCGGTCAAACTAATGTAATTCATCAGGATATGCTTTGCACGATAATTGACAATAGTAATGAACAGGTAATTTTACATCCTGAACTGGCTAATGAATTGGCTGGGTTAAACCATGAAAAATCATTAAGAGAATCTGAAGAAACCGAAGGTAAGGAAGATAGTAGTGATAAAATGAATGAACGGGAACGTAGAAATGAGGTCAGGAAAAAGAAAAAACAGAGGTAAAGAAAAGTAATGTTGATGAATTTACGGAAAGTAATTCAGATATATTTCAGAAAGATCAAATGGATTGTAAAGATTTAGAGAAAGCTTGGGAATTAGCTAAAAATGATAGAGTTTTATTACATTGTGAATGGGTTATTGTATCAAAAAGAGAAATTGGTAGGATAAACGGTAGCTCAATTAGTAATACCTAAAATCAAAAGGGGGGAAATTCTAAAATTAGCACATACTTCTGTATATGGAAGGCATCACACGGTTGTGAAAATGTTACAAAGAATTAGATATTCATTTTATTGGGAAGGCATGGCTAAAGAAGCTAAAACATTTTGTGAGTCATGTTTAGAATGTCAATTTACGAGGGGAATGAATGTGTGTGATAGAGAGAAAGACAAAACATTTCAACATTTATTTATAGTTGAGTTAGCGAACGGGAGTAAGAAGAAAGTGTGCCAGAATGAAATGAGAGAAATTATCACACAAAAAATAAGGTAGTTGATATTGTCTCTGATAGTGATGGGGAATTTGAGGACAGTGGAAAAACTCTTGTGTTAGATAAGAAACAACCGATAATTAAAGACCTGAAAGGGTTTGAGATAAAAGGGTTGTCAAGTACTCTAGTTGGAGATATAATATCCATTTTGAGGGAAAACAAAAGTATTTATGGGTCCTATACAACCGGTAGAAACATCAGATTGATCGAAAACCGGGGATGGTTAGGATAAAACAGAAACTATACAGTGTCCTTATCACATACAAAGAGGACATGGATAGGCAAGTTCCTGAATGGTTAGTCAAATTTAATTACGGCATAAGAGGCAGAAATTAGTCATTCAATCGGGTGTGCTGCAAAAAAGGATGTGCCTATTACGTTAACTAGGAAGGGCTGGAAGGAAAAAATAATGTCAACAGCAGCAATATCAGTCTATGGACTGCTGATGAAATAACATAATCCTAGCCTAACTTTATTTTTTTGTATATATATATTTGTGTGTATTGTGTAAATGTATTAGCAAGATGTGTAATTTTTTTTTTTTTTTAGTAATGATGATATATATTCATACAGTTCAATGGAAACGTCAGTAGAGATGCTCAGACACCGGAAATGAGTATGCAATAACAAGAGATATTAAATCAAACAAAACTGTTTTATGAACTGATTGGACTCAATAGAACTGCATACTATCTCAAAAGTTATCAAGGGTTTGGGAAAAAATAGCCCTTAACAGGCATATTTTTCGCTAAAGTGGGGTGTGTCAGGTTTCTGGCTTTAACAGAACATATGTTGTATATATGTAGTTAATTTAATTAATTATATTTAATCATTATTGCATATTACTGTATTCAGATATATATTTTCTTTTCCTGTAAACTTCTGTATGTTATTGACAATGGAATTTCTCCTGATCCGCAGAGCTATTTGTGGGGTGTTCACGAGGTCATTATGAAAGGAACTAATCCATTTCTAGAATGTGGACGCAATGAGCACTGAATTCCTAGCGAACTGAGTTGGGAAGATGATAGGAAAAAAGGGGAACATTCGAGAGAAATGTATTTACAGGTGGGGAAAGTACGTGAATGAAGAAAGGCAGGCCCGGTATATCTTAAGAGAGGGGTGAAGGTATGACATGGGGACAGTTCGCAGTATGCAGCAGAGGGAATAAGACCAGCAGTGTCCTGGAAGTACAGCATAGGCAGAACAGATCAGAGTAGATCCATGGAGAGGTCTAGACTGTGTCAGAGGTAACGAGATGAAATACAGCCGTATATATATATATATAGGGCGAGTATGGGAATCATTGCTTGAGGTGGTTGTGATATAACTCCACCGGAACTGTGTGTATAATGGTGCATAATGAAGTTGTGTAAAATGTGTGATCAGGGAGATTGTCATTCGACAGTTGTATAGGGAAAGTGCTAATAATATATATGGACCAATAAGGACTATTACTGTATTTCTTATGCTAATTTAATCAATAAATTATTAATTGATTATCTAAGTTAGGAATTCTTTTCACAACATGTCCAGTATCAGTTTAATACCAGTGATGGCAGCAAATACCATACTACTAAGGTCTCAAGGCTAGAAGAGAAACTACGGTGACCGCAAAGGGGTCAAAACAACAGTTGGTAGGACTGAAACAATTTCTGGGTACATGTCATGGCCATTTGGTACCATACTGCCCATTTCATTTCCAGTTTTTTCCTCATTCTCATATTGTCTGTCAATGACGTGATGAATATCTAAACGATTAGAAATTCATTGTGCCACCTTGAGGTTATATTTAGCTTCTGGCACTTTTCCTAACTCTGGGATGTTTTGTGCTGTAGCAGTTTTTCCAAATTCTTACTTTTAAACCTTGCTTTATGTAGTATAATTCATCTTTATGTTGTCATCACTTTTGATGGAGGTGATCATGGGTTGTGACCCACCATAGTCACCCCTTAAGCACTAGACTTGACTCAACACGTTGTAAAATATGAATACTAATGCTGTTTTACTGTTTTTGCATGCTTAAGCCTCATTGGCAAAATGATTAGCAGTTTTTGCTAAATTGAAGATAAAATCTGTAGCTCAGGATTATTTTTAATCCACATGAGGAACTTGAGCAATTAGGTTATTAGGTTAAGAGTAATTAATTATTACTACAATTAGGTTAAGAATAATAAGAAGTGTTTATTACATAAGGGAAATCACGTAAAAAGGTGACAGCATGCTAATATAAGTACAGTTGCATCACAATATATAAGATAGGCTATTTTTAAAGTTCTGAACAGTTCCCAGAGGTATAGGAATATAAAAAGGTATTGTTAAAAGCAAAACAGTTATACTTAAAATTAAATGTAAAAATGTATCATTTGATGTCCATTTATGTAAGATTGATGTTTTTTTAAATGATGATTTATCTGTTTAGCATTGAAATTTGGGATGAGTAAACAAAGTTCTCATACATTTGTGTCTGTGGGAGTTGAGTTAATCCCCTCCTCTCAAAAATAATAACTTAAGGAAGTTTTACTTGTATTGTATAATGATTTGCTTTTTACTTGTTTTTGTTTCTTGTCTACATTTTATCCTGTACATGTATTCATTTTAGGCACAAATGGAGCATTTAAGACAACTGTTAGTCAAAGGATTGTATGATGAAGAGTTAAAGCATGTAAGTATTTGTGAATAATCATTTTAGTGGTGAGAGTTATGTTCTAATCTTGTTTTTTTTATATTAACCTGAATACATAGATGCCAACATCTAGAAATTCTGGAGTTTCTCCGTAAATGTAGGATAAAATACGGTAGGACAGTAATAAACTAGAAAATGCAAAAATCTGCACTAACCAAAAAAATCCTCGAATTTCTTCAATCAGTCGTGGCAGAAAATCTGTGATTTCGTCAATCGCTCATGGCAAAAAATCGCTGATTTCATCAATCAGTCATTGAAATATATCGCAAAATTGGTTGATATGTCATTGATAAAATCACGAGTTTCTGCAGTCACTCTCGGCAAAAAATTCCTCAATGAGTCTTAGCAAAAAAATCGTGAATTTTGTCAGTTTGTAGTGGGGAAAAAATTCATCAATCAGTTTTGAAAAAGAATTGCAGATTTTGTCATGTGATTGCAGAAAAAAAAATTGCAAATTTTATCAATTTATTTCAGAAGAAAAATTGAATTTCACCAATTAGTTGTTGAAAATAAATCTGGAATTTTGCCATTCAGTTGTTGAAAAAAATCATAAATTTTGTCAATCACTTGTAGCAAAAATTTGTAGATTTCTTCATTCACTCATGGCAAAAAATCGTGAATTTCATCAATCACTTTCAGAAAAAAATCACGAATTTCATCAATCACTCGCGGCAAATCATTGTGAATTTTGCCAGTTTGTCGTTGAAAAAAAGGGCAAATTTTATCAATCAGTCACTGAAAAATATCGCAAAATTCAGCAATCAGTCACAGAGAAATATCATGTTCTCCATGATGATGTCCATATCATGAAATTCGTCAATCAGTCATTTTTTAAAATCGCGAATTTCATCAGTAAGCCATGGCAAAAGATTAAATTTTGTCAATCAGTCATGCCAAAAAAATCATGATATTTGTCAATCTATCGTGGGGGAAAAATCATATAATTACTCAATCGATCATGTAATTTCACTCAATTATATCGATCGTAAATTTTTTTCTCTGTAGAGAAAAAAATTATTTAATTTCATTTTTATAAATTTATCAAAAATTATTTATACTTAAAAAGTAAAAAGTAAATTAAGTAATCTTTATTTCAATTATGTTTGTAGGGATTAAATGCAAAAGCTTTATGAAGGTGAAGATTCAGAGAATATTTGTAAAAAATATTTAAAATATATAGCTTGAAAAAATTGTGCATGACTCCTGAAACACTGATATTTTACTCCTGAAGAGAGTAAAAAACTCCTGAAATTTAACTAGTTTACTCCTGATATAGACTACAACATTCGCGTCTATGTGAATATTAGTTTAACAGTATGGTATAACTTTGAATCTCGCACCAGTTTGTTCAGCATCTAGGTCAGGGTCGGCGAACCTTTTCACATCCGCGTGCCAATTTGTTTCAAAATTTTTTTTCAAGGGACGATGACATGCCAACACCTCCCACCAACTCCCACCAAAAAACTATAAAAATATGAATAAAATTACTTTTATTATTATTAGATTAAGATAAATATGGATAACATACCTGCAGGTAATGTCAATATACATATTCAATTAATAATGTATAATATTGAAAACTAAAACGAAGCAACTTTTCACATGAAAAGATTAATTAATTATAGTAATAATCATAGAAAGAAGATAATATATAAGAAATAATTATGGTAATTGTTAAAAATATTAAAAACTTAAATAAAAAAAAAACTTGCCAAATGACTGTAATAATAATAATAATGCATAGTGTTACCATTGAGATCTGTTGCCTTTGACATTATAAGCAGGATGGTGGTTTTATAATTGAGGTAATTTTATTTTAAAATAGACAATGAGAAAAGAAACTTTAAATAAAATCATTTACGAAGCATATCCGCAAAATATTTGTTTTAGAACTGCTACTAAATGGAAAATTATTATTTAAAAAATATATTACAATGCATAAGAAGAAATTAGCAAATATAAGAAAAAAAACATTAACTAAAATGTCTGCAAAGAAATCTTTTTTCTCTTTGGTTTTCATTGATTAAATTTTATTTTCTAATTTCCTAAGCATTGCAAAATCTTCTTTTTTTTTCAGAAGAAAATTAAAAACTTTATATGGCACGTAATGCAGCCACAGCGTTTTGGAATTTGGATGTTAGTTTCTCTTCACCAGTTCGTTATTACTCTCATTTAACTAATTATCACAAATGTTTGTTTCTTCTTTCAATTTGCAACAGTCGTTTGTAGAAAATAAGGTAAATCATAAGCCGAAAATGGCGGTTTAAAATATCTTATATTTTTCCAGTCAAGATTTATTACAATTTTTTATCGCTATTTCCTTATCTATTTGCTTGGTACTTTAAGAAACTGGCATAATAAGCAGGGTAATGCTTTAAGCGAGTGACTGTTTAACAATGTCTTACTGTAGTTATATTTTTAAAGTAATTAAAAAAAAAGATAGTAAAGTACTGAAAAAAATGAATGTGATGTCTGATGTTGAATCTTGGATGCGAAATGATTGATATTGGGCTCATAATTGGTTATTTTTAATAAAATGCATCATAAGCTGGAATCAACTGACATGTGGATTCGATTTGAATTTTTAATATTGTTCATCTCTGAAAATAATGATTCACAAGCATGAATAGAGGAAAGATTGTCAACATTGCAAATACTAACCTCTTCAAACAACTATAAGCGCCTGGAATTGAATTCCAAGTGGACATAAGTTTATTATAAGCCTTTTTGTTTAAGATGCCTGATAGTGTTTCTTTTTCTATTATCTCAAAATCCTTTCTCAATCTGACAAATTTCTGAGATAGAGGTGGACTGGAAGTCGATAAGTTCCATTTCAATTTCTGAAATTTCCAACCAATCGAATACAACCAAGTTCAGTTTATCAATTAGAGTGTCATCTGGATAGATAATAAATTGAAGTATTTCCGAAATACTTTTGAGTTCACAAAATCTTGATGAGAACTCATTATGCATTTATTACTGAAATAATATCTTCAATGAGGCTTGATTCGTCTATTTTTTCATGTAAATTAAAATCCCCAGCTATTTTTTAACACTTTCCAACCTAGTTGAAAAGTGTTTATGACTTTGGTTTGTCTGCCGTCTGTCCGTGCTTTAACTCGCGAAAATATGCTTTGATTGTCCTAAAATTTTTGTATGTTATTGTCGTCTACTACAGCATGTTCCCTATTTCAAATGAAATGTGTAGCACTTATAGTTTTTTTACAGGGACAGTCAAAAGTATTCCGTTACATTACAGTCAATGAGAAATAATCGTTTCAAGTTCATTTTGATGACGGTATGCTATTTGAAACATAATGAAATTGATATATATTTATGAAGTGCTTTAAAACATGTTTTTTTTGTAGAATATGGGGTACAAAACATTTATTATTCATTTACAGAGTCAAGCAAAAGAATTCTGTTACACATTGTTCTACAGGTAAAAATCGTCTGCAGTGTAATTTAATGATGTTTTACTATTTCAAAATAATGAAAATTATACACATTACCGAGGTGCACTATAAATTGCTCTGTTAAAAGTATGGTGTGCATTGCATTTATTGTTCATTTGCACAAAAGAATTCGGTTACAGTATACGTGTGATAATTACAGTCATGTGTGATAAGCACGTTTTCAAGTTTGGTTTGTGTTTTTAAGTTTAACTAAATTTTTTCATATTACGTGGTGTGTATAAATTTGGTTGATCATATACAGGGCTACACAAGGGTATACATAAGTATTATGCACTATGGGAGTGAATTGCTTAAGAGTAGTTTTTAATTGTATTATGCATTTTCTTGATGAACAATATTTAGTAGACTAATATAAGTTTGTGGAATATAAATAAATTCATATACAGAGCTATGCAAAGAACAAAATATATTGTCGTTCATGATTGGTAATTGCTATGAGTGAGTTTTAAAGTTGCCTTTTAGCTTAATATGTGGTGTGTACAAAAGTCATATACAGGACTGCACAAAATAATTAGACTACTTTTTTGCAATGGAAGGTAATTTCGAAAACTATTTTTCAATGTGGTATATGTTTTCTAAACTGTTTATCTCTTCATTTACCTTATTTAACGGTGAATTTTAGTTACAGTTTTCTGGATGTGTTGGAAAGTATTTAATAATCTATGCTGGACACATGATTTTTCTTTCTTGTTTTTTTTTTAAGTTTGGGAAATATTTAAAAATTTTGGACACTGAATCTTTTCTAAATGTTTGCAGTTTCATTTCAAAACCTCGAATCATATATATCATGATAACAACACTGTTATTTTTTCCTTTGAGTTTTAAATTTAAGTCTTTTAAATGCTGGCACAAATTGGTAAATTTCATTAAGTTTGCAGCCATTTAACATCCATCCACTGCGTATATTTCTCAATTTTACTTTCTTCATGTAAGATAAGTCTGATATCTCCCAAACAATCAACAAATCTTTATAGCACTTTGCCATGACTTAACCAGCAAACATTGTTATACATCAGTAATCCACTGTACACAGAGTTTACTTCATTTAACACAGCGTCAAAATTTCGTTTATTTAAAGCCTGTGATGATATGAAATTAAATATTTTTGTGACTACAACCATAATATCACCAACAAACTCAAAACCACCTTGGCACTCAGGACTTGTTGATGTATGATGCAGTGAAATCCATGAATAATATGTCCAATACGAGTTTGAAATAAACTGAAAAAAACATTTATTTTATCCACCTTACTAGGGTCCCCATCAGTTGTAACAGAAACTATTTAAACAAACATATTTCTTTTTCTTTAAGTGAATTTATAACTGCTGTACAAATATCTGCACCATTGGTTGTAGTTGATAATAATAATGCGAATAATTCCTCCTTAATGTCATTTTCAACAAAATATCATACTAACACAGCTAAACGAGCAGATTTGGTTACATCTGTTCTTTCATCATGACATAATGAAATGAAAGGAAAATATATCAGATTTTTGTTGCTCTTTTACATTTTCTGCCATTTTTAGGATTCTATCTTTGATTGTATTCCTTGATAAAGTAATATCTTTAATTTGTTGAATTATTTTATCTTTATTTTCAAAATTGTCAAAAAGTGATCGAGCACATGTTAACCAGTCTTCCTTCAGAAACTCCCCATCACAGAAAAGTTTACCATTCAGGGCAATGACATTCGCAGCTGAGAAACTTATGACAATAATTTGAAAATCCTTGCTCACATATTTAATCATAGCTGTCGACAGTTTTTTTTTCTCTTTAATTGCACTGCCAATGAAGTTTGACTGAATTTTGATTTAGAACTTAAATCAACAGCGTGCCAAAAATATCCCTACGGCACGCGTGCCATAGGTTTGCCGACCCTGATCTAGGTTTTCAGTAGTGTGTATAAAATGTTGTAGTGTGCTGTTTTTTGTTTAATAAAAGAAAATGTTTTCACTTTATGTATAGGGAGTGGAATTCCGCAATCTGTTGTAGCAAGTTTTTGTCCACAGAATCCGGCAGATCTCACCAAACGCTTAGTTAATGGAACAAATAAAAATAATTTAAGCTTTGTTGAGAATTAAGATCTAACGAATATCTGATACACAAATGATAAATGGTTAAGAATAAAGAAACCCAAAAATGTTTATTTTGTTTCAAAAACAAAAATGTTCTTGCAATTTTTTAATCAACTGTATTCTACTGTTTGCGACTGATTAAAATTCTTAAATGTAATTTACTTGAGTAAAGAAAAAAGGTTTATATTATGAGCATCCTAGAATATCATACTAAAGCTTATTCTCCAATTAAGTCTTCCTTTTGGAAAAACATGGTAATATATTGTAAAAAAAATTTAAACCATTTGAAAGATTGTTCTAAACCATGAAAAGGGAATTTTAATTATAATTACTCTTACATGACAATGCTTTAAAATTATTCAATGCCAATCCTACCCCTCCAAAAAATAAATAAAATATATATATTGCTATTACTGATATACTTTTCAATAAGGAACATACTAATTTCTATTTCAATATTTTAAAGTAAAATTTTGATTAGTTTTATAATTATAAAATATTTAACATGGTCAAGCAAATAGAAAAAAATAGTCGAATATTTTTAAAATAAGAATCAAAAGATTGAAGAATTTGGTTAATTAAATGAGAGAGAGACTTGCTTCTTTCCCTTCCATTTTATAAAATTTTGAAGTGCAGTTGTGCTTTACAAAAATAATAATTTTGTTAATAATCTATCATGTAAAAACAATTAATTCATGTGCTGAAAAGGAATCTTGGCAAAAAATATAAACATTCATGTTTGACTTAGCCAAGGGCACAAAATTTCCCATTATCTGAGAATGAGCCTTAAGTCAAAAATCCAACATTCTGACTGTGATAGGCAGAGCTGCAACAAAGGTGGTATGAACAGTGCCCTAAAACTATGTACACTTCATTGATGCTGTCAGTTATCACTACTGATACACCAATAATCGATAGGATATAAACAGACTTTTTTACATCAGACCCCTGATTGAGATGCTGCAGAACTGCAGATAGGACCACTATATGCTTTCGTTTATTTATAATAAAAAACCAAAACATAAAGATAGACACATTGACTTTGTATTTAAAAAAGTTGCTCTTAAAGCCAACAGTCACATTCAAAATTGGACTGTAAAACTATTTATTATAAAAGAAAAAGTTTATTTATAGTGTATTTACTTTCCAGCTCACTGCCAGGAAGAAACAAAACATATTGCAATTCTGAAAAAATTGACAAAGTTTTCATATAACATTAGCGTCCTTTGTAGGGAATAAAAATCCAGTTACTTACAATATATTTTCCAGTGCAAGAATACTTATGAACTATTTTCTGACAATGCAGTTTTGTTGTGCATGAGATTTAATTTAGATTTCATGCAAGAAATTAATCTTTTTTTTAGTTAAACTTTTGAGTACTGTATTCACGTCTGTCTAATCTAAAATTTTATGCTAATGTTTACTTGCAATAATATATTGCATGTTCTTTTCTTTTTGTTAAGTGGTTCACTCCAGAAGGATTTCAATCTTTAATTGCATTAGTTGGCACAAATGGACAAGGCATAGGAACAAGGTAAGTTTAAAAAACTATTTTTACTTGTTGTTGGTCAGGGCAATTTTATGCTGAAAAAGCTGCCTGTATATTACTTTAAAATGCTATTTTTTTATGCCCAGTTGTATTATCATTACTAAATCATGCTTATTTTTATAAGTCATAGAATTATTTATAAGTGATAAGTATCAATGACATTTTTCATACTTATAATTTAACATGTAAAATACTGTGAGTAACTTGCATTTAGGCCTGGGCCTTAAATCGATTTAAGACTAACATCGGAAATCCGATTTATCTATTGGCTTAAATCGATTTAAGTTAAATCGCGATTTAAGCTAAATCGCGATTTAACTAAATAGATTTAAAGCTAACATCGGAAATCTGATTTAACTAAATCAATTTAAAACTAACCTCGGCAATCCGATTTAACTAAATCGATTTAAGACAAAAAAAATAGATTTAAAGTTTACATCGGGAATCGTATTATCTATTGGCTTTAAATCAATTTAAAACAAAATACCGATTTAGTGCTAACATCGGAAAAACGATTTATCTACATTGATGTGTCTACTAGGCCTGGGCCTTAAATTGATTTAAGTCATAAATCTATTTAAAACTAACATAGGAAATCCAATTTAAGCTAACATCGGAAATCCGATTTAACTAAGTTAAATCGCGATTTAAGCTAAATCGATTTAAAGCTAACATCGGAAATCTGATTTAACTAAATCAATTTAAAACTAACCTCGGGAATCCGATTTAACTAAATCAATTTAAGACAAAAAAAATAGATTTAAAGCTTACATCAGGAATCGTATTATCTATTGGCTTTAAATAGATTTAAAACAAAATACCGATTTAGTGCTAACATCGGAAAAACGATTTATCTACATTGATGTATCTACTAGGCCTGGGCCTTAAATTGATTTAAGTCATAAATCTATTTAAAACTAACATAGGAAATCCAATTTATCTATTGGCTTAAATCAATTTAAGCTAACATCGGAAATCCGATTTAACTAAGTTAAATCGCGATTGAAGCTAAATCATGATTTAGCTAAATCGCGATTTAACTAAATCGATTTAAAGCTAACATCGGAAATCTGATTTAACTAAATCGATTTAAGACAGACTTTAAAGCAGAGTCATGCATCGAGTTGCGCATCTGATTTCAACACTGGCCACATGGATTTTTTAATTTTTTTTAGCGCAATTTAGATTTTGATCTTTTTTTTTTCAATTGAGAATATTTTCCTGAAATTGTTTTAGAACTTATGGTTATGATTGAAAAAAATAAAATTTTACATTTTACATCCAAATTCATCGAATTTCAATTTATATTTTTATACATTCTTTTAAATGAAAAATTAATTTTTATATGTTTAGGTACTATTTGAACATTTTAGTTTTAATTAATTATTATCTTGTAATTAATTAAAAATACCTTAAAAAAGAGTATTGTATTGAATCTGGTAACCCTATTTTTACAGTAGATTGAAAGTGGGGATGGGGAGTCATTTATGATATTTTCTGCTTTTTTGTTGTTTCTTGATTTTGCTCATTACAAATAGATATATTTTATTACTAATCTTACAGGTTGCCAACTTTAGCAAAAAAAAATCAGCAATTTCAGAAATTGGGTGCTTCAAGGCTCACACACTTTCAATCCTCTTCCATCCACTATATAGATGTCAGCATTTATGTTAAACAAATTTTATTATAATAGGAAACTTTAAAGGAATTAAAACTGCACCATATTTCTAATATATTTTTCTTTCTTTTTTAATAACTTATTTTCTCATCATGTTAAATGAATGGTTAAATGCATCGTTAAATTAATTGAATCTGGTTCTGCTTTACCTCAATAAATTTTTAATACTGTGTCAGTTAAAAAAGGTTTGATTCCTTTTCTTTTGTATTATTTCTTAAAGAATGAATTCATTAAATTTATTAAAATAGTTCACTATTTTTTTTTTTATTCAAAAATCCAAAGGTTTGGGTTTTCTAATTTTTTTCCATGTATAAAAAATATACCTATTTTCAAAGTTATTTGAAAAATTAAAAACTCTATATAAGGTGTTACACTTAAATATTTAATGATTTAATAATGAATCCTTTTTCCCATCAGCAATATTACATTTATATTATCTAATGGAGAAAAAATATTTAAAAATTGAAACTTTGAAATAAATAAAAATGCATTAATGAATGATAGTTTGTTTACACATAGTATTTATTGTACAACAAATAAATATGCAAAGATTATTTCAATGAATTTTTCATTTGAAGTGAAATAATTTTTTTACTTAAAATTAAAATTATATATTCTTCTTTAAAAAATTGATTTATTGATAAAGACATTGTTATGAAAAATGTTCATAAACATATCTATATAAGAACTTGTGTCTATGTGAGAGAAGGAGGGGTTCCATTTTTTTTTTTTGTCTAGATGTAAATATTTTTTTTTTTCAAAATAACAACTAAGTGTACTATATAATACAGAAAGTGTATGTGTGTGTGCGTGGGGGGGGGGGGGGGATACATAAAGACCTTATTTTGTCACAATAAGTCAAAAAATGGCTTCCATATCTTAAAGGTAAAATCAGTCTTAAATCGCGATTTAGCACTAAATCGCGATTTAAGATGGATGATAAATCGATTTAAGAAATCTCTACATCGCCCAGTCCTATTGCATTACAGAAAAAAAAATTAAATTGCTAAAAGAAAATTGTTCATTCATACTGTAAAATAAACACAAGGTGTGCTATTAATTTCCAGTACTGTAGTAACCGTTATTAGAATTGAAAGTTTGTTGGTTGGTTAATGATAGTATTTGGATGTTGAAAGTATATGTATCCTTCGATCTCATCACTGTACACATGTTTGTATTATTTCAACATTCGTAGATTAACTTTTATCTTGATTCAATTATTTTAATGTAAAGATAACTTACCTCTTAATAACATCTAAATATTCTCCAATCTTTACCTGCAATTTATTTCATATACATTTCTTATTTTTCAAGTTCAGTTATAGTTCATTTCCATACTTTCATTGTCGTATTCTGGTGCAACACTTATCTAATCTTGAATAGTTTGGATTTCATTTCTCCTATCACTAGATGATGAAGTATTAGCTTGAAATGATTGCATCTCTCTTCGTTCATCGGTATCCTGCCCCACATTTGGCAAATCAGTTTGCTGTAATTGGGGGTGTTGCATGATTGATACTTTTACAGATGACTTTTTGGAATATAAGCCTTGAATGTTCATCCATCTTTCGCTTGCTTGTTTTCTGTTTTACTTCTTGCTTGTCAGCAAGTTGTTTTAGAGGTGGTGCGAGGACGATTAAAGTTTTTAACCTGTTTTTTTTTAGATATTGCTTTATGAGATTTAAATAGAAAAGTCTTGTTTTTTATCATAATGCTATAGTCAGCTTTCAATTACTTCGTATTCTCAACTCTGAATTGAAATGTCTTCAAACTTATTTTAAATTGAGATTGTTTATGTGAAATATCATTATCACATGTTAATTGGAGCTCTTCAGTAGAAAGTATTTTTCTTATTGTCTGCTATCCTTGAAACCTTTTATGTTTGTCTCTGTGGAAGTATGGAAAGTTTGCTTCATGTTTGCTTTAGTGGTGATGTTTTAAGTGTCTATATGGAAAGCTCCTTGAGTGTGTTTTATCTTCAAAGTTTTTCTGTGGATAGACATTTCTTTTTCGAGTTGACATTACCGGATATTCGCCTTTTATTAATAATGGTAGCTGGAGAGTGTTTATGCTTTTCCTTATTGGCTGGATAACTTCACATGTTTTCAAATAAAGACAAGTATAATGAAATTTAATGTTTCAAATTCTTTCAGAAAGAAGGAACTAATGGATGCCGTGACATTTTGTTGCATGTGATATATCGCTGCGAAGTCAAAGCCCTTTTATAATCATCTTTAAAATTTATTTTATTTATTGTTTCTACTTTTAAGGTACTAATAAATACTAATGTTTTAAAATAGTTTTTCTTTTCCACCACACATTGTAATTCTATTTTTCTTTTATTTAATTAATAATATAAATAGTTACTTAATCCAATTATAAAATTTCCACAGATTAATATTTCAAAGTTTAGTTATTGGGGGTTTTAAAATTCAGTTAAATGTCTTTACGTGTCATAAGCACTCTGCTTCATGTAATCAACCCCATTAACATTACTTCTGTAATGTTATCATTTGAATGGCCATGTATCTGTGCACATTATCTGCACTGCACGTCATTCTTGTTTTACTTTCTGATGTTGAAACACACAAGACAACATTCCTGGCAAAGCATTGTTTTTGAAGTGAAAAGAACAGAACAGAGCAGAGAATAAACACTACGTTTTGTTTCAAATTGAAGAAAAGTGCTAGCAAAATATGTAAAATGTTGCAGCAAGTGTATGGTGATGACACATTATCACGTTCTAGCATTTTTTAATGGTTTTGACATTTTTGTGATGGTCAGGAAAGTGTCAAAGATGATCAAGCATGACATTGTGCAGTTAAATCTTCCTCCATACTCTCTGGACTTGGCACCTACAGACTCTTTCCTGTTTCTGAAGCTAAAAACATCACTAAAGGGAACAAGATTTCTGAATATTGATAACATCAAGGAAAACACAATGATGAGTATTCCCAAAGATGACTTTGGAAGTTGTTTCAAACAATTGTACAGCCGCACGCAAAATGTCTTTCATCAGATGGAGCATATTTCAAAACATATTGAACAGTTATGTACTGTACATTCATATTTTAGAAGTTATTTCACCAGTCCTGGAAATTAATAGCTACACCTTGTATGTTTTTGTCTATATATGTATTTAGGTTAATCTAAATCAAACATATCAAACTCATTTGAATTAATCACACCTTACAAAATATATATATATATATATATCTTATTTCCAATGCACAGAATAAGATTTGTATGGACAAACTACAGCCCTTGTTAAAAATGTGATCATTTAAAGTTCACTTCAAAAGCTAATTTTTCAGATTTACATTATTCAAACTAAATTATAAAGCTACAACAAAACTGAATTAAAAAAATATATATATTAACAAAAATCATTTAGAAAAATTTGTTTAACTGTACAAAATATATACTTATTGCATATGTCTGTTCAGAATTTTCTTGCATATTTTTATTGTATTGCATCAAGATGCTGAGACTGCCATTATGAACATTGACTGAGAAAAGGGTAAAAAAGTTTATGTCGAGTGATAGTGTTTCGGTGATACAGCAAGCGAAATCCGAATAAACTTTATTGTAAAGAAGACATCATTTACAATATTAAACAGTGTGGGGAAAATCGTCGTGAAACACGCACCAGAAAATAAAAATAAAAACCAGCTAAAAGTACAGAAATCTCAGAAAACAAAATTTACTCTGTTAGGCTATACGTAAAAATATCTAAAAAATTGCTGTTAGTTTTTTTTTGTTTTTAAATAGAATAACTTTTACTGATAGATTAAAACTGGAAGAAAAGATAAAAATGATAAACTAAAAGTTAAAACAGGATTCCTTTTTACTAATGTGGAAAAATCGCCACAAAATGAAAAAACAACTGCTAAAAATTGCAGAGGACAAAATTTTCATTTATACATATTTATACTATAGTGGACTAAAACATTGTAACCGGAATTCTTTCACGAATGTCAAAAAATTGCAACTGAACGTGAAAAAAAAAACTATATATCGCAATAAAAATCCCTAAAAATTCAAATATCAGTGGATAAAATTTACCATATTGGTTTAAGAGTTTGAAACCGAATTATATATATACTTTTATCAATGTCAAAAAATTGCCGCAAAACATAAAAAATATCACAAAAAATATTCCTAAAAACTTCAAAAATCGATGTACAAATTCTGAATGAACAAGTTTCGCAATTTTTTTCCCAGGACCATTTGACAAATTTCACAAATATTTTTTCGTTAGTGTGATGAAATTACATTTTTCCTGCAATAATTTGATGATTCTCGCGGTATTTTTCATGATTGATTAATAAAATTTTCTATTTTTGCGATTCTTTGACAAAGTGATTTTTTTTCTTGGTGGTTTGACGAATTTCATGATTTTTTCCGCTATTGCTTGACAAATTTTGAGATTTATTTCCTGAGACCATTTGACGAGTTTCGCAATTATTTTCCTGAGACCATTTGGCAAATTTCACAATTTTTTCTGCTATCAATTAATGAAATTTGCGTTTTTTAGACCATTTGACAAATTTTACAATTTCTCCGGATATCATTTGACGAAAGTCACAATTTTATAAACCGAGATTATTTGACAAAATTCTCAATTTTGTTTTCTTTACATAACATATTGACATGCATTGAAAATACACTCTGCAGATGGTACTAAATCTATAGTGTCTATTTATTTACCCAAAACATTTATGTGGAAGATGAAAATGAATTTTTTTTGTTTCTTTTTAGTCTCTATTTATTCTCTTTTTTTTTTTTTTACATTTGAGTCTCTTTTTAGTCTCTCTTTTTATGATTTAGTCTCTTTTCTCTCTTTTTCAAGAGTGGCTTAATACTCCTAAGCCTGTAATGGTCTAGAAGTGTAATTCTTCCTCTTTCTCCCCTCTCCTTCCAAGAGCTGCAGATACCTATCCTTCAGAAAAATGTGTGAATTCAACATTGAGTTTGAGAACCTGTCGTGTTCTCAACTTTTCGATTTTGGACCATCGTTTGTTCAAAAATGCCAGAACACTTATTACATAATTGCAAAAAGAAGATTTATGAGATTCAAGTAGTTCATGTGAGTTTGACTGATGTCTTTCCCTTGAAAGACAATGAGCCATGTCTCTAATTTAACATAAAAATGGCAGAAATATATTGAAGAGAGTAACATATACTTTGATTAATGTGTTTGAAGGATTTTTGGTAATAAATATTGTTATTTTCATTATTTTGATTCTGTCTAAAACCTTTTCTACAGTCTTATATGTTGTTGTTATTTACAATTTATTTCAGTTTTTCAAGGAAGCACTGTATGTTTTTCCATTACCAATCTAAAGTTTTATTAAATTTGTTGTGTTGTATTTGAAAATTGATTGCTCACGTCGGTTATTTAATTATCATCTTTCCACAGTTTTATTGTTCTGAAAAGTTGAAAGAAAACAACCAAGGTGTTACACAAAGATACGATACCAAACATAGCTAAAATATGCCTGGACCCATCATTTGGAAAATTTTTCAATTAAAAAAATTACAGAAATTTTGAACATATTTTTGTTGCAAAATATAATCCAAATGTATTAATTACAATAATAAATTCTTAATTATTACAAAAACAAATTCTCAATAAATTCATAACTCTTTCAACATCCATCATTAGCAGAAAATTAAATAACTGAAATTAAATTTCACATTTACAATTCTTCTACCTTGAACTAAAATTTAATACTAAGTTAGATATGTCTATATAGCTATATTTCTGATGTTTACCATGTCTAGAACCACAATTATTAGTGGAAGTGTGTTCTAAATGCAAATTGTACTTTATGCATATGTATTTAAACATGTGTACAATGTCAAAGGCTTGGTAAGCCATGTGTTTGACATTTCTGATGTAGACAGTATTGATACATTATTAGAAAAACTCGTAAGAAACCTTTTAAAGGTATAAACTTAAAAACTTTAGCAAATGTGAACTAGCATATGTTTTGTAATTCAACATTACATATGTTTAAAATGTGATTCTTTACAAATGAATATAAAATTGTTTCCCTTAGAAACAGAGCATTCTAAAGTTATTCTTTTTTTGCAGCTTAAAATAATTTAAATTAGAAGTGCTTTAGGTTGTCTGCTATTTCACATTCAAATATAATTTAAAGCAGAATTTTTGCAAACAAGTCCCTTAGACTAATTTCTTTTATTGTTTATACTTGAGAAGCTGTTTGTGATTTCAGATGTCAGGAGATTTTAGATTTGGTATTTTATGCTGTGCTGTATATATCTCAGGGTGTCTAGCCACCTGGAAATACTGGAAAAGTCAGAGAAATTTATATGGACTGGAAAAGTCAGGGAAATTTACCATTTCTGTGGAAAAGTCATAGAAATTTGAAAATTCTGAGAAAAAGTTAGAAAATTTTGAACTTTAAAAAAAAAAAGGAAAATCAGGGGTCGATCCAGGGAAATTTTCGGGCCTATTTAGGGGCCCCTTCACAAAAATCTATTTAATAAAATGGGCCCCTTCACAAAAATAAATTTGGTAAAATGGGTCCCTTCACAAAAATAAATTTGATAAAATGGGCCCCTTCACAAAATTCTATTCCATAAAAACTTACTATTTATTATTTATTTATTATTTAGTGATGTTTTAAAATGTGTAATTTGTAAACAAACAAGTTCACCAGAGTGGAAAACTTCAGCAAAAGTGTTTAAAAAAGTTTTTGTTTATAAATGCTTGATTCGAATTTGATTAACTGGATTTCAACTTTCGTTACAAAATGTTTTTTTTTTTCACAAAAATATAATAAGTTTCACAAAAATAACCTTTACTTTTCACAAAATGGGCCCCAAGAAAAAAAACCTGCATCGACCCCTGAAAATGTTCTTTATGAAACTAAGGATTTGAAATTGCAACACCATTAAAATCAACCTTTGCTCTTCATAAGTACTGTAAAGAATATTTCAACCTCTCTTGCAAACCGTTTGGTCTATCTCCTTTCAGTCCTTTGTAACTCGGAGATTTTCAGTTCCAGTTTCACTGAAACTTTCTACTAAATGTTATAGGATTGATTAGGTATTTCACTCTGCTTACTTATTTTGTTTGGGAAATGAACATTTGTTAGCTTAATTTATTGAATATTTATTATTTGTATTAAAATTTGCCAAAGCAATCTGTATTTAACTGTAACTGATGTGATAAAGAATTTCATCCTGATTTGACAAAATGGATAGAACCTGATGCTAAAAGTGTGTATCTGCAAAATGTTTAGCACGTAAAAAGTTCAACAATATGTAAATTTTGCAAAAAATTATGTAACAAATCAGTAATTTTGGACCTCAGAATCAGTTGTGAAAGTTTCACTCTCAAATTGACAACTTTTAAGATTTTTTTGTGAGTAACATCACAAAATCTCGATACCTGGAATTTTTCTTTTATTGGTATGGAAAACCTGGAAATGTCAGGGAAATTCATTGCTGATCTGGAATAGACATTCTGGTATCTGTACCTGGGTAGAAAAAGTTACATTGTCCAAAATATGATGGTCTATGTTTAAAAATCCCTTCACAATAGTTATGGGTATAATAGAACAAAATGTCAATGTCCTCCCTTTTAATATATTCTTTAATAATTATCATAATTTTTTTCTGTGTCTACCAACAACTTCCCAATAATCATAGGTATAACAAAAGTAAATCCCAATGTCCTCTCTTTAATTTATTCCACAAGGGAATTATTTTTTCAACAATAATTATAAGAAATTTAAAAATAATGAAAAATATTAAATAAACTTTTTCTGTAAATGTCAAAAATGGACATTGTTCCTTTTCTTTTTCTACCAAGATACAGAATATATATATATGTGTGTGTGTGTGTTTGTGTGTGTGTGTATGTATATGTATGTTTACAACTATGCAACATTTTATTGTTAATTTTTTGCAGTGCATTTAGTGTATGGGTGAAAAACTGTGACTCTTTAGATTTATCGCAAGTAGAGCAAGAAAAGTTGAATTCATTTATTTTACACTTATATGAAGTCATAGAAAAAGGTATGAATTCTATTTTATGTGTCTTGGTCATTATATGTATTATACTTATTAACATTGCACTGCCAAGCCGAAACAAACTAATTCACAAAAAGACTCTCATTTGGTGCTTATATATATATATATATATAGAATGATAATAGAATTTGATATGTTTTTTGAAATTCATAGATATTATAATTATATATATATATATATATATAACATAAGTTTATTTTTTTGTAAACCAAAGATAAATAGCTGACTTTATGTTATAGGCAGTGTTGTCAATCGAAAATTTGCTTTTTACTCTCAAACTTCAATAAAATTACCTGCAATCTAAGAATTAGATAGTGTCATCTAGTGATGTGAAATGTAACGGATTCTCAGAGAAATCCCTCCAAGAGCATTGTGATTATGCATGAAATGCATGCATATTATAAATATATTACTACATAATATTATAAAAAATATAAATTTTCAATAATCTATTATAAATTTGTTCCATACTACTTTTATGTTTTTTATAACTTTAGATTTTCTTTTTTCTTTATACATGTACTTTTTATTCGTTTGTTTTAGAGATTATGAAATTTTCATATTTCAAAACCCATCCTCATTTTGTTCCAAATTAAATTTTTAGAAAGCAACAAATTCTCTTTTTTAAAGGATATTGGTGCCATTGTAGAAGATAACACTGAAAATTTTGCTGACATTTATAACAGGTATTTGGATATTCAGGACCCAGCTAAAAATGTTTAGATGAAAAATAAATTCTAACTGGTTCCCTTCTGTAAAATATTAAATTTTATGGACCAAATTAAGCATTTGTGACAGGCCAAAAATGATCTGATCTTCATTTGAGATGCATTAACACTGTTCTGAGACCAAAATTAACTAATGGAGACGTTTTGCATTTACATCTTCTTCCATACATGCATAATATATTTAGATAATCTATTTAAGATTACGGAAAAGGCAATTTTCATTTTTCTATAAAAGCTAAGAAAAACACCTAAACACCTTTTTAGAAATACTGTGAAAGATGGGGATTTAAACGGGGCCTCCGAGATGTCGCTGTGTGTCCTTAACAGGGCCTGCTACAAGTGACGTCACAACCTGCTGACGTCAAAACAGTGGTCCATAATAACTTAAAATTTTTCATGTACTTTGTTCGTTTGTACGGATTGTTTACGATAATATTTTGATTTTATTTATTGTTTTATATAGTAATTAATAATAATTTTTAGTGTATTTAGATTATAATGCTATCAATAATTATTGATTATAATTATTAAAGAAAGTGTAGATTATATCTATAAAATAATGAGAAGAAAATGTTGTGCTCCTAGTTTCTAATCCAAGTCTTCAAATTCGCTACTGATAATGAAAAGAAGAAATTTTAGCTACGAAAATTACCTTGTGATAATTTTATTTACATTTCAACAGAAGTGGTCTGCATTAAATGTTTCGATATACGTTTCATAATTCGTGAAGCTAGAATTAATATGATGGTATTGAACTTGCTGTGCTGAGAAAAAAAAATAACCCTAACAACGAATGTCCATCCTACTGTAATGGAAATATTCCGGCATATTTGAATGAATTTGTACTTCCAAATCAAAAAGAGTCAAATGATCTTTAGAAAAAAAAATAAATAAAAGAAGCAGACGACAAACAGTTTAAAAAATGATTTTGAAAGAAATACTGTAATAAATTGAATGAAATCTGGATACATTTAGTTAGAAGTGAGTGTGCTTTGTTTATAAAATTATAAGTAACTGATTTACATAACTTAGTAGTTCTACGTAGTTCCATTTAACATTTTAGCTAACTTAAGTGTACAAATATATTATGAAAATAAAACTTTTGATAAGTTAATTTGAGTGGTTATTAGGTCCTAGACCCAAGTACAATAAATAGACAATTATTAAAATATTACAAGTCAGTTACAAAGTTAAGATAGAAAATTGGGTACTTTTCGGTTAGCCGGGTGCCAGTGATATATATATACACACACACACACACACACACACACACACATATATATATATATACACATATCTACACACACATATATGTATGAATTAATATATATATATTTATATATGTACATGTATCACTGGCGCCCGGCTAACCGAAAAGTACCGAAAAAGGCTTATGGCGAGAGAAGGAAAGTTGGCAACATATTTTCTGGCAACCTATTCGTAGTTTCATATAAATAAGTATTTTTTTTTTCAATATTTATATAATTTATTTAATATAAAGAAGCCATATATCTCTTTTTATATGCAGGTAGAACAGAATTGTATATATAAATAATTTTATATATATAAATAAACATAAAAGTTCATTAGATTTGTTTTCATAATTGTGTATATAATTTAAAAACATATCTAACTTTCTGAAGCCCGGATTACGCCAAAGCGTTAAAAAAAAGTGCCAAGGTCTCTATAGTTAAAAAATGTCGATTTCTCTATTTAAATTGACATTTATTGTGTTTTGGTGGTTAAATTATGGTATGTAGTTGTAAAAGGGAGGAATGGGATTGATTTTGTAAAGTTTTTGGTAGATTTATTATATTTTTTGTACGTATATTTATTGTAAAATAATGTGTTTAGAAAAAGGTAAGTCAATGGGTTCAATCTGATTTATTAATCTTAGCATTTTTTTAATTTAAAACTTTTAATTTCCTTTAATAAAACAAGTGTATTGATTCCTTTTTATTTCACGATTATGAAATTTAATATTATTTATGTAATCACAAATTATAAGAGCGGAAATGCTCTTTTTATTACATCTTTCTGCTGCGATACATTGACCAAAGTGGATCACTACTGTGACGTCACTAATACTTGTAGCAGGCCCGGTGAAGGACACACAGCGACATCTCGGAGGCCCAGATTTAAATTGATTTTGATGTCAATATGGTAGCAAAATTGTGATCATCAGATAGCAATCAGCTATAACCAGGGTTGTAAAAAAAATGGATAAAAAAAAAAAAAAAAAAAAAATACAGCCCGGTCGGGTACCCACTACAACCCTGTTTTTTTTTTAAACCAGCTCGGGCAGCTACCCACTACAACCCTGCTAGTAACAGTCATGTAATGGCATAAACGTAGCTGTTGAAGGCCAACAGAATACATGAGGTTCTGTATGTATGTACGTAACGCAATAACTCTTGATATAAATATCCTATTTGCTTCAAATTTTGTATAGGTTCATTCTGATAAGGCGCTTCCCTGATTAGTTTTGGGGGTTCATTGGTTAAGTACAAAGGGGGAGAACAGGGGCTAATCCCCTCCCCCCTTAATTTAGATAAATGAGTTTTTCATGCAGAATTATCCAATTTGCTTCACATTTGGTATACGGGTTTATTCTGATTAGGCGCTTCCCTGATTAGTTTTGGAAGTTCATTGGTTAAGTATAAAGTGAGGAAATGGGGTGCTAATCCCCCGTTAATTTGTATAAATGGGTTTTTCATGCTAATCCCCTCCCCCTTAATTTAGATAAATGAGTTTTTCATGCAGAATTATCCAATTTGTTTCATATTTGGTATACAGGTTTATTCTGATTAGGCGCTTCCCTGATTGGTTTTGGGAGTTCATTGGTTAAGTATAAAGTGAGGAAATGGGGTGCTAATCCCCCTTAATTTATATAAATGGGTTTTTCATGCAGAATTATCTGATTTGCTTCAAATTTTGTATGCAGGTTTATTTTGATAAGGTGCTTCCTTGATTAGATGTGGAGGTTCATTGGTTAAGTATAAAGGGATGGAAATGGGAGGGGGGCCAATCCCCCCTCCCTTAATTTAGCTAAATGAGTATTTCATGTAAAATTATCAGATTTGCTTCAATTTTGGTGTACAGGTTTATTGTTGGTTTCTTTATTTTTCGAGGGACATTATTCTTTGAAATAAGAGTATAATATACAGTTAGCGTGAATACCCTGTGAGCTCAATGCTATCAGTTTAACTGGGCACTTTTAATTTTATTTTTAATTACCTGGCATATAGGTGATGAATATATAAACATGTTATGTTATATACATAAAATCTATATTTTAAATGATGATTGAAAATATTTAATAATATTTATTATTTAGCAGAACAAGTCTTCTTTAACCCTCTAAGCGTGTGGAACATAATATTCCGTTCACTAAGCTCCAGGTTTCACTGCAATATATGCAATGTTTAAGATAATATAATTCTATAGATTTTAATGAATTTTCAAAACATTGAAGAATGATTAATACTCTCAAGTGTTACATTCATATTTGTAATTATGTTTTATTTATAATGCTGAAAGAATCATAATTTTTTTAGCATTTAAAACAAAATGCAGAGAAAACAACATTACAGTTTTACCCTTTTTCAAAAACGCTCAGAGGGTTAAGAAAAAAAATTTTTTTTTTTTTTTTACACACATATGCAGTTTTGCTCTATTATGAAACTGTGATAAATATGCAAATAATTTCAGCTATATAAATACAATTTTTGCAGTTCTTAGAGGTACAGCATAATCTTAGAGGTACTTGAATTTTTTTTCACCTGATGATAACATTTTTCATTTTAAATGAATAAGATAAGGGTACTGCTATTTTATCACCCACTTCCAATATTACTGTTAAAAACAGTACCCTGTAGTTAACAGATTAGTTTTCTCTCCATTGTTATGCAACAATACATAGATTAATATACAAGATAGGACACTATCATAGGGCTTAATGGTAATGAGATGACAGTCACATCGCTTGTAGTGACAAGGGGGAAGAAACATCTCATAGATGGAATATTTTTCCTTTTGAACGTCTATTTTATTATGATCTTTCTTTTTTTAAATGCTACATGTTTACATTTTCAACTTTATAGGAAAAGCGAAAAACGAAAGTTTTAAAATTCCATTTTGTATGCAGACATAATTCTACATGACATATATTTTAACATCTTTAGCCATGCTAAAAAAATTCTGAAAAGAACTGTTGTTTCAATAATAATAAAATAAAAAATAAAATGAAATCCTTTAAAAAGAAACTTAACACACTAGCGGCCAATTTGAACAGAAGCATCTGCGTTGAAGCAAAAAGAATAGATATTAAAAACATAGAGCATAAACAGATTTCATATACATTGGTAAATTTCAGAAGCTTCTTAGTTTTCCTCCCTTGTCACTAGTGATGCTATTATTGATGTCGTTACAGATTTTGCTGTAACTGTCCTATCTTGTATGTGAATCTGTGGCAACAATAATCCTTTTTGTGACTTAGCATTTGAAAATTGATGCATATACTGGAGAGAAAGGTTGAACGTTGACTTATGAGTTCCAAGAGAAAAGAATTTTTAATTTTCAAGACACATTTGTGAATGTTAATTTTTTTTTTATGTTTGTGTATATTCAAAACTTGAAAATGTTAAAATTGTCAATGTTAAGGGATTATTGTTTTACTTTATTAATATAGATATATTATTCCAATTAGTTAGAACTAAATTTTTAGTGTTATAATAAAAAAGATATATATTTTTCCAATTTGAAAGCAGATTTAAATAGCTTCTTTGTTATTTAATGCATACATTTTCTGCATTTCTCTTTACTCTCTTTTACAGAAACAGGATCTTACCTAAATAATGAAGGGTCTGGTCTATATGCACTACAGAGTGCCTGTAAGTTCTTATTTTAAAGGATTATTCTTATTTAGTGATTTGAGTTATTTTTGTATATTGTATTGAATTAATATCTACATCCTGAAAAATCACAGGAGGTGGGTTGAGTCCAAAAAAAAAAAAAAAAAAAAAAAAAAAAAATTAAGTTTTAAAAATTTTAAATTTTGTATGCTTGAGAAAAAGCAAAAGAAGAAAAGGAGTCAGTCATCTATTATATCATGCAAATTTTGTAGTTTTTTTACCTCTCCCTCGCCCTATGCCTTGTCTATGTTCTTATGTTGTGACACTTGAGTGAAGCCCTTCCTCTTGATGAGCCCTTCCTCAAAAATTTTTAACTATTGTGACATATGTCCACATTGTGACATCACATCTAAAATATGAAAACAATTAGGTATGCATTATTTGCCAGCAGTGAAAAGTTTATTAAAAAAAAATGTATTTTTATCCAGGTAGTATAAGATATAGTTTTTATTTTGCCTTGAGTTACAACAGCTTGAAGTAAGAGCAGACAAGTTTGTAACAATTTTATAGTTCTTATATCAATAGGTAATAGATCATCTATGACCTTTTTTTTTCATAAAATTGTTTTTAAATTAATAGTTTAAAATTTTTTGAGGAAGGGCTTCACTCGAGTGTCACAACATAAGAACATAGACAAGGCATAGGGCGAGGGAGAGGTAAAAAAACTACAAAATTTGCATGATATAATAGATGACTGACTCCTTTTCTTCTTTTGCTTTTTCTCAAGCATACAAAATTTAAAATTTTTAAAACTTATTTTTTTTTTTTTTTTTTTTTTGGGGGGGGGGGGGGTATTTTTTCTGCTGAATTTGGTATTTTGTTTTAACAATAAATAATCACATAAATTTCCCCCAAAAATTTTACTTCTATGCTTGTTTTTCTCCCAGTATTCAAAGCTTAAAATCTTTAAAAGTCTTTGTTTAAAATTCTTTATTTTTAAAATTTTCAGCTCTATTTGTTACTTTGTATTTACTTTGGTAAATAACCAATAATATAAATTATATCTTCCCCTCTACCCAAAATTCCCATTTTCACCCTCCACAGACACAGTTCAAAATCTTAAAAAATCTTGAATTTGACAAATTCTATCCTATTTTGTAGCAACCATAAATAAATAATCATCTAAATTCTCCCTTTGCCCTCAACAAAAGGGAAAAGAATCTTAGGTAGGAAGCAAAGCAAATATTTTCATTTTTTCTGTAGTAGCAACTAGTCATTTGACCAGTCATGATATGTTTGGTGTCAAAACAACCTATTCTTATGAAATACATGTCTTCTAGGTAATCACAGTTGTGTGCCAAATGCAGAAGCTACATTCCCCTATAATAATTTCACCCTTGTCATGGAAGCAGTAAAAGAAATTCAACCTGGAGATGTAAGATTCTTATATTAATTACTTTACATCATTTATAATATGGAGCAAAAAAAAAAAAAAATGATTAAAATTCTTTTCATACCAATTTTTTTAATAAATGTTGCAGTTACCATTTTGCTTTTAATATTGAAACATACTACGTAAGCAAACATAGTGACAACGTATAGTAATTTTATTTATGTAAAGATAGGATTTTTGTTCTAAAGAAATAACTGCACAGAAAATGTTATGAAAATAGCAATCTGAAATGGACTCCTATCTCTAATAAAGCACAGTATTAGACTAGTCTGAGAGAAACTTAGAACCCTTCAGAACATTCTTTTGAACATGTAATTGAGTGATAAAAACTTTTGGGTGAGATAGACATTTACTCAAAGGCTAGATCATGACAGAAGATCATTTTTCATGCTAATGGTCAATGCTGTCTGGAGCAATTTACAGCTTTTCATCAAATATAAAGCTTAAAAGTTATTGCAAAGGTTGCAAATGCAAACCTGTTTTAGTCTTCTAATAGACTTTTAGAAAATTTTTGAAAAATGCTTGTTATTTTAAATGGTTCCTCCTAAAAATGCCAAACTGTAAAATTTCTTGTGAATCATGGAATTCAACAATTTAATGGCTTTTAAACTTCCCAGACTTTAGTCATATTAAAAGCCATCAAGTTAACAGTAAAAAGGACTCTTTCTAAAGAATATTTAGCTGGTACTATGAAATGGAAACATATTGTTGTGGATTTATTGAACAATATGTATTTATTACCTTTAGAGTCTTTTTTTTCTTTTATTAATGTGGAAAAAGATTACAAGAGTGTATTTCTTGAATTAGTGAAAAGATTAAAAAATAAACTGTTTTGTAAATTAGACTTTCTTAAACAAAATAATGTAAGCTATGTTACAATAAATGTTATCCTAACATAGTTCTGTTTATATATTTGCCAATTTTTCTGCTCCCTACTACATAATAAATGCATAGTGTCTTTATTTTATTTTGTAAGAATGCAAAATTTTGTATTGATACTTTGAAAGTATTTTCTTGATTAAATTTTTTTACAGGAAATTATTGTTTGTTACCTTGATGAATGTAATAGGAACAGGAGTCGACATAGTCGTAATAAACTATTAAGGTAAATTTTTACTTCTAATATTAATATACCATAAGTTTATTCATAAATTTATCCATAAGTTATTCCAAGTTAATATACCATAAGTTTTATTAATAAATATCAAATCACATATGCTAAATTGTGTTTTAAAAATTAACAAATTTAATTTTAAATTGCTGAGATGCTGATAGAAGCTAATGTGATTTCTCCCCTCCTAATTTTTCTGTTTTTAGGATATTTCAAAATGGATTGTTATTCTTTGGAGAATGGGTCAAAATGGATCTTTGCTTTATTTTAATTTTATTAGTACTTGATTTAATTTAATCTGAGTTCCTTTTTGAGATATTTTCCCTGCAAGATGGGATAATTCTAAGTATCAAGTCTGATTGTATGTTTATATTTCACATCTACGCCTGCAAAAATAAAGTGAATTATGAATTTTAAAAAAAAGAACACCATTTATTTATATGGATCTGCAGATGTCATAATAACTCTCTTAATTTCAAAATTTAAATTACTTTCCAAAATTTATTTTTTATTTTTAATGCAGTTTTTTTAATGGTCAACTCGGTTATTCAATTATTGTGAAAAGGAAGACAGAAAAAAGAAAAACGGTGCAGATAATCAGATATTTGTTAATGCCATTTTCATTAAAATTTAAAAAGAAAAATAATTTTGTAATTCAATAGATAGCATTTAAGACTTTTCACAAGGCCCTAAAAGTTGAATGCGAAGTGAATACAAGTGAAAATCGCATTATTTTCACTGCACAAGCTCTGAAATTAAAAGCTAAATCTGTCAAAATGCTTTTAAGCTATAGTGTCATTGATATTGCACGTTTAAATGAGAAAAAGCAACATTTTAACTACAAGTGTGCAAAAATCACATAATTTTAAGAATGTATTTTTTGTAATTTTCATTTATCTACATTGTAAAAATAATTTCTTCCTTATAATAAGAAATTTAATAAAATTAATAGTATTTTCTTCTAAGTATACTGTTTTGCATAGTTAAAGTTTGTTTTCAATATTCTATTCTATCGAATTAAATGCCATCTGTTATACATAGTGGATTTTACTTCAACTATGGTTTCTTAGAATCAGGGTTGCTAGTTGCTACACCACCTAGAAAACTTGAAAAAGTTAGGTAATTAGGAAATTGGTCAAATAAGTCTGGGAATTTCAATATTTTATCCAGAATCTGGAAAAGTTAGAGAATTTGATAAAATTTCACTGTGATCTCCAAGTAAGTATGATCTTTGGCCTACCAGATATGAGAATCTTCCATGTTTTTGGCAGATTCCCCATAAAAAAAAAAAGAAAAGAAAGAAATTTCATTTAAATTATCCTCTTTCTGAAATTTCTACTTCCCTCTGCCTCCTTTTCATCCACCTCAGCAAATAGTTTAAAATTTTTAAAATGTATTAATGCACATTTTAAAACTTTTCAGCAATGTTTTTGAAGTAACAATAAATAATTAATCATCTCACATCTCCATCTCCCCATTGAAATGTCTGCCTAGTTGTCCCCCTGTTAAAAATAAGTTTTGCTGGACGTTAGTGATTTTGTGACATAGTTGCTGAAGTAAATGGTGGCTCAATATACAAATATTTTATAGCAAGTTTTTACAGTTTGGAAAAAACTTTATTTCAAAGCTTGTAATGATCAGAAATTGTTAAAGAGGGCGTTTGTAGTCCTCAAAGCAAGTTTTATTTTATTTTTATTTTATTTTTTTATTTTATTTTTTTATTTTATTTATTTTTTTTTTGCGGGGGGGGGGGGGGGGGTGTTAAGAAAAATAACTTTTTATCAATATCATTTGTATTGTGAAAATTTTAGTGTGTTTAATGAAATAATATTTGTTTTACTCCCAGCCTGTCCACTATGCACTGTACCACTAGTCTGGAATTTTCTTGAAATGCACCTGGAAAAGTCAGGGAATTTCATTCTCCTGTATGAGTAGCAATCCTGTAGTGACTTTTGACATACTAAATTGTTTTCTTTTCCTTTATTTTATCTATTATTTTACTAAATTAATATTATTTTTTTTTAATTATTTATTTAATTTTTACTTTGTGGGAACTTTTTCTGTTCAAAAAAATTCCTGTGATATCTGAATTTTGTTCTATTATTTTTTATTTTTACGTCAGTTTGGGTTCAATGAGTTCAATAAGTATATATTTTTCAGTATACAACTTCCATTTATTCACTGGAATGTAGACTTTTACTATAAATAATAATTCTATTTTGGCAAGTCATACCATTTACTGTTAAAACTCTGGCATAAAACTTTTCTAATTGTAGAGTAAAATAATATAGATTTTTCTGCTCCAAATGTTAAAAAGGTCTAATGCAGTGCAAATGCAACACATCAGGTTTCCACTTCACTAGTTATCATTCTCATAAATTGTTTTAATGTAACTCTGGTGTAAGATAGTCCAGAAAACCACTGAGAATCATTAAATCAATGAACAAATAATTTAATTTTCTCAATGAAATTTAGTATTATTTCAAAGAAATTACCAGATGTTGATTTATTTTATGAAAGTTACTTTTGTTTTTTTATCGTCATAAAAAATGACTTTGTATCATAACCATCAAGGTAAATTTTTTAATCTATCATTTGCACCTTTTATCATTCATAAATAATTTTTACTGTTTTGCAATTTGAGGGGTGTGTGTGTGTGTGGGGGGAGGATTACTTAAAGTTAGCACCCAATGCATAAACTAAAACACTCACTTAAATGTGCAGCACTTCTGGCATAAACTGAGAATATGCAGTTGAAAGTACTTGCTGGAAAAGGAATAGTCCATGTCATGGAAAAGAATTTATATGCAACTGTTTTGTACTAGTAATTAGCATGAAATATATAATGAGATGCAATGGCAATTTAGTTCAGAGATAATTGTAAAAAGTCCAACAAACAGTCAAATAAAATAAAAAGTTAATTTCAGCAGAATTCATAGGTTGAACAAAAATAGTAACTTCAATAAAACTCTTAAAATAAGAAGAACCATGTCTTGCATTTGAATACAGAAACAAAAACTAATTTAAAACATAACAGGTTCTATACATACGTGATTTGACTATGAAAGGCTGATAAACATGACAAAATATTATGAATAACTTTATTTAACTAAAGATATCTACATTATATTTCTTTATAAATGGGGAAACCCAGCTTCACCTATTTTCAAAACAAATCCCTTAATAAATCCATTAAAAAAGCCAACCACATTTTATTCCTTTTAATAGGAAAGTGAGAGCACATGTGCTGACACTCCTCTACTCTAGAAACTTCTAGTCACATCATAAACGATAGTGATTATAACTGAATCAAAAAGACAACCAACTGGATCACGAGATGCGATGGAAAAATACATATTGCCGCTTTACCATGAGTTGTGATGATGTTACATGATGTCGGCAGTGTACTTTGATGTACGAAGAAAATAGAACTTTAAACTTTATGAAACTATTGTAAAAAATATTAAAATAAAATAAAATTAAGTTACACTAGGCCAAAAAAGTAAAGTAATTAAGTTTATTTAAATGAACTTTAAATAAAAACTGCTTTAAATAAAGATTTGTTAAAATCTAAATAAAGAATAAAAATGATAAAAAGCAAAAGCAATTTAAACTGTTGAGACAAGGAGGAAAACAGTTATTTCCTATCATTTACATCTTTATTCATATAGTATTAATAATGCATATATACTATAAAAATAAAGTAGTCCCTTTTCTGTCTAAATTTATTATCAAAGTTGAAGACATATAAGAGTAGAAAATATCTCATCCAAAGTATTTTACTTCCTTCGACAGCTACAATAGAACTAGTTTTCATAAAAGCTGTTTTCCACATCTCGCTAATTTTTACATTCTTTAATCATGTTATCTTCTCAGATATACGAATGTGGGGGAAAAGATAATGTACTGAATTATCTACACTATCATACATACTGGTAATTAAAGGATCTAGTTTTGAAATTGAACAATTGTTTCAATAGTCAATATAGATAAAGTTAACAAAGAATGTACTCAAACACTAGATTCTTTGGTAACCTGTTTGACATACATACAAACTTGCTGTTCAATGAATCTCCTGCAAAAACAAATACAGTAGAAGATCTTTATAATAGAATTCTATATAATGCAATTCTCTATATAACGTACAACTTCTCAGATGTAAACAATGCATTTTGCAATTGAAAAGCATTCCCACACTGTAAAAAATTGCTACTCTAGAGGTCTAATTTTGATACATTAGTTCAACTTTATCACCTTGATTCACACCTTTTTAATGAAAAAATTGCTATTATTACAATATATCTTTTTAAATGGGTAATATAATGAATGATTTGGTCCAGGCATATTTTGACCATGTTAATAAGGTAAATTTAACAGTGTGTAAAATGATCTATTTTATGGAAAAATCTAGAATCTGCATACTCTTAGTTCCAAAGAATGCAATATAAAGATACTCTACTGTATTTTGATATGTTTCATACATATTTGGCACTGTTTACAAAGTAAGTTTAATGATGTGTGAAATGTGATCTATATAGTGCAAAATTTTATGTAACACATAACCTTACGTTATAAAGATCTTCTGCCGTATATCATTCCATTATTACCATATTAACTGGGAAATAATCATATAATCTTTAAGTTATGAAAATGACATAACAAAGGAAAGTTTAATCTTTTAATAATCTACCTTTATATTAAAAAAATGCATAAAATATTGTATAATTTGTTTTTCAACTTTTTGTACTTTAAATTTCAATGAAACCCTTTGTTATATAAAATAAAACTCAAGCCATTATGATCATTAAATGTTTGGATGTCACTTGAAAATGTAATTAAATTTTCACCAGATTAATGTAAAAAAATGAATAGTTTGCCTTCATGAAAAGCACAATGAAAAATTGCTGAATTAATATTTTTCTATCGCTGTAGTTTAGAATAGGTGGAGGTGTTAATTTTAAAATTTCTCAAAGTGATGAGCCCACAGAAAACAATTTTGTGGAACCTTATTATATTTTCTACAGTTCATATGGTATTCTATAGTAATTCATGTTAACATTACATGATTTTTTTATAGTTACAAAACAGCAACTCCTCCAAACTGAAACTTTCACAAATTTAATCATTTAAAAAGTAAAATCTGATCTATCACAAAACAATTGAACACGCCAAACAACATATTACTCATTTTTTTTTAAATACATAAAATATATGAGTACACAGGAATCTGAATACAACAATAATTTTAAATTCAAAAATTATAACTGCAATTTTCACTAAAATAAAGAAAATGTCTACAATTTCACAAAAACAGGACCCTGTGAAAAAAAATCTGGATAGAACCCAGTGAACTTCAATAAAGTTAAGTTTGTTACATCTCACCAGGGGGTCATTGAATTTGAATTAAAAAAACAGTTGCTGTGGCATTGTTATAAAAGAGTATGTATTTTCATTTACAGTAAAAGTTTTAAAAATTGATAAAGTTTAGAAAATTGCTTTCCCAATTCTATTAATTATAGTATAAATATTAGCTGAATTATTCAAAAAAATTTCTATTTGCATAATTTCCAATCTACATTAGAAAATGTGCTTTGTTTTCCATATTCTACAGATATATTATATGTATGTTCTTTGCAGATATACAAACTACATTCTTGACAAAATTGTTTTGTTTTTCGATTTTGCTTTGTTATACAAAAACTACACCTTTCAGTATTTAGAGATCTAACAACTTTGTTTTCTGGTTCCGCACAAAAATCTTTCTTTTCAAAGGGTTTGGCAGTATTATTGTCTGTTTTCTTTCATTTACGTGAGCCCTTAATAAATTGAAAGTAGGTTATTTAAAAAAATAGTGACAAACTACGTTTTTTCCGTATTTTTAAAAAAATAATTTGAGAATTTATTCCCGGAATATTCATTAGTGAAAACAACAAAGTAAGTGACCATCTATTGCACTTTTATGTGAATTGACTTCATCACTAATATAATTATCTTCTAAATTATCAAAGTTTTAAAGCTTCTTGAACAGTTAAAAAATTTTTGGAATGCTTTCTAAAAATAATAAAATAGGAGCAAAATAGCAGAAACAAAGAAAAACAAAACAGCAAGCGGCAGAGAATCCACCCTTTCCAGAAACTTTCCTGTCGAGAAATTTGGCGAAATGGGAATGAAGAAAGGAAAAGGGATAGTGTTTATATAGGGGATAGGGATGTGACTACTCCCATGATGGGAGTAGTCGCATCGCAGTGTTTTAGACATATTTCAACTTTAGAATGCAATAAAACACAGAAATGACTTGCAGTTTTAGTACACAAAAGAACAAACAGTCAAGGTCAGCTACAAGGAATTTCATTATTGTAACTTTAAGAGGAAATGACTTGCAGAAAGATAATGAATTTCAGCGAAGATTAGACCAACACGCGACTAATGGCGGGCGCAGTAGCAGAATTTTCTGTGTTAATCTGCAGCAAACCAAGATTTATCTGCGACCCAAGAATGCTGGACCAAGCTTACTATCATAAGACATTATAGTAGTACATAAAATATGAAATTTTGCATTTACAAAGAAAATATTAGAAATAAATACAATAAATCTAGTGACAAAAAATAAATTTTAGTAATTTTTCTTTGCCCAGAATTTTTTTAAGGCTGTTAGATTGATCTGCAAGGTATTAAGAAATCTGCAGCGTCTGCTGCCATGCTGCACTGTTTCTGCTACTGGGATAGCGGATTAATAATACAGGGAAAGAAAATATTTCTCCAGCATTACATCTCTTTAATGAGTGTGATACATATAAAAGTTTATAATTATGGAATATAAAGTAGTTAGTTGGAATGGCTCTGGTTCTTGCAATAATTTTTTTAGGGTGTGTTAAGGTGCATAACAGTATTTTTTTACTCAGTCATTTAGAGAGATTTCCTAAAAAATTGGGTGATTATAGGTGAACGGTTCCACCGAGATGTCAGAATAATTAAGCAAAAGCACCAAGGCTGACTACTATTCAGGGGTGATTGTGCTCTGGGGGTACCCCGGATTTCCGGGTTCATAAAATCATCCTGTTTAGGGAAAAAACTAATCGAAACTGAAAATATGTTGCAAAAAGTGCAAAACATTCGCCAAATTAGCGACAAACGTTTCAGTTGCGGCAACCCTTACCCGGAACCTGATCGGAGTGAAACTAGCAAACCCTCTGCCCTGCATTTTCCTAACCCCTTGTCTTGTTTTAACCAAAGAATATAAACGAGAATACCGATACTGAAAGATATTCTTTGTCCTACCCCTAACCAGGAGACAAAAACCAGTCTTTTAAAAGATACCTGAGTATGAACCTTCCCCTCGAAATTTGCGCTTTTCTATGGCGAAATTACTCTCGGTAGAGCATAATTTGAAAAGAAGAAAAAAATAAGTAGACTGTAGATTAGGGTCTGCACGGGCCGGAATTTCCGGGGCCGAGCCGAACGAAAGCTACCTTTTCCCAGCCCGTACAAAATTCAGTGAAAACAGGCCCGGCCCGTGGAAAATCCATTAAACCACGCCTGACTCAATATCTACAAAAAATCAGATTTTTCTTAACATATAATTCTATATTTATGATTCTATATATACGATTCTATATTTATGGGATAATTTTACAGTTTCTGTGGCAGAATGTATGCGACGGGCGTTGCAGACTTTTTAGGGCACCCGCAGAGTAAAAACATACAGCGATGCCGCGGATGCGCTATAGCGCGTAAATTGCACGAAAAAACGGCAAACTTCGTTGAAGGATCGTTAAAAAAAACGGCGAATTTCATCGAAAAACCGTGAAATTCATTTAAAGATCGTGAAAAATGACTAATTTCGTTGACAGATCGCGAAAAAAACGCAAATTTAGTCAAAAGGCCGTAGAAAAACGTGAATTTCGTCAAAAAATCATGAGTTTTGTTGAAGGATTGCAGAAAAATATGAATTTTGCCGAAGGGTTACGGAGAAAACGCCAACTTCGTTAAAGGATCGTGGAAAAAACGGTCAATTTCATCGTCGGATCACGAAAAACGGAGAATTATGCCGGCAGATCGCGAAAAAACAGCAAATTTCGTCGAAGGATCACCAAAAAACGGTAAATTTCGTCGAAGGATCTCGAAAAAACGGAAAATTTCGTCGAAGGATCGCGGAAAAATGCGAATTTTGCTGAAGGGTTATGAAGAAAACGCCAACTTTGTCAAAGGATCGTGGGGAAGAAACGGTCAATTTCGTCGAAGAAACGGCAAATTTCGTCGTCGGATCGCAAAAAACTGAGAATTCTGCCGACAGATCGCAGAAAAATGGCAAATTTCGTCGAATTATAGCCAAAAAAACGGTAAATTTCATCGAAGGATCTCGAAAAAATGGAAAATTTCGTCGAAGGAACATCAAAAAACGGTAAATTTCGTCGAAGGATCTCGAAAAAACGGCAAATTTCATCGAAGGATCTGAGAAAATGGCTAATTTTGTTGACAGATTGCAATAAAAACGCAAATTTCGTCAAAGAGCTGCGGAAAAACTTGATTTTCGTCAAGACTAAAAAAAACATGAGTTTTGTTGAAGGATCGTGGAAAAAATGCGAATTTCATCAAAGGGCCCCAGAGAAATGCAGTTATATAATAAGTTATAGTATAAATGGATATCAGTATTTTGCATCGGTAATTTTCAGGATTTTTCACCTGTGTGTCAATAATTTTCAGGGTTTTTTACCTTGTGTCACAATCACCCCTGACTATTGAACCTTACAAAGAGATTGTCTTGAACAGAAACAGTCTAGAAAATTATACAGAAAATGGTTTTAATAGTAATATTAAATCTATATTTCTGTTTTGCAATACCTATCGCACTCAAAGTACTAGTGCCATTATCTGATTGTTGGCTTCATTTCAAAAATGAGAGCCAATCCAGAAATTTTTTTATGATTTTTTTATTCAGCAGACCAAAATTACTCTAAATCAGCTGTCCAACTTCATGTCACAGAATCTCTGTTCCCTGGTGTAATCATTTGTGTTTAAAAAAAATTCCTTTCATCAGTTTACAACTTCAAATGACATTTTTTTTTAAAGTAAAGTTTTCTATGCATCCTTTCTGTCTTATTGACTTTTGTTTTCTTCATTAGATCTCAATTATAAAGATGTTTTATTGTTCTGTGATGTGATAAAATGATGAAATTGTACAAACACTCCATAATGCTTTTATTAATATCTTATTTCTTAGAGAGAATTACCTTTTCACATGCACATGCTCAAAATGTGAAAGTGAAATTTCTGAAGATGATATGTCCAGTGATAGTGATGAAGATGGAAAATGAAAATATATTTTATGTCAAAACTTACAATTATTTTCTGTTGTCAGTGCTGTGAAAAAAATATCTTGACGTTGTTGTTGTTAAATATTGTATTTTGACCATTGTTCATATTGTATTTTAGATTTTATTTATAAGAATTGGTTCTTATTTTCTGTATAAATAATTTTTCATGAAAGCCATTGTAAATACCTTACTTCATTGAATATCTGCATGATACTTTTGAAAAGAATTCTAATAGTAAGTCTAATTAAGTTTTAATAATAGCTGATTGCTCCTTTAAAAAACTAATGTGTATTGCCTACTAGAATGTAAATAGATTTGGATTTGAAAATTACAAGTGTGAATAATGAATGTATTTTAAATCTCTTGTTAATAAATAAGAAACTAATACATTATTTTGTGTGATCATGTTTTATTTTATTATAAAAACTTAAAAAATATATCCAGATAAAATTGTGATATCCCATTTTCTATAATTAGTCTCGTCAGCTTTAATAACTTACTGGTAGCTCTATCTTTATTGAAAGTCAACAACTATTTTTCTGATATTAATTTTATCATTCATAATAAAAAATTAATGTATTCATTCATAATAAATACAGTAAACTTTTCCAAATCAGAATGGATTAAGACAGAAACTTATCCAAATTGAACTAATTTAATGGTCTCGTCTGAGAAAATAGGAAATTTGATGTTAATTTTTACCAAAAAAAATATCTGTCTAATGTGGAAAGAGAAAGCAATAATTAAAGAATTCATCAAAAATGTGCATAATGAAAAATTGTTATAAAATATGTAATGCAAAAATAATATTCACTGTCCAAATCGCCATGGGTGGGGAATTACATAAATCCACTCACCAGTGGCAAGTGGGTTTTTTGAATCAGGCGGGTGGACATAATTTATTCATTTCAAATACTGCAAACTATAAAAATATGTCAAAAACTTTTATGAATTTTTATTTATTGGCCATATTTTTTTTCAATTGCTGCAATATAAACAGAACATTAAGTTTTAACCTACAATAAACTTTCTTCTGTTGAAAATCTTTCTTAATTTTATAAAATGTTAATGTGGCAATGCAATTGCAGTAATGAAATATTTTTGCAAACATGTACATTTTTCCATAACAATTTTTGACTGTACATTGCTGACTAGTAAAAACAAATCTTTGGCTGGTATGATTATAAGAAAATTCCCCATCCCTGCAAATTGCATATACTCCAGTCAGATCTCTCTCAATTAAAAGAGAATGAAATCATGATCTATAAGAAAACAACATAATGCTAGAAGTAAGAAAAGAAATCCTGTGGCTAATTTGGAAGCAAGAGTGGCCACACAATCAAACCCAGACACTGTTTTTTGCAATCAACCTTGAAATGCATATATCTTCTCTAGAATCAATGGGAACTGTAACTCTGGCTGTTCCATGATATCATACATATTTACAGCATGTTTTTACATTGCTTATAAGCATCTAAAAACCATTAATATGGTTCTAATTAACTTCTGAATACTTACACAACAACAGCAAAATAAACACTTGTGTTCTGTAAAGGATTGTATTCAAAAAGAAATGTACAAAAAATGTGAAAACAAACTTCTTTGTTAGATCTTAGGTAAAAATCTTAATAGGTCTTCTTTGTAATTTTTTTTATCTGTCTTTGTAACTATATAGGCTTAAACATCATAATATGGTATAGTTGGAATCATTGCAAAGCAATGATAGGTAAATGTACAAGATTTTACAATGTGCATCATTGCAAGACTGCCATCAATGAAAATCTTCACTGTTACATAAAGTATATAATAAAATTATATAATTACTACTATTATATTGTAATATAATATTATATACTATACTATTATATTTATTGTCTTACATTATATAGTACAATAGTATGTTGTAAACTGTTTTGTATTAATGTGACTCATGGGAGATGGCACCATCAGTGCCTGAAACACCAGTTTGCTGCGATCAGCAAATTTTTGGCAGTTTTGTGCTTGCTGTGATGTAATGAAGTAGCCTATAGCAATAAATATCATTATCCAACTCCACCCGCCTTAATGGTGCTTGCATTTAATGAAATAAATATCTACATATTTAACAGTGATGCAAAGAATGCAATTTGAAAGTTTTATCAGATTTTTTTATTTTTTTTTATTTTATGGATTTATGAAGCTGATCATAGCAGCACTGTACTATGTCTGATACATGGCTGCAGAGTTGTGAGTCACTGATAACATGTAGCAAAGTAATCCTAACACACAGAATGTGTTATGTGGTCAGCAATAACTCTGAACTACATAATTGGTGTGAGATATATTAAATTTAGAAAAGTCAATTTATCAAATCGCATTCTAAAACTTAAATAAAGCAGAGTTTATGACTTTGGCCAAAAACCTGCTAATTAGAAGCTTCACTGATAACCCAAGAGAATGGCAAAGTAAATGTAGAAAAAAGTTAATTAACTTCTTAAATCCTCTTCTAGAATTTCAATAGGTGGCAAACTGAAATAGTATTGTGAGTTTCTGTGATTGAACAACAAACACAATTTAAAAGGTTCATTCATTTATTTGAAAACAAAAGTCCACAAGTTATTCTATAAAAACTGCAGAGTCCATAGCATAAAAACTGACATCTTAATATGTAACTATAGCTTGAACAATTTACTTCATTTTAGCAGAAAAATTCATAATTACTGATGAACTAGTTTAAAAACATTATTGCAAAGTTAATTAAAAACAGAAAATCTGCTTAAAAACATATAAAAAACCATTGATTTGATTAAGCCAAATATTATATCTATGAAAGAAGACCTACTTCTCTCTTTTGTGAGTACATGGGTGTTTTACAATCCTTATCCACTTCAATGGCTGCCCCGAGATAAGTCTGGGTAATAAGACTGTTTCTATTTCTTTGCGGCCGTTGGAGGGATTAAAAAGCCGTTTGACACTTGCTCAGACATCTCATATATACAGCTGGGGAAATGTACATGTGTGGTGCAGTCAGTGCCCACTCAAACAATCTAATTACATGTGGATGTGATGATGATTAACGGTGTAATTTATAATTGAATTATGTCATAAAGATACGCAAAACTGCTGTAGAATGATGTTTATAAAACTTAAGGCCAAATTCCTGTAACAAAAACAAGGTCTCAACAGATAAAAGTAAGTAATTAATCTATACTTATAAAAGAGTAGCTTGATTTTCTCATAATCAATGCCGAGCCTCAACCGTTTGCCCTAGAACAATGAAATTTGACAGACATGTTCTTTACACAATGTAGGCACCCACTAAGAAAGGATTTTTGAAAATTCACAACTTAAGAGGGTTAAATGGGGGGTCAAAAGTTTTGGATAATTTCATCTTTTCAGCATAACTCAGCAGGAGTTTTAAATAGAAGCGTCAAATTTGGGATAACAATTCTACTAAAGAATAGTTAAAAATGTATTTCAGGTGATTTTAGAAATTCAACCACTAAGTGGGTTAAATGGGTGGGGGGGGGGGTCGAAAATTTTCGGTGATTTCACATTTTCACCATATTTTATCAGCAGTTTTAGGTAAGAGCATGAAATTCAAGATAACAAATCTACTAAAAAAATAATTAAACATGTATTTCAGCAAATTTTAGAAATTCAACCACTAAGGGGGTTGAATTGGGAGTCTAAAGTTTTAGGTCATTTTGCCTTTTCACCATATCTCAACAACAGTTTTAGTTAAAAGCACGAAATTCAAGATAACAAATGTACTAAAAGTTAGTTAAACACATATTTCAGCAATTTTAAAAATTCAACCACTAAGGGTGTTAAATGGGAGTCGAAAGTTTTTAGTCATTTCGCGTTTTTGCCATATTTCAGCAGCAGTTTTAGATATGAACGTGAAATTCAGTATAACAAATCTACTAAAAAAATAATTAAACATATATTTCAGCGATTTTAGAAATTCATCCATGAAGGGGGTTAAAGTTGGGTTGAAAGTTTTAGGTCTTTTTGCCTGTTCGCTATATCTCAGCAGCATTTTTAGTTAGGAGCTCGGAATTCGGGATAATAAATCTACAAAAAATATAGATAAACATATATTTCAGCAATTTTAGAAATTCAGCAACTAAGGGGGGTTAAATAGGAGGTATATTTTAGATCATTTTGCCATATCTCAGTAGAAATTATAGATAGAATCATGAAACTCAGGATAACAAATCTACTAAAAAAATAGTTAAACACGTATTTCAGCGATTTTAGAAATTCAGACAGTAAGGGGGGTTAAATGGGGGTTGAATGTTTTACGCCATTTGCCATATCTCAGTAGAAGTTATAATTAGGAGTGTGAATTTCGGGATAACAAATCTACTAAAGAATAGTTAAACATGTATTTTAGGCGATTTTAGAAATTCAACTACTAAGGGGGTTAAATGGGGAGGTCGAAAATTTTCTGTGATTTCACCTTTTCACCATATCTTATCAGTAGTTTTGTATAAGAGCATAAAATTCAAAATAACAAATCTGCTATAAAAATAATTAAACATATATTTCAGTGATTTTAGAAATTCACCCATTAAGGGGGGTAAATGGGGGTCAAAAATTTAAGTCATTTCGAATGTTCGCCATATCTTAGCAGCATTTTTAGTTATGAGCTTGAAATCACAGATTCAGGATAACAAATCTACTAAAAAATAGTTGAACATGTATTTCCGCGATTTTAGAAATTCAGCCACTAAAGAGGGTTAAATGGGGTCGAATTTCTTATGTTATTTTGCGATATCTCAGTAATAGGTAGGAGCATGAAATTTAGGATAACAAATGTGTTAGAAAATAATTAAATATGTATTTCAGCAATTTTAGATAATAATCCATCAAGGGGGTCACACTGTGTGTCGAAAGTTTTAGGTAATTGTGAAACATCTCAGCAGCAGTTTTAAGTAAGAATGTGAAACTCTGCTTTACAAATCTACAGAAAAGGTAGTTAATGATGTATTTCAGCAATTTTAGAGCTAGTGAGTTTATGGGCAACCATCGGCTGTGAACCCAATTGCAGAAGATTAGATGAAAAAGAGAACTACTGCTGATTTTTTATTATATACTAGCCGGTCGCTTCCAAGTGGGGCCCAGATACAAAGTACTACTTAGCCCCACCCCTAGATAATCACAGGTAGGGCCCAGTAGTATTTTGTCAGGGGGCTCGTGAAAAAAAGATATTTATGTCGTGAAATCTTTATTTGCTTTTTTATATTCTTATTAGTTATTTTTGTATACTTTTAATTTAAAGTATTTTATTTACATTTTTCTGGTTGCACCTGGCTTGCTGCCCCAAGCGAAATCAGGGCGGTAAGCTGCACTATGTACCTGGGCCCCACTCGAAAACGACGGGCTAGTGTTATAAAAAAGTAATTAAAAACTATTTATGAAGTAAATGAGATGAAAATATCAATGGATGAGGTTAATGGTGATATGATAAAGATATTGAGGCATTGAGAACAGAAAACAATGTATTGCTCCCAACAGAATGCATGTATACATGCTCTTAACAATGAAACAGATGAAAAAGTGTATTTTCTTTTTATAGCAGCCCCCATGCAAAAAATTGGAGTTGATACACGAAATCCATTCAAAAAAAATAGTTCTTATGCATCCCATGAGATGCCTAATTTTTACACGCATAAATTCTTTGAAAAATCATAAACAGAAAAAGCATAATGTGTTGTGAAAAGCACAAATTTCTTCCAATGGCCGTGGGAAAAAATTCTTGAAAAAAATGTGAAATCTGTCCAAAAACCACGAAAAGAACGACGAATTTCATCGAAGCTTCGCTGAAAAAGGCAAATTTTGTCGAAAAATCACAGAAAAAACAAGAATTTCATTGGTGGATCGTGAAAAAAATACAAATTTTGTCGAAAGATCGGGAAAAGACGGCAAATTTCATCAAAGGATCTCGAAAAAATGGCAAATTTCGTCGAAGGATCACAGAAAATGGCTAATTTTGTTGACAGATCGCAAAAAAACACAAATTTCGTCAAAAAAACATGAGTTTCGTTGAAGGATTGCGAAAAAATGCGAATTTCACCAAAAAAACACAAATTTCGTCAAATGGCCGCAGAAAAAATCCAATTTCGTCAAAGGATTGTGGAAAAAACTACTAATTTCGTTAAAGGATCACAGAAAAATGGCCAATTCCGTCGGAGATTCCGAAGAAACGGCAAATTTCATCGTAGGATCGCGAAAAAACGGCAAATTTCGTCAAAGAATTGCCAAATCAGCACATTTCGTCGAAGGATATCACAAAAACGGCAAATTTCGTCGAAGAAACGCCACATTTCGTCAAAGGATCGCCAAAAAATGGCAAATTTTGTCAAGGATCTTGGAAAAAACGGTAAATTTCATCGAAAGATCTCAAAAAGATGGCAAATTTCGTCGAAGGATCTCGAAAAAACAACAAATTTCATCGAAGGATCGCAGAAAAAATGCAAATTTTGTCCAAAGGCCGAGGAAAAAATGCGAAATTCATCAAAGGATCTCGAAAAATGGCTAATTTTGTTGACAGATCATGAAAAAAATGCAAATTTCATCAAAAGGCCGCGGAAAAATGTGAATTTTGTTAAAAAAAACATCAATTTTGTCAAAGGGTTGTGGAAAAAAGTGCGAATTTCATCGAACGTCCAAGAAAAAAATGTGAATTTTGTGAAATAGACACGGAAAAGATGCAGCATCCCTTTAGAAAACAGCAGACACACAAAGTTCTATGCTTGTTGATATAGGCATAGTTTTTAATATGAAACAAGGTACTGAACTAACTTTTGAAAAATCTGGTTAACCCGAACCCAATTTGCAGGAATCTACACTCAGTCTGAAATCGACTCAAATCAAAAGCAAGGTTAATCCGCCCTGCAACAACAGCAAATAGTGCTAAGAGCATAGGCGTAGCTTGACCGGAAATTTTGGGGGGGCTTAAATGTTTATTAAACACACACGCATGCACACATAGCCATATATATAGAGAGAGAGAGAGAGGGGTTTCTTGGTTAAAAATGGCCTCAGTTAATGACGTTGCGGCAATTTTATCACATTGGGTAAAAGTAATTCAGCTTCGATCTTCTAGCCCAATATAATGAATTTTGTCTTCGTTTCAAAAAAGTTTATTTGGAAATCGTACAGCAATTTTTGAATTTTTTGCGAGATGTTTGTGACTTTTAGCGTTTATTCGCGTTTTGTAATCTCTTAACATTTATGTTAGGAATTAAGTTTTATTCTTTTAACACAATTCAGTAAATTTTGTCCTCTGCATTTAAGAAACTTTTCGCGAAATTTTTATGAGATTTTTAGCTTTTTGCTTCGATTTTTTTAAACATTCGTAGGAGAAATCTGGTTTTATTTTTTCAGCAGATATAGTAAATTTTCTACTCTGCTATTTAGTAATTCTTTGCGCTTCGCGGCGATTTTTTTTGACATTCATAAATAGAATCCAACTTTAATTTTTAGTCCAGTATAACAAATTTTATGATCTGCGATTTTTAAATTTTTCACGAATTTTTTATGCGATTTTAAATGTTTTTTAGCGTTCCGCGACGATTTTCTTAAACATTCTCAAAATACATCTGGTTTCAATCCTTCAGCTCAACATATTAAAGCGATTTAACCTTAGCGATTTTGAAATTTTTCATAATTTTTTATGGGATTTTTAGGGTTTTCCACGGTTTGTGGCAATTGTTTAAAATTTATAATACTAATCTGGTTTCAACCTTTTAACCCATTATAGTACATTTTGTCCTCTGCGATTTAAAAATTTTTCATGAATTTTTTTATGATATTTTGCCGCTTTCCGCGTTCTGCTGCAATTTTTAAACACTCGTAAAAAGAATCCAGTTTTAATCTTTCAGCCCATTATACTAAATTTTGTACTCTATATTTTTTAACGTTTCGCGAATTTTTCATGTGACTTTTTGCGTTTTTTCGCATTTCACGGAAGATTTTAAAAGGAATCCAGCTACAATCTTTTAACACAATATAGTAAATTTTGTTCTCTGTGATTTTTGAATTTTTCATGAATTTTTTTACGCGATTTTTTTTTTTTTTTTTTTTTCACGTTTCATGGAGATATTTTCACATTCGTAAAAAAATCTGGTTTCAAACTTTTAGTCAACTAGAATAATTTTCTTTCTCTTTTCAAAAAGTTTATTCGGAATTAAAAGAATGATTTTAACGATGGCTTTAATTTTTCATGCGATTGTAACAGTTTTTTTCGCATTTCACGGCAATTTTTTAACATTCGTAAAAGAATTCCAGCTACAATTTTTTAACCCAATGTAATAAATTTTGTTCTCTGCGATTTTTAAGTTTTTCGTGTTTATTTTTTACAGTTTTTACGCGTTTTGCGGCGATTTTTCTAACATTCGTAAAGAAATCTAATTTCAGTCTTTGAATACAATATAGTAAATTTAATCTTATGCAATTTTTGAATTTTTCATGAATTTTTTTATGGGATTTTTTTTCCACGCTTTGTGGAGATATTTTTACATTTGTAAAAAGAATCCGGTTTGAATCTTTTATCCCAATATAGTAATTTTTTTTCTGTTTTCAATAAAGTTTATTCGTAATCCGTACAATGATTTTAATTTTTCCTGCGATTTTAACGTTTTTTCGCGTTTCGCAGCAATTTTTTAACATTTGTTACAGGTATCGGGGTTTCAACCTTTCATCCCAATATAGTAAATTTTGGCCTCGGTAATTAAAAAAAAATGAGATTTTTAGCTTTTTTTCGCATTCTGTGGCGGCGTTTTTTAAACATTCATAAAAGGAATCCTTTTTCAATATTTCAGCCCAAATATAGTAAATTTTGTCATTTGAAATTTTTGAATTTTTTGAGATTTAAATCGCATAAAAAATTTTATGCGGTTTTTCGTGTTATCGGCAATTTTTTAACACTTGTAAAATGAACCCGTTTTCGAACTTTTAGACCAATATAGTATATTTTGTGAATTTAGTATATTTCGCGAATTTTTTAGTGTTTTTTCGCCTTTTGCGGCAAGTTTTTGACTTTTTTTCCCCGAAACGAAAAGAACTAACTCCCTGTTAAATGTTGCTCTGCTGAGACTAAATTAAAATTGAGAAGAATACAAAATCGTCGTAACACGAACTACGATGTTCAAAATATTAAACTAATCTGGGTCGAAATAAAGAATCACAAAAATCCAAGGTTAGTTTGATTCAAGACCAGAGCAGACGTAGCCTGCACGTGTGTACGTTGTTGACGGCAGTTGGACCAGGTTAATTTAATTCGAGGTTCACTTTGAAAAATAACCGACCAGGGAAATGAGGAAAGCTCCACTAGTTCATTTTATTGAAATTAATATTTTTGCAATAAATATAATAAATAAAAGACATTTATCAATCTTCTAAGACATTTAAAATAAGTTTAATCAGCATTTTTAAGATGTTCTAATCATTTAACCTATTTGCGCCTGGAAAATTGTACCTTGGATAGCAACGGTTTTGCTTAAGAGCCTACATCAGTCACGAAAAAAACACGCAAGCTAATGTTAAGTCTATGGGAAGGTTCTTGCGTGATTTCTCGCTCGCATTTTAATATTTTTAAATGATTCTTTTTACATAGGATAGCTGACGTCGATCTCTAACGTTGTTAGTTTTTACTTTTTCGATTTTGGTTCCAGTTTTTTTATATAAGGGTACTTTCACTTTCAGAACCAGTTTCAACCGGTTCCAAAATTAAAAATGTCCGCTTATAAAAAAACTGAAACTAAAATCAAAAAAGTAAAAACTAACAACGTTAGAGATTGACCTGAGCTATCCTATGTAAAGAGAATCATTTAAAAATATTAAAATGCGAGCGAGAAATCACGCAAGAACCTTACCATAGACTTAACATTAGCTTCAGCGTTTCTTCGCGTGACTAGCGTAGGCTCTTAATAGAGGTATTTCTGGAACGGAACGTATTACCATCGTTTACCAAGGTATGGCTGTATTTTAACTTTAAAAATCTCATTCAAGAAGGCTCACACTTTGAGAGAAAAAAAAATCATAACCGTCTCGTACCTCAAAAATGCGAAGGTATAGTAGAAGATTAAGTGCCGTCAATAAAATAAATAATACTAAATAAGAGAGGGGAACATATTTAATTATGCACAAGTCATACTACCAATAGTGGAATGCCTTTATAGTAGAGGTTTGCACGGGCCGGAATTTCCTGGACCGGGCTGATGTAAAAACTTAAAGTTCGGCCAGGTCCGTGCAAAAATCAATGAAATCTGGCCCGACCCGAGTCAATTTTTACAAAAAAAATCTGATTTTTCTTAAAATAAAGATTATTTTAAAGAATACTGCTTACACATTTATGGGAAATTTTTACAGTATATATCAGACTATATCTCCACAAGCTATATAATACAGGATACCAACATTAATGATCACTTAGATTCTTATCTATTACATTCAATTATATACTCATTAAAAAAATAGTATAGTTTAGAATAAAAGAAAAAAGATGATTACAAACATAACTTTTGAAGCTGTATATTTAAAAAAATGAAGATTTAAAAAAATATTTCTCTGTAATTTATTAAAGTATATTTCCAGAGATTCCGTTGCAGACCTTCGTCATCTCTATTATTTAAAAAACGTCTGCCCGACACGTCCTGGGAATAATTAAGTCACGGATCGGCCGAGAATTTAGAACCAAAAAAACTATTTTCTCTGCTTTGTCCGCCCCTTTTAAATTTGTTATATTGTGCCAGTCGACCGCTTAATTTTATTTCTCTGCCTTTTCCGGTTCGATTATTTTTTTCTAGATCCGGTCCATTAAAAAAGTTGTTTTTATTCTCCTGTCCCGCCCCGTCACGAGCCAGACCCGGGCTCGTGCAGACCTCTACTTTATAGAAGGATTTTTGAAAGGAAATGTCTCGATTTTTTCATTAACGAACAAGTCAATTCTGATAAACTTTCCCTCATACCATTTCGCCCAGCTCAGATTTGAACCAGCAATTTTTGGTACCACATTCATTACTTCAAAGAAAAAGAGCTGAGCTGTCTATTGATCTGACATCTGAATAAATAAAAAATAAAAATGAAGAAATATAAAATGAAAATAAAAGTAGTTATGTCATTTTGACTTTGGGTCAATACTAGACAAGTCCTAATTGACTGTATCACATTTTAGAAATTGTTGTTCAGAAAGTTGGGGGGGCACGTGCCCCCCCGAGGCTACGCCTATGGCTGAGAGAGGATCCCCCCGCCCTGCTGTGACCTTTCAGAAAATATTTTTTTTAATTCAGAATCACTCTTGAAACATCCGTTCCAAAGAAAATGTTTGATTCCAACACTGATCTATGCTGACAAATAATTCAATGGGAAGTTTAATCAAAGAACAAAAAGTGCCCCTTTACTCAACCAAAGTTTTCTTTTATCAAACAAAAATGTCCTTTTCAATAAATCTGGCCTGCCCCTTTAAAAAGAAATGCTAATATTAGCGATACTTATCTTCTACACTCAAATAATCATTATTTTATAATTAAGCATTTATATAAATAAAGTAAAGAAAATTTCTCTTAAAAGTTTTTTTTTAAATATCTTATTTGAGTGGGAAATACTGGTTTTAATTATTCATTATTTAATTATTATCAAAACAATAACTACTGCATTTCTCTTTTCCAAATAAACAATTTTCACTTATTCTTTTCAAATATGAATTTGAATTATTATGGATAGTGGCCCGCTTTTATAAAAAACGGACCCAGAAATTTGAAAGTCCTGGGTCCCAGGGACCCAGGATTTTTAGGATTCAGCGACATCACTTAATTATGTCAATGTTGCAGTCAATATCACCAATCTCATTAAGCACATATAATAGACATAAAAATAAATATCTATCGCATTAAATAATATAATATTCTATGTTAATAAGGATATATTACAATGTTTCATTGCAAATTCATATCAATGTTTATAACAATTTCTTACAATGCCTCACAAGAATAATAACTTTTTGATTTATGCCTTACATTATAGACCACATTTTCAAAATTACTTTCAATAATTCATCAAAAACATTTTTTTCCTAGGTATTTTGTGGAGTAAAGTTAAATGTTCCCCCACCTGACTGCTAGCAGAGTTAAAAATTTGTTGGTTGTTTTGAGGTTATGGGTCTGTGTTTACTTATACCTTGAGGCCATATTTTCTTTATAGGTAAACACATTAAGTACTTCATATGAATAAACTGATATATACAGGGTGCTTCACAGATTATAGAAAAAGAAAACATTGAATAACTTTTGAATGGAAAAAGATTTTTATTTCCGGATTTACACATGCAGGGAAATTAAAAGATGAGGATCTTAAAATGTTGGCCATCTGAAGAGATAATGAAATGAAGTCTTTGCTTGAAATTCGCGATAACCTGCTTGAGTTGATCTGTTGGAATCAACCTTATCACACTCATTATCACTGTTTTCATCTCTTCTATGGCTTTTGGTTGATCTCTATAGATTTTATCTTTAACATAGCCCTATAAAAAGAAGTCTAGTGGTGATAAGTCAGGACAAAAAGAAACCATAGCCAAAGCAATTTGGGAAGCCTCTTACGATGACACGATTGTCATAATGACTTCTGAATAAGTCCAGAACATCTCTTTTTGAATGTGGAAGAACTCCATCCTGCTGAAACTATGTGCCTTGGATCCAGTGTTTGTGGTAGGCATCAGGAATGAACATCATTGTCAAGAAGTCGAGATAGTGTTCAGAATTTACTCTCTGGACAAAAGAATAAGGACCCAAAATGCCATCAGCAGACAAACCATACCAAACAGTACCTTTTGTGGATTAAGAGGCTTGGCAATGACAAATTCTGGCTTCTCGCTGCCTCAAACCCGATGATTGACATAGCCATCCAACCAGAAGTGTACGTCATCAGAAAAAAACAATATCGCCACAGTTGAAACCATTTTGCACATGATGTTGGTGAACTCCAGTCTTTTTTCAATATCATCTGGGCCAAAAGGTTGTCCTAACTGAATTTTCTAAGAGAAAATGACAAGATCTTTGCAGACTTCCCCATGCTGTGGCTGTACTGACATCATGTTGATGACTCTTCCTCCATTATTGTTTTAGCAGCGGTGATGTTTTCGGATATCCTTGCTGTCTTTTGTTTGGTCTTCATGCCCACTTTGTCATCAGCCAGGGGCGGATCCAGAAAATTTTCACAGGGGGGTCAAGTTTCAGTGGCCAGCGTTATACCTTCTACTTATAAAATTATCAGTTAAGTGGAAGAAGAATGAAGTATCATTTAAACCTGTTTTAAAATATAATATATTACACCGAAATTAATAAATTTTCATGAAATAATATTAAATTAACCATTAAAAATTATATTAATATTAAATTAATACATAAATTACAAATTATAATAAAATTATTAAATTAACTTTTAGTAACCAATTTGTTATCATTTTGTATGAAATATATAAATATACAATTTATTAATTCTATAATATGTAGTTAATACAGAAATGTTAACATTCTTCAATTAAATAAAATTAAACGTTTTCATATTTAAGATGTGGAGAACACTTTTTATTGCAATGAAAAAATTAATGATAAAACATTGCTGTATTATCTTAAAAATACTGCATTTGCAATTTCCTGTGATGCTTCATTGCGAATTTGTTTAATACTTCTTCAGGGTGAATTTCCTTATCGCGATGAATGTTAAGCGTTGCTAAACCGTTTAGCCTTTCTTCTTTCATATTTGACCTCAAGTAAGTTTTTACCAGTCTTAATGTTGAGAAATACCGTTCACTGGTACAGGTTGTAACAGGAAGGACACATAAAATATGGAGAAGATCTTGATATTCGTGTAAAATTCTGAAGCGTGTAATATACTTTCACTTGCACTGCGTGGAAGTTCGGTCTCCGGTTTGTTTTTCCATTGCCGCTGCCATAAGTCTATTTCTCCTCGTAATTCAGAAAATGTTCCTGAATATCTTTCTTGTAAGGTTCAGTTGCATTAATTAAAGTTTCAGTATCCTCATTGGCAAATGCCGGGATTAATCCATGTAATGCAACGATATTTGACTGTTCAACAGTGGAAAATCTTGTTACCAACTCTGATATGATAAAATCCATAAATGGCAAAAATAAATTAAATTTGTAATATTCTTCAGGGTTTGACGCTGCAGTATTGGATCTGTGGTGCTGTGTTTTTACAATTCTCGGAATAGTAATTTCAATGGAATGTTTAGTTGCTACTTTCGATGCTTCGTCTTATATTTTCGAGTAACTTGATGATGAATTTCGATAATCATTTAAAGTATCGACAACATGCTTTACCATATCATAGCATTACTTCAAATCTAACGAAGGGCTTTGCAAATTATGAGATAAAGAAGTAGTTAAACTCAAGATGGAGAAATGATTTACACTGCAATAAGGAAATCAAATCGCAGAACTGATGCTATTAAAGATGCGGATTTGGAGGAAGATTCTTCTGCATCTAATAATTCTAGAAAGCACACAATGGCATCAAAAACTTGTATAACTTGTATAAATTGCGTCGTGGCGTTCAATCCACCGAGTTTCACATAGTTTTGAGAGCTTCAATCGCATTTCTTGAGGATGATGCTCTTGCATTTCCTCTCGCATCCAATTCATTCTTTTAGCGGATTCCCTAATTGCATTGATGACTTCTTTCATGACACCAACAGCGTTTCTAATACTGCGTAATGAACAGGCTTTAGATATGGCGAGATTTAGTCTGTGAGACGCGCAATGTATGTAAATAGCAAGTGGCTGCTTTTCTTTTATGCGTGCTTGCACCCCTTTGAATTTTCCAGCCAAATTTAAACTATCGTCGTAACCTTGTCCTAGTATATTTTCAATTTTTAATCCTAATTTCTTTAGATTTTCTTCAATTAGGTCTGCAAGGATGAATGTCCATCTGGGAGTGAACAAAGCGCCAAGTAACATTGGTCCAGAGAACGAACCCACTCTCTTTTGTGTGACGACCTGAGCAGAGCGGGAATATATTACAGGACCAAGAAAAAAATGGTTAACATTGATTTCCTATATTAATTTTTCGGAACTGTAAAAAATGTGTAAAATAACAAAAAATAATAAGAATTAAAAAAAAAAACCTTTTGCTAAAAAGTTCTGGCCGCGCCACTAATAAGAGTGTTTCTCATCACAGGGGGGTCAGCTGACCCTTTGACCCCCCCCCCCTCTGGATCCACCACTGTCATCAGCCATTGAACCTGTTCGTTCAAACTTGGCAATTAACGCTCTTAACATGCTTGAAGATGACTTTGGCCTATTTTTAGCCACTAAACCACTTCCTGAGTATTTTGACAGGTCTCTGGTCAAAAAGATAAAGCGTTTTGACTAAAAAACATGCTCTTCGATTGAATGTCTGTACATTTTGAAAACAAAATATTCTTCAACAGTAACCAGAGTATATAAATAATTTTAATTTGGTTCCTGCACATGCATGTACGATTTCACATCACTAGCTCCACCTGTTGAAGAGTTATTCAACTAAAAGGTTTGCTATACCCTGTGAAGCACCCAGTACTAAACTTTAAACAGAATTAAATACAATGAAAATGTGATTATGCAAGTTAAGTATTAGCAAGTTTGAGCAATTTGTGCAAGTTTGTTGGTATGTTTAATTTTCACTAAACTTGAAAAAGGATTTCTTAAATATGAGAAATATAAGGAAAATTATAAGCTTTGTTTTGGCATTTATCCCAGTGATGTAGGTATTGAGTGGATTGAAGTAAGCTGAACAGTAGAGCCCTGTAGCAAAAACAGTGCAGCATGGCAGCGGGTGCTGTAGATTATTTTAAACTTTTCAGATTAATCTAACAGTCTAAAAAAAAGGCTGAGCTTTAAAAAAAATTGCTAAAATTTACTTTGCCTCTAGATTTATTTATTTATTTATTGAATAATTTTATTATATTTTCTTTGTAAATGTAAATTTTGCTTATTTCATGGGTCACTATTACTTATTGTGATAGTAGGCTTGGTACAGCATTGTCCGTTGCAGATAAATTTTGTTTTGCTGCAGATTGATACAGATAATTCTGCTACTGGGAAGGTAGAGTTCACATAATTTTTATTTTCATTATATATAATCTTGAGACAAACTTTACTGTGCAAAATTAACTTTCAATTTATTTACACATCATAACAATTTCCAATACATTCGTTGACACATCATATCTTATACTTTAATAAGATTTAAATTCTAGACTTAAACTACTTTTAACCTTTATTGCATGTACATTTTTGCATTTGTTCATGAGAAACATTATTAAGAAGATATATGGAGGAAGAATACTGGCACTGCAATGCATCTAAATTAGCAGCACACATCCACGAGCCAATCAGGGGTGACTATGCAATTGCATTTGTCGTCTGAAATGAACATATTTGCATAATTAAATACCTTTGAGATTAAATGTCAGGTGGTGGCTATACACCTGAAAATAACCAGAACCTAAATAAAATACTTTTAATAAAGGATAGATAACATTAAAAATTTATTGAATTAATTTTGAAAAAGAATGATTTGCAATCACAGGAAAAATAGCTGAATGTGAGTTGTGGCACCTGAACAACTCAACCTATGCGATCAGATCAAAACAAATGATCGAACATGATAGTGATGTAAGAAATTTATAATAAACTTATGAAATGAAAAATATTAAGTCCAGAAATAAATAAAGAAAAAAAAATTAATTGGACTTTTAATTACAGTTGATTAAATAAAATATAAAAACATTTAAATTACAATATATAATAGATGTATCGCACCACAACCATAACACTTCATCAGTACAAACATCTGCTGTCGAATGACACTAGAAAAGACACAGAAAAAACCATAAATAGTTAAACATTTAGTAAAATAGTGTATTCACCTGGTATATTACAAGATTCATTTAGTGTGAAATCCTCTATGCGTGGAAACCAACCCTCCAGAAAAACTCTCTCATAATAATTCTTGCATCCCATTTTTACAATCCCTGCATTTTCAAATTGTGGAATACGGTCTGTCTCAAGGGCATGATGTACAATTTTAGAATTCAATCTTCCATTCCGAAATACAGATATGTGCTCACCAATTTTAGTCTCAAAAGATCAGCCGGTTTTACTGATGTATTTACAACTTACAGACTTAAAAAATGTTTTCTTATTTTAAATCCAGAAATAAAGTTAAGTTATAAAAAATAGAAGAAATAAATGGGAAATAGACAAATTCTGTTTTGCATATTTTCTTTACATAAATTTGATAAGATATGATTTGATGTGATGGTGAGCTGTGCCTTGTTTTTTATTATACCACTTAGCAGAACTCCACATTCTTTCAACATTTTGTATGTGAACACCTGTTGTTGGATCAACAAAATTGTACATAAGGTTCAGAGTAAAGTGATTGTAACCTGCTTTTTCAAGCTCCTCTGAATTGTATCCTTTCGAGCATTCATTGTAGATTGTTCATGCATGTTCTACATGTTCACATTTTTTTTTCCATGTGTGTACTAGCATCTCTATTTGAGATTTGAATGAGAAAGCATTTTCCCAGGATATGCCTCCAAAAATCTACTATTGTGGGAGTAAACTGTTGCTGTTGTTTTTTCAACATACTGACAAATTTTCATTGATCTTAACAGTTTTATTGGTACCACCAAACTGGACATTAAATCTTTGTATTGAATGTAGAGAACACACTTCTCTAAACTAATCAAATCGTTGCATTTTAACCAATATTTGTTTATTACACCAATTTATGGGTGTTAATTTCTCTGCCCAACAGTATATAAACCTTAAAGCAGTTACAAACAGTATTCTTGAAGCACTAAACCAATTTCCAACACAGACACACTTTTTTTTTTACAGCTTTTTACATTTGATCTATGTATAGTTTCATCATTAATAACATACTAGCTGGCTTCGCCCGCTAGCGCGCCCCTAATTTACATCAGTGCCTCGAATCTTGTAAAACCTCGAACTGAACGAACCTCCGACCCGGGTCCCCGCTGCCTTCGGCACCGTATACCAGTCGTGCTACGCACACACCGGTTAATCCCTTAATTTGCACATTGAATTGCACAAACCTCTAATGGAACGAACCTCTGACCCTGGTCCCCGCTGCCTTCGGCACCGTATACCGGTCGTGCGACGCACGCACCGGTTAATCCCTTAATTTGCACATTGAATAGTACAAACCTCTAACGGAACGAACCTCTGACCCTGGTCCCCGCTGCCTTCGGCACCGTATACCGGTCGTGCAATGCAAGCACCGGATAATCACTTAAATTGCACATTAAATAGTATAAACCTCTAACTGAACGAACCTCCGGGTCGGGTCCCCGCTGCCTGCGGCACCGTATAGCAGTCGTGCTGCGCACGCGCTGCAGTATATGTTAGTTCCACCTTCCACCACCAGGTGGTGCAAACTGATTATACGATCATATCTGAAATCGTTAAGGCTTTTGATGTCGAGTCCAATGAGTCATACCCCGTCGTAATCCGGACCATAGAAACAGAGATAATAAAACGCCCCCTGGTGGTGAAAAACGAACTAAAACCGATAAGCTCTAATATCCTCTATCGATGTCGAGTCAATTGAGCCAAACCGCGTCGTGATGTGACCCATAGAACCCGAGTTGGCTGAAAAATCCTTTAATTACACCTTCCACCACCAGGGGGCGCAATGTGTTCTATACGAACATGACCGAAATCTGTAAAGCTGTCGAAATCCAGTTGAAAGAGCCAAACCCCGTCATAATCAGGCCCGTAGAACCCGATTTCTGGAAGCGCCCCCTGGTGGTGAAACTTGGAACTGAAATATGTAAGCGCTATCGATATCGAGTCGAATGAGCCAAACCACGTTCCGATTGGACTCAAAAAACTCGAGATATTGTGAAATACAAATATAAAATCTGATATTATTATTCGAAAAGAGTGGCATAAACTCAGCCACTTTTTAAAATGTTATAGAGGGTAAACCTCTAACTGAACGAACCTCCGGCTCGGGTCCTTGCTGCCTGCGGCAGCGTATAGCAGTCGTGCTGCGCACGCGCTGCAGTATATGTTAGTTCCACCTTCCACCACCAGGTGGTGCAAACTGTTTATACGATCATAACTGAAATCGTTAAGGCTTTCGATGTCGAGTCAAATGAGCCATACCCCGTCGTAATCCGGGCCATAGAAACAGAGATAATAAAACGCCCCCTGGTGGTGAAAAACGAACTAAAACCGATAAGCTCTAGTATCCTCTATCGATATCGAGTCGAATGAGCCAAACCGCGTTCCGATTGGACTCGTAGAACTCGAGATAATGTGAAATCAAAGTATAAAATCTGATATTATTATTCGAAAAGAGTGGTATAAACTCAGAAACTTTTAAAACTGTTATAGAAGATCCTTATTACTTTAATTATGATGTTTGGAATCAGTTTGGTGGAAATCCGTAACACAGTTTCTTAGTTATAGAAACGGACCACAGTTAAAAGAAAAAATCCGGAAAGCGGGGGGGGGGGGATGACACTGCTTTTCCTTAAATGACTGATTTAGGCTACCGGACTTCTTGTTCAGAGACAGGGCCCTGTAGAAAAACTTAAAACTGAAACAAAAAAAAAACGATAACGGGCGAAGCCCGCTTTTCCCTATCATAATATCTGGTTGCCACTCTAAAACAAAAACTTACTCGTAATGCAGTTTTTAGACGCGGCCTACTTCTTAAAATCCTAATATCTAGCCGGCACTGTAATAGAAATCTTTCTTTTGCTTTAATTATACAAATAACGATGATTAATTATACAATAAAATAATATATCGGCTCCTAATAAAGATATGAGAATAATTTTTAGATATTCTGAAAGCAGAATCCATTTTGCATCGCCCTGTCAAAGTTTGGAATTACTGCGCCCCTTAGATTCGGAGATGGGCCCCCCCCCCCTCTGAAAAAACGCAGTTGAAAGTCACGTGACTATTTTATCTCTTTCAGAAATGACTTATTCACAGACGATTTGTCTCCGTTGAAGGTTGGAATAGAAATAAATTCATTTGCGGTGTCATTAATGAGTTTTAATTGATATCTTTAAAAATTACTGGTCGATTTTTACGAATTTTTTTTGTTGAATTCGCGATTTTTTTATACACGTGTTAGCAAATTTTCGTGAATGTAGAGTGGAGCGATTTGATCTCGGATGTGTCAACCCGGCATTCTTTACGGCAACCTTTTTCCCATCTGGGGTCAATGTTGGATGTCTGGTCAGTTTTTGGCCGAAATAAAGAAAAGTTACCGAATTTCAAAAAATTTGACATTTTGGAATGACAAATATCGGCCGCGTGTGTACCCCGATTTTCGGATCGATACCTCCGGTAGATTTTTTTTATTCGATAATGCGTTAAAAAGCGACAATTTGGATGTCTGCGATTATCAAAACAGAAATTTTTTTCAATTCTTTTTCAAGTTCGGTTTCGGTCGGTAATTAAAACAGTTTTGTCGATTAATAACTCCCCGGGTCCGGGTCGGACACCCGACCTGGCCAAACTTGAGCACCGCGCCTTTTTTCTGAATTTTTCGGTCCGCGTCCGCCGTCCGTGCGTCGATTTGTCCCGGAGCCTTTGCGTGTACACAGGGGAATGCACAGACAGACAGAAAGAAACACACACAGATGTATACCGACATTAATAGTATTGACTAGCTGGCTCCGCCCGCTAGCAGGCCCCTAATTTACATCGGTGCCTTGAATTGTAGAAAATCTCGACTCTTGTAAAACCTCGAACCGGACGAACCTCCAACAAGGGTCCCCGCTGCCTTCGGCATCGTATACCGGTCGTGCTACGCACGCGCCGGATAATCCCTTAATTTGCACATTCAACAGTACAAACCTCTAACCGAACGAACCTCCGACCCTGGTCCCCGCTGCCTTCGGCACCGTATACCGGTCGTGCTACGCACACACCGGATAATCCCTTAAATTGCACATAGAATAGTATAAACCTCTAACTGAACGAACCTCGGGCTCGGGTCCCCGCTGCCTGCGGCACCGTATAGCAGTCGTGCTGCGCACGTGCTGCAGTATACGTTAGATTACTTTAATTATGATGTTTGGAATCAGTTTGGTGGAAATCCATAACATAGTTTCTTAGTTATAGAAACAGACCACAGTTAAAAGAAAAAAGCGGGGGGGGGGCGATGACACTGCTTTTCCTTAAACAACTTATTTAGACTACCTGAGTTCTAGTTCAAAGACAGTGAGCTGTAGAAAAACTTAAAACTAAAAAAAAAAGAATCGGTAACGGGCGAAGCCCGCTTTTCCCTAAAAATACTCGTAATGCAGTTTTTAGGTGCGGCCTACTTCTTAAAATCATAATATCTAGCTGGCACTGTCATAAAATCTTTCTTTTGCTTTAATTATACGAATAATGATGATTAATTATACAATTAAATAATATATTGGCTCCTAATGCAGATATGAGAATAATTTTTCGATATTCTGAAAGCAGAAACAATTTTGAGTCGCCCTGTAAAAGTTAGGAATTACTGCGCCCCTTAAATTCGGAGATGGGGCGCCCCTCTGAAAAAACCCAGTTGAAACCCACGTGACCTCCGTCAGAGAAAATGCGCCTCGACTCTGGAAAATCGATCCAGACGATCGTCTGGCAACGTGTCTGCGATCTGGCGTTCGCAGTGCCAAGAAATGAAAAATTATTTCTTATCGATCGATTTTTAAAGGATTTTTTCGGTTCTAATCGTCGTACTGAAATGATTTTTCGAATTTATGGAAGCAAATGCTCTCCTGAATCTGTCTGTCCTATTTCCGAATTTCTGGACCCCCGACTTCCGAAGATACCGGTCGGTTTAAAAACCCGCGCTGTGGTTTGGGGCGCTTAATTTGCTCCGAGGCGAACCTGCTGCCTTTTCGTTCCCCGACCCGAGAGACCGGCAACCCTTGCCGAAGGCGAAAATTTGTGATTTTCCTTTCTTTTCCAAGTTCGGTTTCGGTCCGTAATTAAAACACTTTTGTTGATTAATAACTCCCCGGGTCCGGGTCGGAATCCCGACCCGATCGAAACTTGAGCACCGCGCTATTTTTCTGAATTTTTCAGTCCGCGTCCGCCGCCGGTGCATCGATTAATCCCGGAGCCTTTGCGTGTACAGCGGGGAGTGCACAGACAGACAGAAACACACACAGACGTTTACCGTTCTTAATATTAGGGACTGTTTCATATTATAGCCCTTTTCACATAGTTGATTGTTGGGAAAAGCCCTTGCTTTTGAAAAAAATAGATTGCATCCATTTCAGTACTATGTAAATCAAAGATTATTTCTATAGTTATAAAAATAAATACAGGCGATTTTAAGAAAAACTATACAACATTTAATTTTAAAAAATCATATGATTGTGTTCTGGAACATCAATTCAAAAGCAATATGACAATAACATAAACACATTCTGTTTCTTTAGGACTGCAAATCACATGACGTAAAACCTAACTAAAAACTTTAAAACTTAAATAGGCAATATATCTCTGTCACTTGGCGATTCATCTTCGGGGTGTCTGCAATAACAAAGAAGTACCAAAAAAATCATCAGGATGGGATCTTTTGAGCTAATTAAAGAGTTTGGTCCAATAGTTGAATCCTGGACATTGTATACTGAGCATCTAAATCAATTTTTTATAGTGAAGAGGCCAACCGCCATAGAGTTATTTTTCTTATAGTTGGCAGCCCAATTACTTACATTTTATTATGTAATTTGCTTTCACTGACAGAGCAGACTACAAAAATACTAGCAGAAATAATTTTAGTACTAATCACATCAGCACCATCAGTAATAGTGGAAAGATACAAATTTAGCAGTCGTGTGCAATAGGCTGGCAACTCAGTGTCTAATTTTATCGCTGAATTATGCGTTTGGCCAAACACTGCAACTGTGGAACATCATTAGACAAAATGTTTCATGATTAGATTGTATGTGACATCCAAGATGAATGAATCTAAAAGCCATTTAACCCTAATAAGAGCTACGAGATCGTGGTGACCGTGAAAATGGTAGGAAGAGATGCAAGTAATCTACAGATGTCATCAGGATCTGAAGTAAACAAAATTATCTATAAAAGTTCTGATAATATGTCAAATCCATGCATTTTAAGTCACAACACAGGGGTGTCTAGTACAGAGAAATGCAACTGAGGCAGAGAAGCTCACCTGTCAAGTGGATGCAGATTCAAATGTTCAACCTGCCACTGCTGTAAAAAATGTGCCACATTGCAAAAGTGTGACAGTCAAAGTAAAAAAAGCCATGGTATTCGGATATATAATTTGCAAGTTGAAGGATCTGAAAATAAATTATTGATGTCATATGCATTATTCAACATAACAGGGATGGAAAAAGGCCTGTTCCCAGCTAAAATGCTCATAGAATGCTTAAATATATAACAAATCCTAACACCCAGCAATAATATACTTCATTAATTGCTAAAAGGTGTTAAATAAAAACAGTAAAAAAGTTTTTATATCTAAACTGTCTACATGTTTTGGCTTTTGTGAAGCTGGAACACATAGCCAGTTTATATATATATATATATATATACAGGGTGTCTGAAAAGTCTAGAAACAGTCGAATAACTCGAGAAATATACATCAGATTAAAAGACGGAAAAATGCATGTTCAATATTTTTGAAAAATCTACTTAGGTATATCAAAGCTGTCCCTCAACTCTTCCCCCTGAGGAGAAAGGAGGATCAACTTTGAAATCTTAAATGATGATTTTTTATTGCAGATTCGGATTCTACGGGGAAAAATATGGAACTTGTATATTGAACATTTTCTTCACAAAATCGTAGATGGCGTTGTAATCAAGTGAAATGCAGTGAGAATCATTTCCATTGAAATGTCTGAAAACAGTCGAATAATTCAAGATATATACATCAGATTGAAAAACAGTATGCTTTCAATATTTTAGAAAAATGACAAATTTTATGTCCTAAATAGATTTTTCTAAAAATAGTTTTCCATTTTTCAATCCGATGTATATTTCTCGAGTTATGTGACCATTTCCAGATGTTTCAATGGAAACGATTCTCACTGCCTTTTGATTACAGTGTCATCTACAATTTTCCGAAGAAAACGTTCAATATAAAAGTTATGTATTTTTTCAAGTAGAATCCGAATCTGCAATAAAAAAAGGGGGGGAGTTATCATTTAAGATTTCAAAGTCCCCCCCCCCCTTTTCTCTCCAGGGGCAAAGTTGGGGGCACAACTTTGATATCCTTAAATAGATTTTTCAAAAATATTGAACATGCATTTTTCCGTTTTTCAAATCGATGTATTTCTCATGCTATACGACCGTTTCCAGACTTTTTGGACACTCTGTATATATATATATATATATATCGTTTTTATTTAACTCTTTTTAGAGTTTAATTAAGTCCTGTGCTCCTTTCTCTTTGATGCATTTACATGTACAAGGTGGTCATAATTCAACTGACGGTACTCAGAGTGTTCTGTAGCGCGATCTAATTGCGAGAATGACGCCAAATTTTGTAGGAAGATTCCGCGAAAAAAAAATTAGTTCCAAAAGTCACCGCCAGGGGAATATGTAGCGCTATGTATTCGAAAAAGAGAGTTTCAAAAAATGAAGAATCAATACTGAAATAAAATTACCGTTTATTTAACGAATTTAGCAATTTTATCCAAGCTTAAAATGGTAACAGTTTATAAAAAGCTAAAAATTTACATAAACACTGCTAAAGTTTCTTTATCTGCAATTTCACTTACAGAGCCCCAAAGAAAGCAACAGCAGCAGACGAAATTCTTTATTCAAATTTCACGTTACATCTTTTGGCCCAGTGCCAGCTTGTTCAGCTTTAAAAGGTAATGTGTTACTGTTAGAAGCCATTTCATTGAAAGTTATCTTTCATAATGTCTCCTTCTTTAGTCGAGCGAGCTCTACTAGTCAAATTCTTTTACCGCAACCAGTGCAATGCGCCTGCCGCTCTTCGTGCTTTTAGAAACCCCCAAAAAATGCGTAAAGGTAACGGTCCTTTGTCAGTTAATGGTTTAAAAGCAATGGTTGAGAAGTTTGAGAAAACAGGTTCTTTAAATGTTCAGTCAGGCAGAGGACGAAAACCCGTATCACAGGATACAATCGAAGAAGTGGCAACGGCGATTGTCGACAGAACACCAGACAATATTGCTACCACTTCCAGCGCTCGTGGGATAGCTCGGAATCTGGATATGCCTTATTGTATGGTATGAGATGTATAGATTATTCTATTTTTTTCGAGCGGAATCCTACTGAAATATGGGAAATTTGCACCCCGGAATTTACCTTTTTAACTTTTAAATTAATGATAAAAACAAGGGGTTTAAGGATTTTTTTAAATTTTTGATTATAAGCCCTCCTCCTAAATTTAATTGTTTTTGCTTTTGAAAAGTGTTAGGGGGGGGGGGGAGGCTTACAATTGGCATTTTACGGTGGATTATGCATTTTGCGTATGTACTTCGTTTGATGCAGTTTCATTAAATCAACATACTATTGTTTTATTTGCACTAAACCTTTTGGAAACCATTTTTTAAAACCGCATTATATAGCATTTTTGTGATAAATATCCAGTTAACTCGCCAACAGGGTAACTAAATCTAACTACCTATGTACATAGAAAAAATATTTTATTATACAGGGTGTCCACGTATAACCTGACCTACCTTTATTTTTGCAACCGTTGGTCCTAGATGCATACTTCCAATTACAAAAATGGTTTAAATAAGGTAAAGAATTATTTTTAAAGCGATTTGGGTCAAAAAAACATTTATTAAAAAATTACGAAATTTAAATTTTTATACGGTCTCCCGGTCCTATAAGTGATATAATAATAATGTTGTGATATAATACAATATGTACTGAACATATAAGAGGATAAAAATAACAGAATTTTTGTTAAATTAAAGGATGAAAAACAACAGCCTCAATTAAGATTTTAAAATGCTGTTAGATTACACTGTCTTTCAAATTATGGGTTGTGCCATGTTTTTTAGCTTTTGAAAATTGATTCTAATGTATTTTTTAGCGCTGAATCCGAAAATGACCTTCATTTTAAACCATCACGTCAGGATTTTTCTCAAATCGAAAATTTCAAAGTTAAAATTGATCTCCCTCCCCCCCAACCTCATCGGACCCCTGAGCTATTTAGTTGTAAAAAACCCGCATAAGCCAAAAAAATGAATAAATTATTGAATTAAATAAAATTAAACTGAATAAAAAAGTCTTGCATCTATTTTATAGTATGAGATTTTTCGCTATTTTTTAACCTTGAAATTTACGATTTGCAAAAAATCTTGACATGATGGTTAAAACTGAAAGTACTTTTTTTATTCAGCGTTAAAAAATACATAAAACGTAATTATAAAAGTTAAAAAACACAACCATGGCAGGTTTATGTTATCTAATATAAAACTTTTTCTTAAACTTGTTGACGGTAATCTATCCGAATTTTTTTGTGTAATCCTCTAATATGAGCATTATTAAGATGGTAAGCGTCGAAAATCATAATAATATTACATTGTCATCGGATTTAAGTCAGTATGTAAAATTTAACTTTGATCGGACATTTGAAAGTGAGTTAAAGTTCGAGTACAAATTTTAAACTCCAAAGACGATCGTTGCAAGTTAAATAAAACCTTATGAAAATAATATAATTTTTGTTAAAATAAATCATATCCTTAAATCCTTACAAAATAAAACATATGATAAAATACAAATATTTTAACTAATCTGAAACTTAACTAATAAAATTTAAGTCAATTGTAATAGTTGTACGATTTTTTTTCAAAGCGCAGATACCTTGAAATAAGTTTAAGTACTTTATATACAACCCCTGAAAGCACGGCCGAAATCATCTGTTTCGATATGCAAAAAAGTGGTATAAGTCATGCATTTCAAAGTTTCATAATTCGGTCAATTTTAATGTTAGATGAGTGGGACTTTTTTTTTTATCTTACTTGTTAGTGTCACAGTAAATTTTTTCTAAATATCACTTATAGGACAGGGGGACCGTATAAAAATTTAAATTTCGTAATATTTTAATAAATGTTTTTCTTGACCCAAATCGCTTTAAAAAATAATTCTTTACCTTATTTACACCATTTTTGTAATTGGAAGTATGCATCTAGGACCAACGGTTGGGAAAATAAAGGTCGGTCAGGTTATACGTGGACACCCTGTATACATAATTATACATAACAAATTAATTTTATAAATGAATTTACAAATATGGAACAGTTGCGAATATTTGAACTTCAAAATATATTTTATGCTATACAAATTGCAGGAGTTGCCCGTGTTAAGACCAATGCAGGGACAACAAATATTTGACGTAAATTTATGCTTGGCTGCAACACAATTTTGCTTCTATTTTATAAACAGAAATTTGGTATCACCTGAATGTTAATTACTTTCCCCTTTATTTAAATAACCTATTCTCCATTATTTATATCATTTTTCCACTCTTTATGAATACAAACAAAATATAATTATACAGATTAAATTTTCTGTTATTTTTAGCACGTTTGAAATTAAAATGTGAAACATAAGAAATATGAAAATAAGTTGCATTTAATCACTGTTTTATACCATTTATTATATCAACAGAAAAAAAAATAGAGTATAAATGTGTCAGTAATAGTCTGAGGGAAAATTTAGTAGCTACAATTAAGAAAAGAAAAAAATACATTTTTTACCCTGACTGGATTTTTTTCCCTCCTAAAAATTAGTTTTGAAAAGTAAATTTGAGGGGCCCCTTTTTATTTCAGTGGGTTAACTCGGGCTACACGGACGGACCTATTCGGTAAACAGGCCCTGATGCTATGGAAATGTTTTACGCGTATATATATTAAAATAAAAATTAAATATTTTGATTTCCATTTATATATATATAAGTATGCCAAATAAATTATTTCTTTTTGCTTACAATTAGTCCTCCAGATCTGTAATACGATTTTGAGTTTGCCATTTGCCAGCAATTGAATTTCACTAAATTTTAAATTAAAAGAATAGTGCTGCCATCTGTTGGTAAGATTGAAGAATATTGGAAAAAATTATTTAAAAAATATTTTTGAAGTGGGCCAGCAGAAGAAGTTTTATTTTTACCATTTTCATTTTTAATTATTTTACAATATTTTTTCAGATTTAAAGAATCATTTATATAAACAAAGTTTCTTCTGCCACCACTGATTTTCGGAAACGTTTCCGAGGAGTTTTAACATGTTTCACAGACAAATATGATTAACATTAAAATTAATATAATTTTGTTACTTTTGCGTGTATAAATTCTATTATGTAGCGGGAAATTTTTAATGGTGAATAAATCAAATGGCATCTTAAAAACCGATAATTCGGTTTGAGAAAACTGATTAATACACTATAAAAAAGACTCGGGTTTCCGAAAATCAGTGGCAGCAAAACAAAGTTTGTTTCCGCAAGTGCTTCTTCATATCTCGAAAATATGTTGGTTTCTGAGGTTTTTAATAATAAAGAACACTTTTCGGAATCATGAGTAACATGGGATGTGGTTATTGTATATTCTCGTTCCTGGTTATATTATATTTTCGTAGATTAAGAAACATTTGTCTTTTTTTACAGTGGTGACATTCTGCAATGAGCTTAATTAAACAAAATGCTTAAAATGAAAAGGATTGTAAAAAAAAGTTCAGAATAAAATAAACTTTTTCTTCCAACCTAATACACTAAATGTAGATAAATGGTAATAGAGATTTATTTTGCTTCTTTAATTGTATTTCCTCCCGTATTCATTTCCTTATTTACCATTGTTATTAATTAGGCTTTCAATTATTGTGGAGATAAAATCAAAAGCTTCACTGTCGTTAATAATTTAACCCCTTGAAGGGCACTGGTATATTACATATACCACTTCATTTTAATCCCAAAATGCCACAATGCCACCAGAATTTTATAATCAAATTTAGAACTTTTAAAATACACGAGGCAAAGCTTTTACTTATTTTAAAATAAATTCGTTCGTGAATCATGGTGTCAATCAATCATTTCAATATTTTAGCTACAAGAGTACTTTGCCCCTGAAGGGGTTAATATTAAGTTTTTAATTAAAGAAAACAAAATCTACTACCACAAGTGTGATAACTCAACTGTTTTAATTGATTTAATTCATTTTTCCTTTCATTATTTCCTGAGTAGATTAAAATTCCTTATAACGACAGGAGGTCTTGGTCCCATTCATGCTTTTTAAAAATGGGTTCAACTTTACAAATGTTTAAAAAAAATTAAAAAGAGATAACACAGCCCTATTAAGAAAAAAAATATTAATATTTAGTTGAAAGAAAAGAGTATGCTTCATTGTTTGATCCGTTTATTTCACTTGTCAATTCACTCGTGATGCGGTAAATTCATTATGTAGCATGCTATGAAAATTTTTTACGCGTACATATTTTAAAATAAAATGAAATATTTTCACTTCAGTTTATATATATATAAATATGCCAAATGCCACACAAATTCCCCGCTCCTGGTTCTACTTAGAATTAGTCCAGCTCTGTAGAACAAATATCAAAATACGATTTTGAGTTTGTCATTTGCTCGTGATTGAATTTCTCCATATTTTAAATTAAAAGAATAGTGCTGCCATCTGTTGGTGATATTAAAAACTACATTGAAAAAAATTATTATTAATATATTGTTGAGATGGACCAGGAGAAGAAGTTTTATTTTTATCATTTTCGTTTTTAATTATTTTCCAACAAAATTTTATTATTATTATTATTTTTTTTTTTTTGAATGATCGCATATGCAAGCATTACTTTACTGATCAAGATTTTCTACAGTTAATTTTTATTAATTTAAAATTTAAATTATTTTTATTTTTTAATATTCAACAAATTATTTAATTAAGGGTGGCGCTAGAGGTGTGTTCCGGGGGAAAATGCCTCCCCGTCGGGGTAAAAATTCATTTGTCGTCGGAAAAAATATTTTGACTTTTGGATTTGGACACAACATGAGTTGTATCTGGTAGTCGCTCTTTTTTTTTTTTTTTTGTAATTTGGGTTGATAAAACTACTTGTTTCGGATTCGAGTTGTTTTCTGATTGAGTTTTGATTCTTGAGGGTTGAGTTAGAGTTAATCCGATTTTTCAAAACAGATGTCCAAAATATTGTTTTAAGTAAAAAACAATATATTTGATTATGGATGACTCTTTACATATTTATTTTTTAATATAAAATATATAATTTATACTGGAGATATGATTATATACAATTTTTCTATAATTGCATTGTGGATCAATTTTCTCTGAGTGCTGTTTTCGTGTCGGCTTGGATTGAAGTATTTTGGGTTGAGGATGAAGTATTTCAGGCTCGGATCAGAATGCGGAGGGTAGAAAATTTTTTTGTTGGGGTCGGGTCTCGTTAAAGTAAAGCTGTTTATCGGGTCTGTCAGACTAAACACGATCTGACTCGCGGTTTGAGTCGTATCGGGTTGGTGTTAATCTTTTTTTGTTACGGGTTGGGTTTACTTATATTTTTTCATTGCGGGTCAGATTTGAGTTGGGTTTCCTTTAATTGTTTCGACCTCGGGTTGGGTTTTGACACATTCGCATGCGGGTCAGGCTCGAGTTAACCTGATTTCTCAAAAGAATCTCAAAAATATATTTCAAGATGGAAAACTGTACATTTCAATATTACGAGTACAATATACTGATTTTTCTACTTAAAAGAGAAAATTGATTCTAGAGATATAATTGTAGATTACTTTTTAATTACATTTTTTTTTTCATTTCGGGTTCGGGTTGGGTTGAGGTATTTCGGGACTTGGCCGGAATGCAACGGACGAAAATTTTGTTGTTGGCGGGTAAAATCCTGCATCGGGTCGGGCCGAGCCCGACCCGATTTTCGGTTTGAGTCGGATCAAGATGGCGATAATCTTTTATTGTTGCGGGTCGGGTTGACTTATATTTTTTCACTGCGGCTCTCGTTATCTTTAATTGTTTCGCATTGGGTTTTGACAATTGCGAGTCGGGTTCGAGTTGATCCGATTTCTCAAAAGAATATACAAAATATGTTTTAAGATGAAAAATCATATATTTGAATATTAACGAGTACATTAGACACACACACACACACACACATATATATATATATATATATATATATATATATATATACCATATTGATTTTTCTATTTAAAAGATAAAATGGATACTAGAGATTATACTTGTAGACTACTTTTCCATAATTGCATTACAATATGGATTATATATTTTTACTTTCTTCTATCTTTACAAGAAAAAAGTATTGGATTCATGAAAATTTTCGACTTCCGATTTACGACGGATTTATACGTTTTAGAACGTCCTGAACACGATTTGACTGTTTTAGAAAATGTCTGTCTGTCTGCCTGTCTGTATGTGACAAAAATTTTGTGGGCGCTCTATCTCAAGAACTAATGCGTGAAATTTAATAAAACTTTATATTCAGTTAGTCTCTAACATAAATTGGCGCTGATTAGTTTTTGGTGAAAATCGCCCGAGAAGTGGCGCTGCTATGCTGCATTTTTTGAGATTTCCCCAATAGCTCTATCTCAAGAACTAATGCAGTTATTTTCATCAAACTTCAGATTCAGTTAGACCTTGACATAAATAGACGCTGATTATATTTTGGTATATGTATATCCCAACAGGTGTCGCTGCTATAACACTTTTTTCTTTATTTTTATGACAGCTATATCTCAAGAACTAATGCACGGAATTTCATCAAACTTCAGAATCTGTTACACCTTGACATACATAGATGCTGATTACGTTTTGGTGTAAATAGCCTGACAGGTGGCGCTGCTATGCTACTTCTTTCATTATTATCACGATAAAAGTATCACAAGAACTGATGCCCGGATTTTCACCAAACTTCAGATTGAGTTAGACGTTGTCATAAGTTATTGTCGATTAGGTTTTCGTCTAAATCTCCCAACAGGTGGCGCTAATATGCTGCATTTTGCAAGATTTACACAATTTTAGCAATAGTCTTATCTTGAGAAATAATGCACGGAATTTAATAAAACTTTAGATTCAGTACCATGACCTTGATATAAATTGGTTGCTGATTCTTTTTAGTGTATGGGAAACATGTGTGAGATAGAAGAAAGTTTTGGGATTGGCACATCCGACTAGTTATTTTATTTTAGGTTGAGCATGGGTTCGGGTTGAAGTGTGTCTGTTTGGGTGTCGAAGTACTTATTTTTGTTGGGTTCGGGTCGGGTTGCTTGTCAACTAATTTCTTTTTTTTTTTTTTTTTTTCTGGTTCGGGTCAAGTTGACTCGATACAGAATCAATGGGTGCGGATTGAATATAACCCGATCCATTATGGGACTCTTAGTTCCTGGTTAACTTTAAATAAAATTTACGGGATCGCAGGACTCTAGTTCCATATTCTAGTTAATAACGTTTACCCGCTAATTTTCACGATGATATTTCCTCTAACAAATTACAAAAAAATCACAAAAAAGCGAAAAATAAATCTACTAAAATAAAGTATCTAAAAACTCATCGAAAGTCGTCATCTCTTTTTGCGTTTTCTCAATTACTTCTGGTATCAAAGAGTCAAATCGGCTCAAGTCCCACCTATAGTAAAAACATTGAGACAATCCGACTCGAACACGATCCGCTGTTCGAATATTGTGTTTGAAAATAGGGTTACCTGACCTCTGATGAACGACTCTATGCGTTGGTTTGTTTGGTAGAAGTAAAGGAGTGGGTAACTCATAGTGTCTGGATTCATAGCTGAAAGATTTCTATTCCATATTTAGTCTTTGAAATATTACTGTGCATATGCCATCTACGTGTACGTAAAATCTGTAATATTGAAAGCCATCTTATTGGGAAGTTGGTGAGTGAAAGAGGAGTACGAAGCGAAGATTGTCCGTTGTTAGGGTATTGTGTGTATCGATCCGCTGTTCGGGTATTGTGTTTGAAAAATCGGGTTACCTGCCCTCTGATGAACGACTCTATGCGTTAGTTTGTTTGGTAGAAGTAAAGGAGTGGGTGACTCATAGTGGCCGGATTCATAGCTGAAATCTTCAATTCCATACTTAGTCTTTGAAATATTGCTGTGTATATGCCATCTACGTGCACGTAAAATCTGTAATATTGAAAGCCCTCTTATTTGGAAGTTTGTGAGTTTAGGAAGAGTACGAAGCAAAGATTCTCCTTTCCGGCAATGAACAAAATGGTGGGTAATTTTTTTCTTATGTGGATTTGCCCACCTGTAAAAGTTAGGCGATCGCAGTGAGGTGTTTAGTATTATCTTTGTAAAGAGCTTTTTTTTCACATCATTTGTCAACAATATCCTTTGACTAGTTACGAAATTCGTACAGTCGGCAAAAGAGAAAAAAAAAGAGAGACATTTTAATACTTGTAACATTTTAATCACCGAACTATCCCAGAAAAAAAAAAAAAACGCAGATAGCCATTCGACTGGAAATTAAATCTTCTTTCAGTTTACGCTAACAAATATGCTTAGGGGTCGTCTTTATATGGAAATTGTACCAAACTCTGAAATTTTCACTACGAACAGCTAATTTTGACATTATATTTGGAATTTTCAGAAAAAATTACCTTAACATACGAAACGGGAAGTCATTCAGTTAAGTATTTTAGGAATTATGCTAGTTTAAAGTTTGGACTCCTAATCTTAAATTCATTTGTAATCAATGCAAAACCGATTGCAATGCGGGTAGTTTTTAATGCATAACTCAAGAAGTATTTGGCGGAATTATCTGTAATTTTGGATTCGCATATTTGAAACTTCTAGAAATCGATTTCTATTTAAAAATAATATACGTTACAATTCTTAATTCGTTTGAAAATTAATTTCGAATGCATTTCAATTTAGCTTTCGAAAAAAATATGAATTGTAACCTATGAAATTTTTAACATAAATTGATTTTTAGAAGCTTCAAATATCCGAATCCAAAATTACAGCTCATTCCGCCAAGTTGTTTTTGAGTTATGCTTAAAAAAGTACCCCGCATCGCAATCAGTTTTACAACGATTACAATTGAATTTAACATTAGGAGTTCCAAACTTTAAATCTTCATAATTCCTAATCTACCTGACCGAATGATTTCCTGTTTGGTAACCTAAGATAAAATTCACCTAAAATGTCAAATATGACGTCAAAATTAGGTGCTCGTATTCAAAATTTCAGAGTGGTACAGTATGAAAGTGACCCCATAAGCTTATTTTTTTAAAACATAAATTGAAAAAGACATAATTTTCAGTCGAATGGCTTTTTACATTTTTTTTCTGTGACAATTTGAAAATTAAAATGTATGGGGTTCATTTCAAACAAAAATCGTTCGGCCTCCGAAGATTCTTATCTACTTTAAATAACACAGTTGGTGCATCAATTTGATATCACATGGGCAGCAATTTTCAGTCGCAAGACCGGCCCGGTACAGCAGCTGAATGTTCGTACAAAAATGTTACTGGACCCCTCCGGCCAGTTATAAAATCTAAAAGCGCGTGCATTTTCCGTTATTAAAGGAAACAAATCGTGCCGGCCCGGCATGGTTTGTTTTCCTTTTCTCATTTTTGGCCCGGCCCCGCACGGCTTGTGTGAAAATAAATGAAGTTTGGCCCGACCCGGCACAGCTCAATTTTTGCAAAAAAAAAAATTGCATATATTCTTAAATCACAATTATTCTACATCTAAAATTATTGTTCTTAAAGGATTTCGCATACATTTCTATGCAAAATTTTAACTAGAGCATTTTTCATATTTTTATGCCTCCAAGCCATGGAATATGGATTAACAATATCAATGATGCATACAATCACGTACAAAAGGAGATTCTATAAAAAATCAATATAGGTTTTAAAATATCATAATCTTAAAACCAGGTAAAAAAATCTTACACCTTTTTTGAATTTCCGCGTTTTTAAACATTTTATTTAAATCCCACACCGCAACGGCCCCACCAGTGGCTGAGAGGTTGTGCTCTTGAAGCTGGTAGACGGGAGGTGCTGGGTTCGATCCCAATCGCGCCCGTCGGCCTAATCGCTCGGAGTTTTCGTGGTTTTCTTTCGAGCCGTGGATTTTCTCCATGCGTGAATACGGATTAGGTTCCCTTAGAAAGTCCCCCACGAAGGGCACTCCCCCTGGGCCTATATCCCTAGTGTCGATAATTGGCCGTCAATAATCAACCCAACCCAACCCACACCGCAACGAAAATTTTCTACTGCTATCCTTTGCTTCCCCCAGCACACAATGTATGAGATCTTTCAAACTCTTTAATTTTTTAACTTTTTCTGCTCTGTTTGTTATTTTACTGTAACAATTATTTATCAGTCATATAAATGCTTCCCCCACATCCTCAAAATTAACGCTTCCCTTTTGCCGCCTCTCGTACAAAGCACGTTTAAAATCTTTAAAACACTTTCAGTTTTAAATTGGTTTCTGCTCTATTTGTTACACTGTAATGACAATAAATACATAATTATTTAAATTACCCCTTTATACCAAAATTTCTGTCTCTCCTCCTTTGCCCCCTCCCCACCCCCACCAAGCTAACAAACTTTAGTAATGGAGAAATGACAGTACGGTTTCAGCCGTGACCGTCCACCTGCCTTCCGTCCCACCTCCCGTGTACCCACCAAGAACGATTCAAATGTTCCCTAGCGGCAGTGGCGGCATGTAACTGGCGTTGTTTGAGGCACTAAATGGATGGCTGCAAAATTTATTCTTTTCTTACCACTATGTTTTGGAAAAAAATCTTTATTTTATTTATGGGTAAAAAGTTCTGCCATTTAGCAAAGAAAAAATTTCTTTTAAAAAATAATGGTAAGAAAAGAATAAATGTTTCAGCTATGCATTCAGTGCACCCAAAAAAGCCAGTCACGAGCCGCTACTGCCTAGCGGGAAATATGATATTTTTTAAGGAAAAAAAAATTGATTTCTTAATGATTTTTCTACTGTAATACAGTGATCAAGCTATAAGATGAAGATTAAACTTAATTTTAATTTTTGAACAACCCACACTTTAATTAGTATTAATAATTAAACAAAACAAATGAAAATATAATTTTTCAAGGAAAAAAGGGGAATTTTTATACTATAAGAATCAAGCTATAAGATTAAGGTTAAACTTATATTTTAATTGTTGGACAACCAACACCTTAATTAGTATTAATAATTAGACAAATCAATGGGAAAATATCAATTTTTTAATGAAAAAGGGGGTTTTAAAGGAATTTTATGCAAGTTTTCAGGTTTAATTGTATTGCAGGACACTAGTTTGTGTGATTTTAACCTTTTACCGGTAATTTACCGTCAACTTCAACTCACGAGTTAGGGCTTAACTATCTGTTCATCCCGAAATCCAACTCAACCAGCCGAAATGAGAGGGCAAATCGAAACTGAGGTCTACAAACTCAACCTTGCTAAAACGGTCGGTTAATCAACCGCGCATGTCCAGTTGAAGGAAAGATGGCGGCCGTTTTAAATTGCACGTTGATGCTTCTCTTTTTAGACAAAGCTGACTGTGATTCATTAATTAAATGAAAGGTTAACTATAAAATATGTTTTTATGAAAGAATTTGTCACTTAAATTTTTGGCCTTTTTTTGGATATTTTAGTTTTATGAACAACTCAAAATTATATTAATTTGTGACGAAACTTTCATCTTTCAAGATACTGATTTACTGAGTACTTTTTGGTAGCGCCATCTACCGAATCCTAATTTTAAAAAAAAATGTTCTTTTCAAATCTTTGTTTTTAATAATCAACAAGAAAAACAATTTTTCTTCCATTTCACTTTCCCCGGACCCCCTTTTCCTTGTATTGCGTATACGTAGTCATTCGTTCACAATAGATAAATAATCATCTGTTGAACTATAATATACTAAATCTTTTTTCATTATTATATATTTTTTGCCTTTGAAATAATTATTTTTGTTTGAAATAGACATTTTTCAGAACATTTTTTGAAAAAATTCGCACTGTATTAGAAATATTTTTTGCTGTCTTCTGGAATTCTTAAAAAAGGACAAAAAATATTTTATAATATTCTTCACATGAAACAAAAAAAAAAGACCTAGTCTCTCATTTTTTGCTACCGGGCATGCAATTTTATCCAAGATATTTGAATTGAATCTGTAATCAATTACATTTGTTAAATAAATAAATAAATATATATATTAGAAATAAATGTATGAAAATGTCTTCATATATAATATTCGTTGCGAAATAAATAAACCTATCATGTTATTTACTTTTATTCTGCTTACTAATGCTAGCCTGATCAGATAATTGTTTATTAAACTTGTAGATTAAAGAAAAAAAATGTATTTTTTTCTAATCAAATAACTGCTGTTTAAAAATTTTGCTGTAACGCAAAATTTTGTTTTTGTGTACTAACAAAACCATCAAATTAGAGAGGTAATTCCAAATTCATTTGTAAAGTTTATTTATCTAAAAATGAAACATGATAAGTGTGCACTTTCAATACTCGCTTTAGTTTCGTTATTGAAAAGAAACAGATAAAGATGGCGAGGATGGAAATCGTAGAGGTGATTACTAGGTAATGGGATTTCTTTGGCCAATCAGCTATGTACATTTCAAGAAGCTTAGGTTCAGTAACCCAAGGTCGACTAATCGCGGCTCTGAAGTTATCGAGGAATTATCGAAATATTAACCGGCGGCGGTTAGATTTGGCAACCTAAGGTTTCTCAACTGGGAGTTGAACCTCGGGGTGCAGGTTGGTGATGAATTGATCGGTTAGACGACCGACACCCCAAGAAATATTAATAATTAATCGAAATAAATTAAAAATATAATAAATTATAACACCTTGTAATAATATAGTTCTTTTAAATGCTAAAAGGTGGAAATTAACAACATAATGTACAGTAAAATAACTTTTATTAGATTGTTGACATGTTTTGGCTCACTTCGAGCCACTTTCAAAAACAAATGAGAATATTCTATAATTGCACGGTCTTTCAAGTTATTATTTGAAATGCTATCATTTAATTTTCATGTACTTTTTAAAAATTACGCACGTTATCTTTTATTTTTATTTTTACTTGGTTGTTTATTGTCATATTTGTAACCATGGAGTAACTCGATGCAGTATCTTTTAACTTACCGAAATTGTGGCTCGAGTTACTCCATGGTTACAAATATGAAAATAAACAACCAAGTAAAAATAAAAATAAAAGATAACGTGCTTAATTTTTAAAAAGTACATGAAAATTAAATGATAGCATTTCAAATAATAACTTGAACGACCGTGCAATTATAGAATATTCTCATTTGTTTTTGAAAGTGGCTCGAAGTGAGCCGAAACATGTCAACAATCTAATAAAAGTTATTTTACTGTATATTATGTTGTTCATTTACACCTTTTAGCACTTAAAAGAAATACCAAATAAATTAATTTTTAAACAAAAGAAATTAATAGCTAAAAATGACACATTAAAAAAAATATTTTTACTGGAAAGTCAAAATTATTTGAAATATTTTTACCAAGACAGATTCGAGTGTCCCGTACCAGAAAAAAGAACATTTTTAATCTATATTTCACGAATTTACATTTAAAAAAAAAAAAGGGATTTAATGGGTAAATAACTAATTTTAACTTGCACGTAGTAATTTTTACTCCATCCCAATTGATTTTACCGTGTTTTCACAGAATTGTATACATTTTTTAGACTTATTTTCTTTTTAGTTTCTTAATTAGCTTCCATTACTATTTAACGAATAATTATTTTTCCTATTTTAATGTAGTATGTTAAATTTTATACATTAATTAAAGATTCTATATTAATTAACTTTCTATATTTTTCCATACTAAGATTAAATTTTTACATTTACTAACCAAAGAACTGTGTTTTTATTACCAAAATACATACCCAGACATCGAAGAGAAGAAACAATGCCCCCTTAGAATAGGTTACGCCACATGTTTTTGTCAGTATTTACAACTCTTGAGGGCAAGGTTTGAATTATAGATCATACCGTAACAGCTTTCGATTCGAAGAAGGGGAACAGGATAAACATGTTTTCAAGTGTTTACAAAATCTGACTCACATTCAGATTGATGTTTTATATAATTTTTAATGCTGTCAGATTATTTGAAAGTATTTTTTAAAACAATAATCATTTAGTAGGTAAACATTTTTTTTTTTCAAATACATCAATATTTTCACGATTGTAGTTATAGAAAACAAAATTTTCCAAATAAATAGGTGATTTTTTTTTTTTTTTTTTTTTTTTACGTACATTGGATATTCACATTGAGAGCGAATATAAAATTAATTTAACTTTCCACATTTTTTTTAAATATACCTGAGATACATTTTACAACCTCCGTGACGTAATCAGTAGCTTGTGCGACTGTTAACCGGTCGGTGGTAAGGGTCCTCTCCCCTCGCGTGAAAACACACGCCCGCTAATGTTAATCCTATGGGGCATTATTTTTCTAATATCTTGTTTGCATTTCACTATTTTAAACGATTTTTGTTGCATTGGATAGATGAGATCAACCTCTATTTCCACCGTTGATTACTTTTTCGATTTTCTTTGCGGATTTTTTTTTTTTTTTTTTTTTTTTTTTACGAAGACACTTTTACTGTCGGATTCATTTTCGAAACCGGTTCCGAAAGTGAAAGTGTCTTCGTAAAAAAAATCCGCAAAAAAAAAAAAAAAAAAAAAAAAAAAAAAAAAAAAAAAAAATCGAAAAAGTAATCAACGGCGAAAATAGAGATTGATATCAGCTATCCAATGCAACAAAAAACGTTTAAAAATATTGAAATGCAAACGAGATATTAGAAAAATAATGCCTCATAGGGTTAACATTAGCAAGCGTGTGTTTTCATGCGAGGGGTGAGGACCCTTAAACCTGTCAGAAAAGAAAAAATGAAATATTGATATGTTTACATTAATACAAATATAATTTCACAAAGTTTTAAAAAATTACAAATATTATAAAATATTACAAAAAGGTTACAAAAGTTTTAAAAATTACAAAATGTTATAAAAATTACAAAAAGTTTTTAAAAAGTTTTCAAAGTTTAAAAAATTACAAAAAGTTTTTTAAAAATTTACAAAAGTTTTACAAATTACAAATAGTTTAAAAAAAAAAAATCCCTAGTTAACAAAATTTAAAAAAAAAATTACAAAAAGTTTTCAAAATTACAAAAAGTAAAAAAAAAATTATAATAATTTTTTTTTTTAATTACAAAAAGTTAAAAAAATTTTACAACTTATTACAACATTTTAAGAAAAAATACAAGTTAGGGAAAAAATTAACAGCATTACATTAACAGCAATACATTCTACTTTACATATGTACTTTACATATGTATATGTATAAATACTAATAATCAATTAAAATAATTAACTAGCACATAAAAATTTCATATATTAGATAAAAATTTCAACTATCAAACGAAAAGATATAAAAGCGACTGAAAAACTTTTTAAAATTTAACAAATGAATGAAAAAAATATACAAGCTTTCTAAATAATTTCAAATTTTTCTAGAAATACTTACAAATTATTACAAAATGTATAAAATTAAAAAAACAATTATAAATTAGTTAAAAAAATCATTATTTTCAAAAAAGGTAAAAAAAAATAACAGATGAAGGAAAAATAGATACAACTCTATAAAAAATTAAATATTTACCAATTTACTGAGAGTAGATTAATCGAAATGAATCGATTTAAGAAACACTCTATCAACAATTTTCTACACCGAGACTGCTTTCTCCACAGCCTTTCTTCTTTCCATCACACTTTCTTTACTTGATCTTCAGCAATTTAGTTTGTCGATCAAGTACTTCATTGTTAATTTCTTAAAGCAATTGTTTAATTTCTTCATCCGAATAGTTAACTTGTGAAGTCTTAACATAGAGGGGGATGTACAACTATTTGCCATCATATTAAAAATGTATAAAAAATCATAGGCGTAACTTGGGCTGTAAGACTGGGGGTGAGGTGGGGTGGAGGTGGGCAAAAGTCTCGATACCTTTTAAAAAAATATATATGACACCCCCTCCCCCCATCACCGGTCCGGCACACACACACTTAAATTAAATACTTGGAAATTTTAATATTTAAACAAAATTTTAAGTATTCAACCTTTTACAAAAAAAATAGGGAAAAATCACAAATTATACAAAAGGAATATTTAAAAATATTGAGTGCACGACCGTTATACCTCTTATGTCTTATACAATGTTAATTTCAAACAAATTTAATAAAAAATTCTCAAAGCCTTCGGCTTTTCAAAATCTTTTAAAATGGTAGTGGTGGTTGTACAGGTGCGGAAGGTGGTTGAGATAAATATGTTTAAAGTCTTCATTCAGGTGGCAACAAATGATAGAAGTTTATACATACTATATTTAAAAAAAAACCTCTAGCTAGCGAAGCGTTCTGATTGGGATGACTTGGAAATCTTGCTCTGATGCATTTTAGGAGTACACGGAATAATTTTAGCTTAAGAATTTAAACATTGATATTGTCATTAAATTTCGAAAAATTTGAATTCTACCTCTTCGCAACGTTTTAAGTGAAGAAAAACAAGAACGAAAACGCTTGTATTGGTTATAGATTATCAAACATTTTTCAGCATTATTCGAATACTGCTAAGAAACTTCATTCTTTCATACATTGAAATGAGATATCTATAAATAAACAATTAAAAAAAACACGGAACGCAATTAAAAATCCATTTTAAGTATTGCTGCCCATATAGCAAATAATGTATTTGAATTCTTTGTACAACCCTGTATATGAGCTATAGAGCTTTAAACATACCACATAGTGAAACTAAAATTTAAATCAGCTGAAAAACGCATAAAATAACTAAAAAGGTTTTCTAGGAAATTACCATTTATAGATGACAATGTATAAATATCCTTTTGTGCTGAATAGTTACAGTAAAATTTGACTGAACAGAAAAACGCATAAAATGTAGTTGAAAGTACACTTTCAAGAAACTCTTTCATAGAGTTAATACAAATTTTTGGGGCAAAACTGTATGATACGCTTTATACACGTCACATAATATACTAAACTTTAATTTAGCTGGAAAACGCGCAACACATCTAAAAATTCACACTTACAGAAATTACCTACATAAGCGGAAATATATCTAATTTCTTTTGCGCAGCCATATGAATTTATTTATATTCTATACGCATCTTATAGCATAATAAAATATAGTTCAGCTAGAAAATGCCTAACACATTTAAAAACGCACTTTAAAAATTCATTCCCATAAACTTAAATGCTTATGATTTTTTTCAGGCAGCTCTGTAATGACTTAGAATTTATATTCACCACGTATTGTACTAAAATCCAGTTAAAAAAAACACCCATACCACAGCTGAAAACTCACTTTCAGCTATTATGATTCATAGTCAGTCCTGTAAACATGTTACAGGACATGTTGTGTTACATATATGTTACTTACTTCATACTCTATAGTAGTCCACCTCAGTGACACATATCAAGTTTATAATCTTTGATGTACCATTGTACCATAGCATCCCTAAAATGCACCGCAAATGATTTTTCTCCATAGACCATGTAATGGAAATATTTGTGCATCCTTGTAAACAAGCTATAACAGCTTACATACTTCATCTTCAATAGGAAATATGTTATAGTAAGCCTCCATAGCATATATCTATATCGTGTCAATTCATGTATATTTATGGGAATAAGAGCAGGAACAAACGGTCAAAAATACGGCCGTACAAACAAGTCATGAATATTTTCAACTATGTTGGAAAGTGTTAAAAACTATAGATTATATTCCTTTTTTAAACTTTATATTATCAAACATTACCTAATGGTTATGGAAACGCATTAAAAATTTTATTAACCAGATTAGTTAATTTTTTTAAAAAATAAAACAGTTTCAGATGGCTTCCGAAAAAAGTTATATCGTATTCTTTAAATCTAAGTAGTTTCAAATCTTGTAAGCAACATAAACAAACAAAAGAAAAAGCATACTATACTGAGATTTTTCACGCTTTGACAAGTTAAATTACATATCAATAAAAAAAAAATCATAATAAATTATTTTAAAAGGATAGTGGTTGTTGAAATTATTTTTCTCTTTTGGCATGAAGCAATTCTCGCGCGCATATAATATTTTGAAATAAAGTACAAAACAATTCTTGACAAATAAAGGCTTATTTCATAAGCATAATGCATAAGAAATTCAATTTTACAAAAGTTCCATGCAATTCCTAAATGATTCAAAATCAAAGATTCTCAAATATATATATACAGCGTGTCCACGTATAACCTGACCGACCTTTATTTTCGCAACCGTTGGTCCTAGATGCATAATTCCAATTACAAAAATGGTTGAAATAAGGTAAAGAATTATTTCTAAAGCGATTTGGATCAAGAAAAACATTTATTAAAAAATTACGAAATTTAAATTTTTATACGGTGCCCCGGTCCTATAAGTGATATTTAGTAAAAATTTACTGTGACACTAACAAGTACGACAAAAAAAGTCCCATTCATCTACGATTAAAACTGACCGAGTTATAGCTGTTTAAAGTTGGAGTATATTTTTTGTTGCGAAATAGGGGTCATTCACAAATGTAGTAGAAATATAAATAATCGTCAGATATATAAAAAAATAGTTGAGAGCAAAATTAACATTGCAATCTAATATAAATGTGAAATCTATAATCATTCTAACATATTAATGCAAAATATACAATTTGTACTGAGCATATAAGAGGATAAAAATAACAGAATTTTTGTTAAATAAAAGGATGAAAAACAACAGCCTCAATTAAGATTTTAAAATGCTGTTAGATTACACTGTCTTTCATATTTTGAGTTGTGCCCTGTTTTTTAGCTTTTGAAAATTGATTTTAATGTATTTTTTAGCGCTGAATCTGAAAATGACCTTCATTTTAAACCATCACGTCAGGATTTTTCTCAAATCGAAAATTTCAAAGTTAAAGCTCAATGTTAAAATTTACCCCCCCCCCCCCCCCTTTCCAACCTCATCGGACCCCTGAGCTATTTAGTTGTAAAAAACCCAGCATAAGCCAAAAAATTTAATAAATTATTGAATTAAATAAAATTAAACTGAATAAAAAAGTCTTACATCTATTTTATAGTATCAGATTTTTCGCTATTTTTTAACCTTGAAACTTACGATTTTCGAAAAATCTTGACATGATGGTTAAAAGTGAAGGTAATTTTTTTATTCAGCGTTAAAAAATACATAAAACGTAATTATAAAAGTTAAACAAGTTGGAAATTGTACGTCAAACGTTACAAACGAGGTGCGTTCGTACGCACGTTTTAGAATTAAATTCATGATATCCCGTGCGTAGAACGGGTTAAACAGCTAGTTAAGTATATATTTTATGACACTGTTCATACAAATATCTTAACTAGTTATATAAATATTCAGATATATATGTATCAGCTAGTTATATAAATATTCAGATCTTGATGATTTTTAATTCTGTGAAATGAATTATATCGTCTGCAGATTAATTTCTGTAATAAAATAAGTATCTCGGTCGCTTGACGATTTAACATCCATCGGAAGCTCCTATAACAAAAAAGCACCGATTTAAAAAAAAAAAATCAAATTTCTTAATAAATATTTTTATTAATATCTCCTAAAGTTTTGATTCGATTAAAAAAAAATTTGAAATGTCTCGACAAAATTCTGCAAAGATAATATATCTTAAATTGCAAACCATTTGGTTGGGTAGTTTTTTGCGTTGTTATATGCGGACAGACAGACAGACGGACGGACAGACAGACGGACGGACAGACGGACGGACCAAACGACGACTATAGGTGCTACGTATTTATATAATTACGAACGCACCTAAAAACACAACCATCGCAGGTTTATATTATCTAATCTAAAATTTTTCTTAAACTTGTTGGCGGTAATCTATCCGAATTTTTTTGTGTTATCCTCTAATATGGTAAGCGTCGAAAATCATAATAATATTACATTGTCATCGGATTATAAGTCAGTATGTAAAATTTAACTTCGATCGGGCATTTGAAAGTGAATTAAAATTCGAGTACAAATTTTAAACTGGAAAGACGATCGTTGCAAGTTAAATAAAACCTTATGAAAATATTATAATTTTTGTTAAAATAAATCATAGCCTCAAATACTTACAAAATAAAACATATGATAAAATACAATTATTTTAACTAATCTGAAACTTAACTAATAAAATTTAAGTCAATCGTAATAGTTGTACGATTTCTTTTAAAGCGCAGATACCTTGAAATAAGTTTAAGTACTTTACATACGACCCCTGAAAGCATGGCCGAAATCATCAGTTTTAAGAAGCAAAAAAGTGGTATAAGTCATGCATTTCAAAGTTTCATAACTCGGTCAATTTTAATGTTAGATGAATGGGACTTTTTTTGTCTTACTTGTTAGTGTCACAGTAAATTTTTACTAAATATCACTTATAGGACCGGGGGACCGTATAAAAATTTAAATTTCGTAATTTTTAAATAAATGTTTTTCTTGACCCAAATCCCCTTAAAAATAATTCTTTACCTTATTTAAACCATTTTTGTAATTGGAAGTATGCATCTAGGACCAACGATTGCGAAAATAAAGGTCGGTCAGGTTATACGTGGACACGCTGTATATATATTTCCCGCTGAACAACGCGAAACTTACTAACGCATTTTCTGGTTCATTAAAAAAAAAAAAAAAAAAAAAAAAAAAAAAAAAAAAAAAATCACGATACTTGCACGCATGATTATTAAAGTGATTTGTAATCAGTTTGCTTCATTTTCCGATGAATTAAATCTTGAGTTATAAACGATTATTGCGTCAGGAAGGTAGTCTTTTTTCCTTTCCTGAGCTATCGCGCCTCGATTCGGTTCAAGACTACTTTCACAGCGTTTTTTTTTTAGGTTTATTTCGTAAGAAATACTACCTATTACATTCTACCCTATGTTGGAATTTCTGGAACATTTTTGCAGATCTACGCCTATCATGACTCCCAGAACCCCCCCCCCCCCGGTTCAAAACTTTATATCTATCTATCTATCTATCTATCTATCTATCTAACTATCGTATCTATGTCATTTTTTAATGGAGACGATAACTAAAATAATTCTGCACAAATCTCTTTCAAACTGATACATAAAATCAAGGGGCATAAAATCTCGGTCAAGTTCGTTAATGGGCAAAATCGAACTTGGGGAAGGGGGAGGGGGTGCTTTTTGTGAAAACAGAGAAAACCCCATAATTTCTTAATTATGATATGTATCGAATTCGTCTAAAGTTATTATTACTTCTAGGAAAAGGACAAAAAATTTATGTATGACAGGTTTTTGATTTCATTAAAAATTTATTCCCCATTCTGGATTGATTGTTGTTTTGAATCTGGATTAAGTTTTTTGATTTCAATAAAAATTATTCCCTATCCCCCCCCCCTTTTTGGGGGGCATAGGGGTTTTAGAAGAAAAAAATTCTTAATTTCATCAATTCACAAGATCTTTAATTTATTATAAATCTTCTTGGTATTATCTACAACTTTTACATTAACAAGTTTTTTATAGGACCAACTCTTACGGGAAAAAAAAAAAAAAAAAAAAAAAAAAAAAAAATTAATTAAATTAAATTAAATTAAAAAAAAATAAAAATCCCTGCTGGCTCCGCCTACAGCCAGAGGTATATTTCGAAGTTGGTGGTCCCAACTGCCGCATCATGGCAAATAGGTCTTTCTTCTGAAATTCCGAATAAACAGGTGCCCCACGGTCTGCGTCTTCGAATTTAATCTTCTGCCGTTACCGGAAAATAGAAAAAGCAGTTCGATTACATTGTTTCTTAATAAGAGCACTCGCCAGTTTGATACGTTGTCGAACAAAAATAAATTAAACAAGAAGGAAATATCATGCACCAAGCATAGATTATGAAACACTTTCCAACACATTCAGAATACTGTAGCAAAAGTTCATCGTTTAATAAAGTGAAAGATGATTCCCAAGTAAACAAGTTTCAGACCGGGCGGGGGGGTCAACCAAATGGCTAAAATTCAACAAAGCCCTGTCCGCGCCGACGTAAACAATTTAGAAAATGCAGAACATATTTGAAAGCCCATTACTATCAGAGCGGAAAAATATCCGAATTCATTTGTGGAGCCTTGTTTATGATCTATAGAATTTTATATTTACTATACAACAGTAATGCCAAACTTTAGTTCAGTTAAGAAACGCATAACAGTTGGAAATTTTCCTTCAGCAATTTCTGCCAATATTCGGAAATGTTCTTGAATTCTTTTGTGATCTCGATCTTCTTTTGTATATGATCTATAGGATTTATACACACATCAAGAAAAATTAGTTACATTTAAAAACGCATATAACATTTAAAAACGCACTTCCGGAAATTATCAGTCATAGACAGTACTATAACCGAATTATTTTGTGTGTTCTTGTAAATGAACGACAAATGCTATGCACACCATATTCTACAGCAAGCATCCTGTAGCGTACGTCAATGATATATTTCAATTTCAATATGTTTGAAATTGTCTCACATTATTAAAATATATAGCAAACGTTTTTTTACCCCGACTTTAATGCATCGAAATTATTTTGAGTGTCTCTGTAAACGAACTATAAATGCTGCACTCTTCATTCTCAATACCGAACATGACATAGTAAATCTCAATAATATATATCAATCACATAGCAATCCGAGTATATTTCGAGTATATTTGAGCGAGACAGTCAGACAGCCAGACAAGCCACATTCATTAACAATTTTCAACTATGTTGTAAAGTGCTAAAAATACGTCCGAAAGAAGATTTAAGAATAGCCTTAATAAAAAACCATGCTCCTAAAAGTACTCATATATATATATATATATATATATATGGAGGGGGCTGTAGAGGGGGCAGTGACTTAGTGGTTGAATTTCTGAAATCGCCTGAAATACATGTTTAACTATTCTTTAGTAGAATTGTTATCCCAAATTTCACGCTCCTACTTAAAACTCCTGCTGAGATATGCCGGAAAGACGAAATTATCTAAAACTTTCGACCCCCCCATTTGACCCCCTTATGCTGTGAATTTTCAAAAATCCTTTCTTAGTACGCGCCTACATTGTGTAAAGAACATGTCTTCCAAATTTCATTGTTCTAGGACAAACGGTTGAGGCTCGGCGTTGATTATGAGAAAATCAAGCTACTCCTTTATAAGTATATAGATTTGTTTTAATGTATATAAATTATTACTTAAAGTTATTGATATATTTTCCGCAAACTGGGCGAGCTTTCTTGATATTTCTTCTTGATATTGCATTATATAATTATAACTTTGATAATTATTCCTTGTTTTTCATACGGATACTATTTATTTTATGTTAAAAAAGAGAACACACTTGAGAAATTTTAAAGGAGTTGGGGGGGGGGGGATAATTCATATGAGACACTTTAATCATTGGTGAAATTTTAAAACTAGATTCTATTTATATTTCCGACCGATCAACTTATATTTCCGTATATAAACAGAGGATTTTCGGAATTTTTCTTGTCTCCAAAGTGGGAGGGGAGTGGGATCGGCTTATTACACAAGTCAATGTTCAAAATGCATATTCTGAAAAAAAAAAAGTTTAAATATAAATAACATAAAAAAAACTTACAAATTTCCAAAAAGATTTTAATATTCCATTATTTCACATTGAAAAAGTTACCAATCACCATTCACTATGCAAGTCATTATCAGAATTTTTGAACAACTCCTTAAAATCACTTCCTTATTTGGAATATCAGAATGAATATCATAGAGTCTACCTCATCATCATCATCATCATCGCCACATCTTTTTCAAAAATGGTACCATCCTCTTTCGATTATTGATGCATTTTTTTTTTCTAAAGATCGGACGATTATTCCTTGTGTCTTTCAAGCCAAGCTTCTTCTCGTTGAATTTTTTCAGCACCTTATTTTGTATCATTGGCTTATATACAGGTTTCTGATTTTGGACAATTTTCACTGAAAAATCGTATACATGTCTTGTACACATGTACACGGAAATATATGTATGTAAAATTAGTAACATTTAGTTGATAGTTTTATTGGATTTAAATACCACTCATACTGATTTAAGATGAATTCAGATAATTTATTAATACAAAAATTTAAACCTAAGACTGATTGTAATTTGATTATTTTAATTGAAATGTTTTCAATTTTACACATTTTTAAAGTGAACTCCCCTTGAAAACCCAAATAAAAACATTCATTTTTTTTTGTTTTCACTTTTAAAATATTAAATACAAATTTTTATATAATTCATAGTATTTTCATGAAAGAATGAAGAAAACAAATGCAAGGTTTCTGGTACATCTGTCTCGATTTCTCTTAAGAATATTTCTTTTTTTTCCAGTATTCATCAATTGTACTTTAGGTAAAATGCGAAATATATTTATATATATGTTTCTACGTTTAAAAATTTTGAAATCACACAAACATAAGTGAATACGGAAATACTGAATAATAAGACGACAGATTTTTGTATTCTTTTGAAACATAATGCTGTATGACTGTCTCGTTACAACTTTTCTGCTCAGCTATAAAAATCTAATTAAAAAAGGAATTGTTCTGTAATCAGAACATATTAATTATATTTCTCTTTTCAAAGAATTCCCCCTGTTCTTTGGTGACCGTGAATTACTAATATGTGACTGGCACTTTGAAATAGGAGACGATATAGCTGGGAAGATCAGGGAATTGCATTCATATTATCCCAACTTTTATGCCAAATTCTCTATCCTAAAGAAAATGACAATGTTCAAAATCAAGGAACAGTAATCAAAAGATCTATCCCACAATCTAAAGAGTGGTTAGATCAAGATATCAATCCATTAAAAACAGCCTTATAACGAAAAAGAGAAAATAAGATTCCATTTTTCTGAAAAATAGAGCAGGGGAAATATTTGTACTTGAACTTTGACTACAGCATTAAAGATTTTGTTATGCCATAAGACAGAAATTACTGTTATAAACGTGAAGCTATTAAATCTTATCTGGGTATTTTGAATTATCCAATATTTATTATAGTTCTCACCGAAGATAGCTAATAAAGGATTAATTTTTTTTAAAAAGAGAGAAAATTGAAATACAAAACTGGGCCTTAACCACATAACAATACAAACAAGAAAGAAAAATCATGCGTCAAGCATAGATTATGTAACCCTTTCCAACACTTCCAGAATACTTTTGCAAATCTTTACCGTAAGGTGTAAGATGATATCTAACTAAACAATTTTGAAAAAGCATAACATTTTTAAAAATCAAATTTTAGGAATTACCAACAATATTCGGAAAAATATCCGAGCTCTTTTGTGCAGCCCTGTATATGATCTATAGATTTATATGTATATACTAAATAGAATGCTAAATTTTAGTTCAGTTAGGAAACGCGTAGCACAGTTTAAAAATTTCCTTCTGGAATTTCCGACAATAAGCGGAAATGTACTTGAGAACTTTTGTGCTGCCCTGTATACAATCTATACAATTTATACACACTAAGTAATAGACAAAAAATGAGTTAAATTTAAAATCGCATTCATCGACTGAAAAAGCATTCCCAGCAATTATTATTAATAAGCAGTACTTTAACTGAATTATTTTGTGTGTCCCTGTAAATGAACGATGAAAGCTATACACACAATATTATATAGTAGGCCTCTTGTAATCCACGTTTGTGATATGTATCAATTTCAATTTGTTTGAAATAGTGAAACATTATTGAAATAAACTGCAAACGATTTTTCTTCATAGATCGTAATGTAACGGAATTCTTTTGAGTATTCCTGTAAAGGAACTATATGTGCTATGCACACCACATACTCTAATTAATCTCTTGTAGTGCATCTCAGTGATAAATATCAATTTCAATATGTTTGAAATTGTGTAACATCATTAAAATAAACCGCAAATGATTTTTTTCCCATAGACTGCAATGCAACGGAATTCTTTTGAGTATCCCTGTAAAAAAAATCTAAGTGCTACACACTTCATTTTCAATACCGAACATGTCACAGTAAGCCTCAATAACATATATCAATTGCATGACGATCCGAGTATATTTACGCGAGTTAGAGCACAGACAGACAGATAGACAGACAAACCGAATTAATAAACACTTTTCAACTATGTGGGAAAGTGTTAAAAACTGGAGGAGCAACAGGTGAGTCTTGCCCTGCTCCTGAAAAATTAGGGGGCATATGTTCCCCCTGCCCAGAATACGCTCATGATAAGATAATATTTGTACCCAATATGTTCAGGTTAAAAAATCGGTGCACCCCCCCCCCCTCCCCTTTCAAAAAGCTAACTTACGGCTATAACTCTGAAAGCAAAGAACTTCACAATACCACAAAAAAGAAAATTTCACTAATTGAGAATAATTTTTTACGCCGTTCAAAAGTTCTTGCAATCGGCGCAAAAATAGATCTCTGCTACCATCTGTATAGGGAAAATATTGAGTATAACGCAATCTGCCAGGACAATGTTTTTTTTTTTTTTTTTTTTCCAATGACACTTATTTTAATAATTTTTAAATTATGAAAGAATAGCGAAATTATTTTTAATTATTTTCCATTGTAAAAAATACTTTATCCTCTGAATGTATTAAATTAATTTTTATTCGAAAATTTGTTTTATTATTATTTATTGTATTTAACATCTACAACATGGTTCTAGTGAGAAGCCAGGGCTTTTAAATATTTGATATATATATATTTAATTTATTAATATTTTATGAATTTGTTACGTATCGGTAGGTTTGTCCGGTCTTTTCATACAGCGAGATTGACATAATAAAATGATTGAACATCCTCTACCACGTGGCAATCGAGCATCACAATTTAAATTCAATGGTTTCTCTTGCATAAAATAAATATCCCCCGCCCCCTAATTCTATTTTTCTGCGTTGTTTACTTATTTTTGCTGTTATGTAAATTAAAAATGAATATACAGGGTGTCCACGTATAACCTGACCGACCTTTATTTTCGCAACCGTTGGTTCTAGATGCATACTTCCAATTACAAAAATGGTTTAAATAAGGTAAAGAATTATTTTTAAAGCGATTTGGGTCAAGAAAAACATTTATTAAAAAAATACGAAATTTAAATTTTTATACGGTCCCCCGGTCCTATAAGTGATATTTAGTAAAAATTTACTGTGACACTAACAAGTAAGATAAAATAAAGTCCCATTCATCTGCGATTAAAACTGACCGAGTAATAGCTGTGTAACGATTTCATTAAATCTCCCACAGTCTGCTAATTATGCAAAATAATCAAGGATAGAAGTTCCCAGGTGTTGGAAAACTTCTGTCATATTTTTCTGCTAGCTTGCAAGAATGTCGCCGACCTGCAAAGGCACAGAATAGCTTCGATCAATCCTGTGAACGGAAACTGTTTCGACAGCAAAATATTTCTCTGATCTCGCCGGCTTCATGTGTGGTCGTTTTAGCGTGAGAACTTTACCCGTGCGAACATTTGGTATTTCAGTAAGACCTCCCAAAAAGGAATCCCGATCGAATCACAGAAAAACTGAATGCTATGACGTGAGAGGAAACTTCTTTGATTGGTGAACGGAGAGACTTTTGTTGGAGCCAAGGAACGAGAAAGAGAATCGAGGGGAGGTTAGTTAGAGAGTTTGAAGGGAGACGAGTGTTGGTAGAAAAACACTCATCTGCACTCACCGCAAAGGTTTTGCTGACAGATTTTAAAAAGAGAGAGGATTTCTCTGAAGGCAACAACAAGGCCGTCGTTTGAACTTTTTGTGAGGAGTGAAAAAGATACTCCGGTTGGATGTTAAGATTTCAAATTACTGCACAAGACTGGACTCTATTGATTTATAAATTGATTGCAAGTTGAAACGAAACCAGCTGAAAAAAATTGTTGTAATGAGTTGTAAATATTAAGAAATTCGAGAACAATATAAAATAAAATTCGTTTCGAAGTAACATATTGAAATTCATCCATATGAAAAGGCCACACGCTACCCCTTTTTAAATTATAACATCATGGATTCATTACAGCTGTTTAAAGTTGGAGTATATCTTTTGTTACGAAATAGGGGTCATTCACAAATGTAGTAGAAATATAAATAATCGTCAGATATATCAAAAAAATAGTTTAGAGCAAAATTATGTGAATGTTTTTCATTGAAATCCAATATAAATGTGAAATCTATAATCATTCTGACATATTAATGCAAAATATGTACTGATACATCATATATTCTAATACGAGCAAATCTTGTGGGTGGTTATATATATATATATATATATATGCAAAAATTATCTTAAAAACCGCTCTAACGATTTTGACGAAATTTCGTATCCTACCGTTTTGGGGCACCAGAAAACCATTGGGCTAGGTCACATGCTCGAGAAAATTCGATTAGTGGGTCATTTTGGGTCATTTTGGGTCATTGTCTAGCTAATTGTATCTAAAAAACGGTTCAAACGATTTTGACGAAATTTTGTATCCGACCATTTTCGGGCATGAGAAGTCAATTGGGCTGGGTCACATGTTCGAGAACTTTCGATTAGTGGGTCATTTTTGGGTCAACGCGGGTCAAATTAATTTTATCTAAAAAACGGCTCTAACGATTTTGATTAAATTTTGTGTCCTACGAGTTTCGAGCACGATAAAAGCATTGGGCTTGGTCGCATGTCCGAGAAAATTCGATTAGTGGGTCATTTCTGGGTCATTGTGGATCAAGATCTAAAAAGCGGCTCAATTTACACTAAATTTTGCATCCATGGTTTCCGGGCACGAGAAGACTGTTGGGCTAGGTCACATGTTCGAGAAAATTCAATTAGTGGGTCATTTTGGGTCATGGTCAAGCTAATTGTATCTAAAAAACGGTCCAAATGATTTTGACGAAATTTTGTATCCGACTATTTTCGGGCACGAGAAGATTATTGGGCTGGGTCACATGTTCGAGAACTTTCGATTAGGGGGTCATTTTTGGGTCAAAGCGGGTCAAATTAATTTTATCTAAAAAACGGCTCTAACGATTTTGATTAAATTTTGTATTTTACGAGTTTCGGGCACGCGAAAATCATTAGACTAGGTCACATGTTCGAGAAAATTCGATTAGTGGGTCATTTCTGGGTCATTGTGGGTCAATATCTAAAAAGCGGCTCAATTTACACTAAATTTTGCATCCTATGTTTTTCCGGCACGAGAAGACTGTTGGGCTAAGTCACATGTTCGAGAAAATTCAATTAGTGGGTCATTTTGGTCATGGGTCATGATATTTGAACTCAAATTTAATTTTGACCGAGCATAGCTCGGTCTTCCCTGCTCGTATATAACATATAATACAATATGTACTGAATGTTGTGATATAATACAATATGTACTGAACATATAAGAGGGTAAAAATAACAGAATTTTTGTTAAATAAAAGGATGAAAAACAACAGCCTCAATTAAGATTTTAAAATGCTGTTAGATTACACTGTCTTTCAAATTATGGGTTGTGCCATGTTTTTTAGCTTTTGAAAATTGATTCTAATGTATTTTTTAGCGCTGAATCCGAAAATGACCTTCATTTTAAACCATCACGTCAGGATTTTGCACAAATCGAAAATTTCAAAGTTAAAATTGATCCCCCCCTCCCCCCTAACCTCATCGGACCCCTGAGCTATTTAGTTGTAAAAAACCCAGCATAAGCCAAAAAATTGAATAAATTATTGAATTAAATAAAATTAAACTGAATAAAAAAGTCTTACATCTATTTTATAGTATGGGATTTTTCGCTATTTTTTAACCTTGAAATTTACGATTTGCAAAAAATCTTGACATGATGGTTTAAACTGAAAGTACTTTTTTATTCAGCGTTAAAAAATACATAAAACGTAATTTTAAAAGTTAAAAAACACAACCATGGCAGGTTTATGTTATCTAATATAAAACTTTTTCTTAAACTTGTTGACGGTAATCTATCCGAATTTTTTTGTGTTATCCTCTAATATGAGTATTATTAAGATGGTAAGCGTCGAAAATCATAATAATATTACATTGTCATCGGATTTAAGCCAGTATGTAAAATTTAACTTCGATCGGACATTTGAAAGTGAGTTAGAGTACAAATTTTAAACTGGAAAGACGATCGTTGCAAGTTAAATAAAACCTTATGAAAATAATATAATTTTTGTTAAAATAAATCATAGCCTCAAATCCTTACAAAATAAAACATATGATAAAATACAATTATTTTAACTAATCTGAAACTTAACTAATAAAATTTAAGTGAATCGTAATAGTTGTACGATTTCTTTCAAAGTGCAGATACCTTGAAATAAGTTTTAAGTACATTTTATACGACCCATGAAAGCACGGCCGAAATCATCTGTTTTGAGATGCAAAGAAGTGGTATAAGTCATGCATTTCAAAGTTTCATAATTCGGTCAATTTTAATGTTAGATGAGTGGGACTTTTTTTTTTATCTTACTTGTTAGTGTCACAGTAAATTTTTACTAAATATCACTTATAGGACCGGGGGACTGTATAAAAATTTAAATTTCGTAATTTTTTAATAAATGTTTTTCTTGACCCAAATCGCTTTAAAAATAATTATTTACCTTATTTAAACCATTTTTGTAATTGGAAGTATGCATCTAGGACCAACGGTTGCGAAAATAAAGGTCGGTCAGGTTATACGTAGACACCCTGTATATTCTACTATATATGTCTATAAAATATTTTTGTAATTGAGTTTCTCTATTTCAGTGACTGTCCTGGTATGAGTATCATTGTCTTGGCATAGACATTTAAAAAATATACCTTCCCCCTCTCAACAGCAGTTTTTGGCGATGCTGGTATTTGTTTCTTCTTTTATTCAGCCTAAATACTAACAAAAAAAATCATGTATTTATAGTACCCTTAAAAAATATATATATATATTGAAAAGTTGCCTGTTTTGGAAGAATGATACTTAAGTGTCTTCCAGATGAAGGATATTTTTTGCAGATCCTGTTTTATTAAGTTGATATTTTAAATGTAAATTTGCTTTTATTTTTAGCGAAATTGCAGATTAAAATTTTAGGAATTTTTCTACAAGGTGCGTCTAAAAAATTCGGTGAATGGTCCGTTATTTAAACAACAACTCGAGATAAGAACACGCGCGCGTGCATGAGTATTGACATACATGTGGAGAAGCGCTTCTTGTCGTTGAAATCACTATGTTCAAGTAGGGTTTCCCATTGAGATCAATCGAGTGGAGTCAGTGTAACAAGTTGTGTCAAATTCAATGGATCAACGCTTAAACATCAAGTTTTGTTACAAATTGGGGATAAACGGTTGTGGAAACCCATGCAGTGGTTGGTGCAAGTAAGTGTACAGATCAGAAGCAGTAAGTAAAAAATATGTTTATGATTTTAAAAAAACATAAACATATTTTACACCCGCCCTATTCTCCGAATCGGGTACCTCCAGACTTCTTTTTGTTACCCCGCCTTACGCGAGTCATGAAAGGCCTACACGTTGCAGATGTACTGGAAATTCAATAGCATGGTGACATCGACGCTTCGAGCTATTCCGAACGAAGCCTTCGCTGGCAGTTTCAAGCAGCTTTACAAACGTTGTCAAAAGAGTGTTGTGGCTAATGGAGATTACTTTGAAGGGCAATAAATATTTTTTGTTTGTATCTTTTGTTTTCTTTATTTTATGATGCCATTCACCGAGCGTTTTAAATGCACCTTGTAAATACAGTAAATTTCCGATATAACGTGTACGATTTATAATGAGAATCTCGCTATTACGATTCATTTACAATGCAATTACAATGTATAAATTCTCTTATAACGAGAAGTCCGTTATAACGACAATTTGTGTATTGTCATTAGGACGGAATTTTACTGCATTAAAGCATTTTTCTCTTCTGAAACATATTTGTTATCACTTATAATACAATGGATTTACTTAAGAGCACCTTTTAAATTGATAAAAAAAATAATAATAATTTTGGCTACCCAGATAGCTCAAATACCACTATGTATATTGATTCTATTCCATGCTGACATGTTTAACATGTTACTTTTCTTTTTTCATTTCTCGAAAACGATGCTTAAAACAGAGCGACGGGTCTATTTTTATTTTTTATGTTACTCGGAGCGAAGATTCTAGCTTTGCACAGTTTATGCGGCCTTGACACACCCTGTATATCCCAACTAGTGTTTCTAGGTGTCCTGTTTTAAGAGATCAGAAGACACATCTCACGGGACACCCAATGTTCCGATTTTTCAGAGTGTTCAACTTCTTTTAAATTTACACACGTTCTTATTTACAAATATACATTCTATTTTACAGTTCTTAAAAAAAAAAAGAAAAAAAGTAGCATAAAAAATTTCAGTGTGATATCTGAGGTGGTGATTATTTAAATACATTTAAAATTCTAGTACATTTGTCGTAATGACATAATTGTCAAATGACCTCTTATGCCATAATGGCTAAGCGATTGAATCAGCCATGCGGATACAGAGTTCAAAAGCATAGGTTTAAAATAATTGAAGGTTTCTTAACATTTCAAAATTAATTATCTGTACTGATTAAAGTTCATGTAAGATTGATGAGTTTAATTTATTGTAGTGTTGATAAATAGAAAGAAATATTTCAATTTCAGTGTTTTGCTGCATTGCGGCTAAAAGAGTGTTATGTTCTTAAAATTTGTTGAGTAAATATCATTTGTGAAAACTGCCCGTATAGCATTGTGACTGTCGAAATGACATGACGTCACGTGAAGTGGATGTGAAGTCGTTATGGCCGTTTTTAAGACCTTCTGTGTCGTCAAATTGCGTGACTAATTTTGGAAGTCACAGTGTGGCCAATTTGTGAAAAGTGTGACATTTGTGACGATTCTGATTCGGGTCGGGCGACCAGATTTTACCTGAACACGACCCGACCTTATTGTGTCGGCAGGCTTCTTTTTCATTTTTTTGGGGGGAGGGGGGGGGAGGGGGGCTGTAGGTAGGTTTCGGATTAAAATCTTGTACCGGGTTGGGTATCCAGGTTTTACACAAACCCGACCTGGGCCCGGTTTTGATAAAATCTACTCGACTCGATGTAAAATTCTAATCCAAAGACCTGAAAAAAAAAAGAAAGAAAAAAAACAGCCGACTCAATAAGTTCAGATCGGGTTCGTATACAATATAGTCACCCGACCCAATGTAGAATCGTCACAAATGTCACCATTTTTTTAAAATAAAAAAAAAAGATTAAAATAACATTTTTTGTATTTTCTAAAAACATATCCTACAGCAAAAGTTTCTATATGTAATTTTGAATATAATATAATTAAAAGTTCCCTATTTTTAACCCATAGTCTAAACTTTAATAACCATAAATCAAACTATTATGACTAACAACTCGTTTTCAAACATGGAAAGTTTTTCATACTTAATACTAAAGGTGGGGTAAGGTGAGCTAAGAAGTAATTTATAACACACTTTTCCATAAAGCTTAAAGTGTTTGGTGGATTAAAAAAAAAAAATCTTATTTATCATATACCAACAAGAAATTCTTCAAATAAATGTTCTGTACCATAAATTCCATTAGTTGAAAAAAATATACATTTACTAAAAATTAAAAAAATTCTAAATCTATTAATTAGTTTTGAAAAAGTATTTAAAAATGTTCCATGCGTTGAAATTTAAAAATATTTTCTCCATTTTTTTTATTACTTATTTTATTATTATTATTTTTTATTATTTAATTATGAAACTTGAAAAGTTTTCGTTAAAGAATTTGTGCATCCATTTTTCAATCCAAAGAAAATTATTTAGAAAAATTAAAAAACTGGAACTGGATTTTATTAAAAATTTACATGTTAATAAATTTTATTACTAATTCGAGGACCTTAATATACCATCATTCTAAAACGAATGTATACTGATTTATTGTAGCCATACATATCAAGATCATAACTTACAGATACTGAAAATTCCGAACAAAATTAAAACAGAAGGAATATTTTAAAGATGAATAGGCTACAAAAAGTTTGTTTTGAGAAAAATTCCTTTAAAATATATTATTATATGTTATTTTCATTTTTACCTTTCATATTTACTTTTAAGAAGTATGAAAACATATTTTCAACTATATGGCAATATATTAATATTTTTAACTGTGTAAATATTAATAACAGAAAAACAAAAATTGGTTGATTTTTGATGATTTGAAAGTTCACCGTTCACCGTGAATTTAAACTTGAACGATTAAATAGTTTATTATTTTTTCTATAAGCTTATATAATATATATACAAGCTGCGTGTTGCTGAAGATATTTAATTTTACACGGTTTCACTGACTGGATAACTTTTTAATGTATTTTAACAGTAAATGTCCGATTGATTGCCTCCGATACTAATAATATCGAAGTCAGATTGTCAGTGGTCAGTCGGACTTTAATTTTTAGTTTGAAGCATTTTTAATCTATTTAAACTTTGTTCTAAACCGTACAATACGATCGCAATTTTCTTTATATATACATATAATGTATATGGCGAAACCGTAGTTAAAAAAATGTGTTTATTTAAGTTAAACTTAATAAGTAGAAAAGGCTTTTCCTAAAAAAGTATTTATCATAAAAGCGTTTTTTTTTTTTTTTTTTTTTTTTTTTTTTTTTTTTGTGTGTGTGTGTGTTGCCAACCAGCGATATATCGCCAAACACACGAAATTTTCATTTTTTTTTTTTTTTACGGACGTTATATCGAGGTTCAGCAGCATTTTTTTATAAACATATATATCCTCATAAGAAGAATAACCTGTAATTTTTTTCAAATTTTTCTGAATATGAGCTTATGGCGACCTTCCTTGTGAGTTATATTTGCCAGTTTGAGCAAAATGTATGCCTCTTTAAAAAATGAATCTTAATGAACAATTTATCTGCCAGCTTGTCACTAAAATCTATGGAGATCAAGCTTTTCAAAATGAAAAATTGTTACTTGTTCGAGACTTTCAGGGATGGTTTATCTAGTTAGTGATTAATTTTCATTATTATATTTAGCATTACGTACTACTCGACACAGCATGATACGAACAAAAATGTAAAAGAATTTGTGCATTATGAAACATCGGGACTTTTAGAAGTGTTGGAATTGGAACCCTTGAAAATCGGGACACCTGTCAAAACCATTCTTATCAGAAAAGAAATGTTTCAAATTCCATTATGCCCAAGGTTCATGGAGTAGCCGTTGTGCATTTCCTAGCAAGTTCTCTCGTTATACAAATTCTCCACAATTAACTTTATATTAAAACAGGTATCTAAAACAAAAATATCCGACAAACTCTAAACTAAAACTAAAACAGATTAAACTTAAATGAACAGTATATTTTCATAATTTTAATTGTTATTATATTATATTAAAAAATTCAACAAAAGGATTCGTTCTAAAAAATATCACCAACATTAACATTTCTGAGAATCATGAATTAATGACTAATGAAAACTCTTAGCAAAATGGAAATATTTGATGCTTTCTAATTCTTATAATTTTCTTCCGTTAATTCTCAAAACAGTTATTAAAAATGCCGATATTGGGTCCAGTAAGGAATGTTTAAGCATTTTCTCAATACGTCTGCTAATTATCAAGATGATTTGTCATCTCTAGATTAATGTATGTTAGACGTTTTATTATCAGTGTATAACTTTAAAACAAGAAATAAAACTTCACTTATTTTAAATGGAGGTTGTTGCAGCAAGCTGCAGTCTAAAAGTCAGCATACTAATCGTCTGATTTACAAAATTTGGCTAGGTTCCACAAGTTCCATGAAGTTTGAAATGATGTTTTGTCGGCTCTTGCTAGGTCAAATCATTTTTTTTTTACTTTTGCCTTCGTCAGATGCGTAATATCATTAGATAAACTGTTAAGTCGCTTTCATCCCTTACTTTAACTCCTCCTTTCGTATGAAAAAGTCGTTTTTTTTCTGTCTGCTTTTGAAAGAGAACTGTTCTTTCTCATTCAACGATAAATGAAGAAAATTATGTAACAAAATAAATATATATCATCTTCCTCGAAATAAAGTTGATTTTATACTAGATATGATGGATGGAATACATATATATATATATAAAGATAATATTAGATTACAGATCAATCTTATTTTGCCACCATTTAATATGGATCCTTATTTTGTTTAGAATATTGTTCTTAAACAGCAAGTCTAAATGTAGGGTTCCGTCTATTGGGAAGATCTGGGCGTATATAAGAGAATCGGCTACTGAATTCTCAACCTCTTCGAACATCTGCTAATGTACATTTTACTGATTTTTTGTGATCGTACATCATTTCTCTAGTCGAAACTTATATCAGTTAAAATTAAATTTAAAGTATCAATAAATGATGCTATTACGTTGTATTTCTTTTGCGATGAAGTTCCGACGTATGAGAAAAACATATGTATAATAGATTCTAGATATTAAAAATGAATTTAATTACAAATTCCACATTAAAAACCCTAACAATGGCGGATCTAAGGGGGGGGCGATGGGGCGATCGCCCCCCCCTTGGGCCAAAAAAGGGTCGGTAAACCGACATTAGAGGACTTCACGGGAAAAGCTCTCTGGCGAATCCCGGCCCGACCCGTGGGTGGGGCTGCGACTGGTCTTCACTCTTTATGGGTCGGTCTGGGACTATGCTTTATTTTTCCTGGAGACTCGGGCCTGAACCGGGCATTGCTTTTTCTGGAGACTATGGCCGGACCACACATTTTTTTTTTCAAGGGACCGGACCCTTCATTCTTTCTAGAGATCTGCACGGGCAAAAATGTTCAGACCTGGGCCCGGAATAAAAGCTGAAAATTCGGCCCAGTTGCGACCAATGGCGGATCGGTCGCCCCTTACACTCCTTGCGCTAATAAAAGGTCTGCAAACCGACAGCAGAGGTCTGTGCGGGAAGGGTTCTCGTCCAAAGAAAATCTCGAGCCAATTTTTTTCATGAAATTCGGACCTTGCCTGTTCGCTACTCTTTCCTGGCCGGGTATTCCGTTTTTCTGTAGACTCGAGCCGGGACGGAAAAGACTAGTTGTTTCCGGTACGACTTTGGTATGGAATTCATTCTTCCTAGAGATCTGCACGAGCCGAAATTTCCATACCCGGGCTCGACCCGGTATGAATGAAAGCTAAGAGTTCGGCTCGTGTCTGACTCAACCCGTATGACAACTATTATTGGCTCGTGCATACCTCTAACTTCTTCCCTCAGAGGCTACGTTCGGGTGGCATTTCTTAATTTCTTCTATCTTTACAAGAACAAAGCGTTGGATTTGTAAAATATTTTGACGTATTTCTATATTTTAGGAGGTCCTGAACACGAATTGACTGTTCTGAGAAAAATGTCTGTCTGTGTGTCTGTCTGTATATATATGTGACACAAATTTTGCGGGCGCTCTAGCTCAAGCATTAATGCGCGGAATTTAATGAAAATTCATATTAGACCTTGACATAATTTGGCGCTGATGAGGTTTTTGTTTAAATTACTTGACAGGTAGTGTTGCATTTTTCGAGATTTTTGCGATAGCTTATATCTCAAGAACTAACTCGCGGAATTTCGTTAAACTTTAGATTATGTTTGACCTTAGCATAAATAGATCTTTATTAGAATTGGGTATAAACCGCCCACCGATGTCGTCACTATGATCTGTTTTTTTTTTTTTTTTTACGATTTCCGCGTTAGATATATCTCAAGAACGAATAAATTGTCATTTAATTTTTATTGCAATCGATTTCATTTATATAGAAGAAAGTTTTGTGATAGCCACAACATACTAGTATTTATTTGTTTTCGTAAAAATTGTAGTGATGTTGTGCATTTTTTCAGCATAATTTTTAGAAATTTTATTTGGTTTAAGAAATCAAAGAGATACATTTTTAACTAGCGGGATGTGCTAATCTCAAAACTTTCTTCTATCTCATGAATGTTAATACTTCAAAATTCGCTATCACAGAATTCTGTTTTACGTCAGCTGCATGCTTGCGAAGCGCCGGGTTGCCTTCGCTGCATGAACAGCCAACTACGCTAAACGCCAACAGCTGTCACGAAAAATTGCACAAAAATTGCTATCACAGCGCCCCCTTCCGGCTGAATACCCCTAAATTCAATTAGGACCTGCTGGCCATAGTCGAAAACCTATAAATAAAATTTGGTTCAATTCCATACATAACTTCATACACTTTCCGATGATACAATAATGGAAATGGCATAAAAATCGGTATTACAGAGCCCCCATCCGGCGGAATATCCCCAAATTTAAGTACGACCTGCTAGCCATAGTCAAAATCATATAAATGAAATTTGGTTTAATTCTATGCATAACTTCATACACTTTCAATGATACAAAGAGGGCACACAGACAGACAGACAGACATTTTGTAAAAAACATGTTTTTCGGGATCTCTTTCGGTGTAAATCCTTCGAAAACCGGAAGTCGAAAAAATTTTCTATTACAATACTTTCTTCTGTTATATATAGAAGAAAGTAAAAATGTACTATTTTTCTTTGTAGAGCTTTAAAATTATGACTTTCTTTTATTATTTGTTTCTTTAATTCTAAACTACGTTAATATTAATGAATATTTATCTAAATGTAATTATATAATTCAGATATTTAATGAGGGTTTATATACACAATTATCTAACTGTCGTTAATATTGTTGTCATTCTGTATTCCATGAATTTAGAACATAATCTGAAAAATAAAAAATCTGCGCA